>WTXJ01000033.1:0-341198 GCA_022376545.1 Russula dissimulans
GGGATCGGTTCACGCTAAGTCACAACGTTGACTTAGGTATGGAGAGTAGAGGGTTCAACTGGGTATTATCCCTGAAGACTACTGCTTGTTGATACAGGTTCAACTAAGTCAGGCTTAAGGCCTAACTGTCTATCGTAGGGGTCTTTTATAGTAAAGAGGCATGGTCCATGCGCAAAGTAAGGGAACTACAAGACGAGTCTGAGGGACACTGGGGATGAGTCTGAAAGGTGAAACAAGGTGTCAAGTACATCAATCATAAGTTTTAAGCAAAGGGGTGATAGATATGAAACGAGGTACTTGAGTATCAATCATAGTTGGTAACGGTATGAGTCAATCAGTATGAGTCAAGAGTCGAGTCACGAGTCTAGTCTGTCACGGGGTCAAAGGGTCATGTGAGAGTGAGAAAAAGTGGGGTCCGTTCCGTCAGATCGTAACATGAGATGTTTGAGTTCAACATGCTGTAGACGATAATTTAAAGCCCTTGTAAAAAGCAGAGGAGAGAATAGTGCTCACAGCCAAAAGCTCCGGCAGGATCAGCCAAGTCCAAAAATGCAGGTGGACTTTGCTTGAGCTCATCAGAGGTGGGGTGTGTATCAGTAGGGGAAGTAGACGGTTGAAGGCTAGTGGCGATGTCGAATTAGAAAAAGTATCAGTTGAGCATTTTCTGTTGCGCAGCAACTAGCGCAGCATACAGGCTTAAGCACTCACCTTGGTGTGATAGACACTTAGGCAGTATGAGTGAGGTGTAGAGAGATGCGTATTGCACTTCTACATAGGTGCTTTATATACATGTTAGGTGGCTATGTGTCCAATATGGAATAAGGGGTGAGTAAAGGCGTCCACAATATCGCTCAAACTAGGATTACCATATATGGACGCTGTGCCAAAGTCCATTGTCTCATAAGGAGACATACTAACTACCGTACGTGGTACAATGCGTGTAACCAGTCCGTTTCGTCACTCCCCCTCGCTAAATGCCCGGTAGTAATGTAAGCGATAAGAGAAACATTAGGTGGATGAGTTATAGAACTCTAGTCCAAGCTGCTCTCTAAATTTAATGAATTTGATACGTCCCAGGTTTTTAGTGAATAAGTCGGCAATGTTCTCAGCTCCTTCAATGAAGAAGAGCTCAACCTGCTTGGTCCTGACAACTTCTCGGATAAAGTGGTAGCGCAAGTCAATATGTTTGATGCGCTTTTCTTGTACAGGATTAGAGGCGAGAAATATGGATCCTTGATTGTCACCATATAGTGGGATGGGGCCAATAGTAATGCTGAGTTCTAATAGCAAGCTCTTAAACCAGATAAGCTGCTTTGAGGTGTCCGCAAGGGACATGTACTCAGCCTCAGTGGAGGACAATGCGATTGTTTTTTGTGCACGTGAGTTCCACGAGAATATGGTCCCAGCCAATTTCACCAAATACCCGGTAGTGGATTTGCGGGTGATAGGGTCAGAAGCCCAGTCAGAGTCAGCATAGGCATGCAAACCACCATTGGAAGAGCCGTCATATACTAGGGCATAGTCAGCGGTACCAGCTAGGTAGCGACATATGTATAGTGCCCTGTTGAGGTGTTCCTCAGTGGGGTTCGCAGCAAATTGCGACATCTTTGTGACCGCAAATGCAATATCAGGACGTGTTCCAAGCATGATGTAAAGGAGTGATCCTATTACTTGTTGATACTTAGAACGGAGAGCAGGGTCAGCAGAAGACGTATTTATTGAAGGGTGGTAACCCTCAGGTAGTGGTGTGGGGACTGGCTTAGCATTATGAAGTTCAAAACGCTGCAGCACTTTTTCAAGGTAGGAAGTCTGATCTAGAAAGATCTTCTTGGACTCCCGTCGTATGCGCATGCGTAGGAATTCTTGCGTGTCCCCAAGGTCTCTGCATTCCCAAATGTTCATGAACCGCTTTTTAAGGTGGAGGAGGGCATCCTTATCTGCTCCAAGGAATAATAGATCATCTACATAGACGATCGCAATGATGGACGCGTCTTCATTTATGAAGAGTCCAGAGTCAGATAGGAGGCGTTTGCAGCCCAGCGTGCTCATAGATTTATCGAGCGCCCTCCACCATGCAAGGGCAGCTTGTTTAAGTCCATAGATGGCTCACTTTAGGCGCATGACCTTTTGTTCAAGACCTTTTATTTTAAAGCCTTCAGGTTGTTCCATATAGAGCTCTTCATCAAGCTCACCATAGAGAAAGGCAGTTTTGACGTCCAGTCCAGTGATATGCCAATTTTTGAGCACTGCAAGCGCAATCATCATTCGGACGGTTTCAAATCGCACGACAGGCGAGAATATCTCATCATAGTCAATGCCTTCTACTTGGGAGAACCCTTTGGCTACAAGTCTGGCTTTTTTACGGCCATCTGACTTAAGGTCGAATACCCATCTGTTTTTAATGATTTTACGATCCCTAGGGGGATCTACTAGTTCAAAGACTTTTCGTCTGCGAAGGGATTCTAACTCCTCGCGACAGGCCTGTTTCCACTCTGTTTGTGCCTTTTGGGGCATCTTGAGAATGTCTCTGAATGTCCATTCTCGTATTTTAGCAGTGTCTGGTGATTCCGAATCTATTGGTGGGACTGCCTTGGCGAGCAGATAGTTCAGAAAATCGACTCCCCCTTCCCTTTGTAGGCGTAAAAGGTCATCTACTTCGTCCTCTGAAGGTTGAGGCGGTAATGGCTCACTCTGTGCAATTGGGGGTCTAGATCTGCCAGGATTCTGACCTGACGTACTCCCTTCTCCAGTGCTACTGGGATTGGTTTCCGTCATCTTTTTCCAATTAGCAGGCCGCCGAACGTCTCGCTCAATAGCGGTGGGGTGTCTGCTTTCCCCATAGACGTTACCAGGACGAGTAGGTACCCTCCGTATCCTTTCGCTTCGACGCAAAGGCGGAGCAGGTTGTACAGGAGGGGAGGGTTCACGCTCACGCTCATCTTCCTGCTGTTCGACTGAAATGTCAGGGTGCAGGGGATCTTCGTCAAGATCGGGAGCTGGTAAACCCTCCTTAGTAGAAGGTGTTTGGATAGAGTCATCTCTATCACCAGGAGTGGTGTCTTCGGAGGCATCCATCGGTGGTTGATCTTCAAGGGGTGTATTCACCCTTGTGGTCCTGCGTGTACGTTCATTTGTGCATTTAGGAAAGATCGTCTCATCAAATAGTGCAGTAGCACTTGTGAAGACAGTATTGTTGTTTGTCCTCATAAAAGTGTATGCTTTGATTCCTTCTGTATGACCAAGGTAAATCATAAGCTCACTTTTAGGTGAAAGTGCGTTGTTTCTTATTTTCTTTGGGATGTGCACATATGCACCGCATCCGAAAACTCGAAGATGAGCAATGTATGGTTTGTCTTTCTTTAGTACCTCATAAGGGGTCAGCCATTTATGGCGACGCAGAGGTGTGATATTGTACACATGAACGGCATGTAGGACAGAAAATTCCCACCACGAGTCAGGTATACAGGCTTCGAGGCGCATTGCCTCAGCCTTATCCATTAGTGTGCGCATTAATCGTTCAGCACGTCCATTCTGTTGAGGAGTATAGGGGGCACTCTGGAGTATTTTTATTCCTACGTCTTTTAGGGTTGTTAAGAAGACATCCGATTTGTACTCTCCGCCGGCATCAGACATCCATCCTTTAACGGTGGTGTTGTGCTGATTTTTTACCATTGCCAGGAATTGCTTCAAGGCACTGATTGCGGCAGCTTTAGTGCGTAGAAGCACAATCCACGCATGGGAGGAGTAATCATCAAGGAAGCTTATAAAGTACTTGTACTTGTGATAGGAGACAATAGGAAAACTCTTTATATCAGAGTGTATCAACTCAAAGGGCTTGGTAGCCCGTGTTTCAGAAGGAGGGTGCGAAGAAGCAGGCATTTTGCCTTTAGCACAACCAGGACAGACATGTGGTTTTTCGGGAATTGTAAGGTTTTGTGGGAACCCTTTAGTTTTATCTTTTGCATGGGTTAAAACATCTTTAGATGGGTGACCAAGACGTTTATGCATTAGATCATAATCCACCGAGTAAATAGTATTGGCTTTCAGATGCTCTACTTCTTCAGTAGAAGCGTCTAGCCAGTATACTGTTTGTCCAGAGAATAAAGGGGAACATTGAAGGACAACTTTATAGTCCTTCTGTATTGAAATGCGATGAGCGTCCCCAGTAACACTCAGGCCTTGTTGTAAGAATTCTCCCATAGACAGGAGTCGCACAGATAGTTTCGGTATGTATAAAACAGGGTGAAGGTGTGTTGTAACTGTTTTATTGTGAACTTTGTGCTTTAACAGCACTGTTCCTCGTCCTTCAACATAGATAGTATGTGCGGCAGTTTTAACAGGAGATCTTTCTTTTGGGGGTAGAGGCGTGTACTCAATAAAATCATTCATGTCGGAGGTAAAGTGGGCGGACGCTCCAGAGTCCATTAGCCATAAAGGCCCCATTTTTCCGATCATTTTTCCCTTACATTCAGTGCAAAGAGCAAAGGAGTTTCCATGTTCACAAACGAAGTCTGACATTGTATCTACAGGTAGAGCGGTACTAGACGTTCCAGCCGTACACTTGAGTGTTCCTAGCCCGCTTAGGGGCTGGTGCGATACTGTTAGACAATGAACAGGAGTTTGAAGGGAAGGAGAGATCACGCACTCTTCTTCAAAATCGCTGCCCCAGTCGAGGGAGACTTGAGAGGTAGGCGTGGGGGCACGGGAAGGGACTTCCTCATCGTCCATGAATACATCCTGGGCCGTTTGTGGGTCCTCAGGAGTGGGGGATCGTTCACTAGTAGACCCGGAGGCCTCTATGACGTGCTGTTCGATATTTTTAGTAGTTTGAATAGTGGGCGTAACGCCCAAGCGATCAGCAAGGGTATAAGCTTTGTTAAGGGACTGGTAAGGTCCCTTGGAGCGCTTAGTTGGAAGGGGAACGGTTTCCCGACGTTTAGTCAGCCCATGTGGGGTAACTTGGACGACAGTAGTGGATGAGGGGGGAGGCGCAGAGGCAACATTCGCAAGATGCGAGTGCTGATGATCGTCATCCTGACGATCTTTGCCTTTGCCTTTGCCTTTTCCTTTGCCGCGATTGCCACGCTGACGGTTGTCATTATTCTGGTTCTGGTTGTTGTTGTTCTGTCTGTTACCCTGTTGCTGAGAGAAGCGAGGGTCACCGCGTTTGCGTTTGACAGCTGACAACTTATTTGCATGCTGAGGGTTGTTATTAAACTTCCCTTTGTTCCGGTTTTGCTCAGATTCCCATTGAGCAAGAATTGCATCGCGAACTTCTTTGAAGTTTAGATCTTCGACGTCAAAGTTCTGCGTTATGATGGGGATAAGATGTTCCCAACGATTGGGGACTCGATTGAGCAAGATAAGACCTTGCATAGGGTCTGGAACAGGCATGGAGGATGCCAAGAGGCGGGAAAATGCGGCTTGCATTTTGTCTAACTGGGGAGCAGGGTGTTGAGCCGGATTGAAAGTCATGGTAGTGACGGTACGGAATTCTTTGTAGATGCTCGTGAGGGTCGCAGCTCCATAGAGAGCAAAGATGCGATTCCAAAGCGTTTCGGGATCCTGTATGGCGCCGACTTCCTGCTGTATCGGGGCAGTAGTCCAAAGGACAACATTGCCAATACACTGGGCTCTTTCCTTTTCCCAGGTAGCATGAGCAGTAGCTCCGTCCGCATCCAAGGGCGGCTCAGTATCATTGCCGGTAGCATATTTCCACAGCCCAATGGACATCAAGAAGGCTTGCATGGCCTTCGCCCAGATACCATAGTTGGTTCCATCCAAGATGGGGACAAGGGTGACAGCGTTGCTAGACGACATGGTTTAGATCTGATAATATAGCTTGGTGTGCGTCAGCATTTTTATAGCGATTATAGAAGAGCGGCATAAAAGCCGTAAGGGGTGCTTATGCCAATGGAGCGGCCATTAAAGGCGCTTGGCTAGCAGGGCCCATAACCTGTTGCGCAGCAACTAGCGCAGCATACAGGCTTAAGCACTCACCTTGGTGTGATAGACACTTAGGCAGTATGAGTGAGGTGTAGAGAGATGCGTATTGCACTTCTACATAGGTGCTTTATATACATGTTAGGTGGCTATGTGTCCAATATGGAATAAGGGGTGAGTAAAGGCGTCCACAATATCGCTCAAACTAGGATTACCATATATGGACGCTGTGCCAAAGTCCATTGTCTCATAAGGAGACATACTAACTACCGTACGTGGTACAATGCGTGTAACCAGTCCGTTTCGTCATTTTCTTTCGAGGATTCAGTCCCGGATGAAATTTTGAAGCAGAGAGTGATGAAAAAAGATATATGGAGGCAGAAAAGTGAAAAGCGAAAAGCAAAGGGCCTAGTTGCACAAAGAGTAAAGTTAGCTGAATGAAAGTGAAGATGAGCGAGGTGAGCGATGGGCTGAGCGATCCAGCAAGTGAAGCCTGAAGCGCATAAAAACTACGTACCATTAAGTTATGTCTCAACTCCACACCTGTTGGATGGACACTGAGTATGTGTGCATTGGTAATGGTGGGATAGGGTGGGCATGCATGCTGACAGAGAGTCATCTCACTGGCTGCGAAATGCGAGCGCCCGTTTCACTCCCATTGGTGTCGGTCCTGGTGCTGAGACTGTGAGAGGAAGGAAAGGGGAAGGAAGTAAAGGCACGACTTATGAATTTTTTTTGGCTCGTATTCTGACTAAGCCCCGTTAGTACAGGATGTCTTTATCTATAGCAAAGGGTGTATCAAAGGAAATGCCAGGATGGTTTAGTGGTTAGGTTGCATGAGTTTATGTAACCCATACCTGAGGAGGTCATGGGTTCGAATCACGCCTGACGCATCAGCTTTGACCCAATGGCATTAATTCATACTGAAGTCAGAAGTGACTGGAGTGCCTGAAGTGCCTGGAAATATCTAGGCAAGACTCACGAGATGCAGTCCGAAAGTACTGAAACGCGCGATCCGAAGACTGCCTCACTGAGGGTGTCTGAAACCACCAGAAACCACCAGAAATCACCAGAAATGCCAGATTTCTGTGCATTTCAGTCAAATGCAAAAGTTCTGATGCACCATGGTAGTAAATAGTATAAGCGTCTGGCCACGGTGGTACAAGCAGGCCACATGGCAGTGACAGACGCTGGCCTTGACTTGCCAGTGCGACAGCGGACGAGGACGTTTCAGTTGTGGCCCCAGCCATGCTGTTATAACCAAACCGACTTACCGGGTCAGCGGAGGTTCGGAACCCGCGAATCTGCTATTCGAAGCTGATATACGTGAGGACTCGTGACCTAAGGTGACGGAATGTTCCGTAAAATGAAGCCATTCGCAACTTGAATGAACTCAACATTGGGCCGATTAAGAGTCGCTCACTCCATAACAACATGAGACTCGGACGGCACGTCTGCTGGATCCACCAAGGCAAGAGGCATGACGGTGTATATGGGGAGTGTGTACGGTACCAGTAGTAGTAGAAGACATCGCGATAACGTATGGGAGCCCGTAAGGCGTCTGTCTAGTCGCCTGTTGTGAGAATGCGTAATTAGCGTCATTAAAGTCGTATATGAGAATCAGATAGAATCCTAAATCGTATCTCCTGGAAACATGGGCTTCCTCCGGGGCATAGTAATACCGTGAGCATTCGTAGGTCGTAAGAGATCGGCGGAGCGTAGTCCCCTTTCTATCCCCTTCCAACTTAGTTTCATTTGCTTGTCGTCCTACATGATCACTCGTACACCCCCGTATTCAGCCAATTCCCAGGGATGGTCGCGGCCAAGTGAAATAATGCACATTCGGCTGTGGGGAAGGTCGAGCGAGCGAGAAATCGCTTCCACGAGCTGTTGTTTTTGGCAGTCAGCATGCGCCCGAAACCCCGAGCGTTCCGGTTGAGCCACCCGAACCGGAAAAAGTACCCACCGCTGGGCTGAAGTTGCCAGAAACGAATGCGAGACTGAAGCGCGTCAGCCCCGCACAGGACATGAAGCTATTATTGTACCTACTCGACCGTGATCGTCGGAAATGCTTCATCCAGAAGACGCGCGTTTGGGTGGAATTCGCTCGGGATCGTATCGATGCTCCGGTATGCATGGACAAATAAAACTGTTCGAGCTTCTGGAACGTTCTTCTGAACAGCCAGCAGCGCTCGCAACATGACATGGATCTAGGGTCTGGTATCAGAAGCACAGCAACACGGAAAACAAAAATAAAACTTTTCACAAACGCACATCGTCATCCTTTATCCATACACAGACACGTGCGGCCCGGCGCGACTTGTACCATAAGACGAGCCGGTTCTGCCAACCCCTGGTCGTCGGCCACTGGGAAAATGGGCCAGCAGAGTAGAAGAGCAAGGCAAATCTCAGAATGGTCGGCTGTGCGCCGATAATGAGCAATACGCCGAGAATCACGAGGAAGGATACTGCGAAAACACCAAGCGCTATGGGACTACGCATGAAACAATTAGCGAACTAGGGCTATAAATAAGGAAGCGCGCGTACGCACGCGAGTGCGACATTGCCTGCCCAGGTCGCGATCACGACAACAAAGGCGATGAGAAGGGTGGACATGCCCGCGTGAGGTGGACGAGATAAGCGGGGCCGTTTCAGTTTGAGAAGAAGGGACGAAACTGCGAACTAGAATGCAGTGTTCAGCCTCCGATAATATTGGATTACCTCAATTAACACGACCCACGAGAAGCATTTGAAATAAGAAGGCGACGGAGAAAACGTACGAGACGGTTAAAAGGCTCATGCCCGAGCCCACATAGAGCAGGAGCGACAATCCTGAAGAAAATAGTGTGGCAATGTGAAGGCTGCCTGTCACGGGAAGCCTTAAGCTGAACCAATGAGGCAATATATGGTCTCTGAGAAGGGCAGAACAACGGTCAGAGTTCCGATCATCGTAAAACATTGGACTTACTGGGCCATGCGGTTGAGTAATTCAATGGTCGTGACCGTGCCAGTCATCACACCACCGAGGAGTACGGAAACAGCATCGATCAGCACTAAAATGCGCAGCCATTTCCCACCACTGAGGCTCCCAAGGGCAGACAAAACATTCTGGCCGTCGACAATGGTGGACACTGGAAGTAACACGCATGCAAGGAAAGAGAGGATAGTGTTGAGAACGGCTGAGACGACAATCAGGTTTCGTAGTATCGAGGAGTAATCCTTCGGCCTGATGACTTCGATATAAGATGGCGTGCATTCAAACCCTACGCGCGTAAATTATACTAATATTAGAGAGATGTGGGCCATACCCGTAACGCCAAGAAACGCGACGCATACGCCATAGAATAGAGCGTTGATAGTCTCGATAGCCGTGCCGGGGCGCGACGCCCAGTTCTGCTTCAAAATCGTAGAATGAGGATCTTTGCTAGCCCAATGGACAACACTCGCAACCGCGAGGGCGGCCATCGCAATCATCTAGAGTGTGTAGTTACATCAGAGCCTGAGGCACGTGAAATTGTACATGCGAAAAACGTGCATGGAATACAAAGACAGCTGCGGTCACAGAGGCACTTTCTCTGATTCCCGCGAGGGCGAGGACGCCAAGGGCGATGAGGAACAAGACCGTCAGCAAAGTGGTCGACAGGGGCATGGATGGTATTTCCGCGCTGAGATAGGAACTCGCTGTCGCCGCAGAGACTGTGGATGTCGCTATCGCATCTAGGAGCGTCGCGGCTGCACCAACGAGGGCCAACATCTTGCCCGAAAATTGCAAGAGATAGACGTAGTTTCTGATAAGCGTGAGCGCGGACGGCTTGGGAATGTGTGACTGTGACGTACGATCCATTAATGCGAACGGTAGAGGCGAGCTCGAGCAGGAGCGGCCGAAAGACGAGCAGGAGCAGTGAAGCCGTCAGCAGACAAAGTGGAGAGTATACCCCTGGAATGTGCAAAATAAACATTAAAACACGTCAAGCAGACGCAGATTTGAAGGGAGATCCTCACCAGCCGCCGCAAAGACCAAAGGAAAAGCGTAGAAAACGCTCCCAGACACGTCGTTACCTGACACGGACATGGCGGAGATATGACCAAGCACCTCGCGTGGTTTACTCAGCCGCGCCTCTGCGTTCCTCAAATCTTCGGGAGAGATATCCAAGTACCGCATTGAGCCCCATCCCTAAAAAAAAATCAAAGAAACCATAAGGACGGAGAGAGAAACAAGATGTCTTTAACGAATCACAGAAAACTCCCACTCGGCGTTCAGCTGGGGCACGCGAGAATGAGGGACCTTCATCTCAAGACCGTCACTATCGCGCTGACGAAGTTGACGACGGACAATCTGCAAAGACGAAATGAGTGGCAATGAGCTGAGCTGAACCACACAGCCCGCGACGCGCGCTGAAGAACAAAACTATACATACCGTGTAAAACTCGCTCTGCGCGAACGAGGGCAGACCTTCAAGTTGACGCGTCTTGGCAGAGACAGGGGCAGTGGGCTCGTCGTCTTCCTCGCCCGGCGCGACCGTGACATGGCACTGCGAAGGATCGTCATCGTCGCACGTCCCCTCAAGCTGCCCCTGGACCAGCGCTGCGTGAGTCGAGTCGAGTGCCTCATCAGGGCCGACACTGGCAGGGGCCGCGACTGGGCCCGAGACGGCCGGCCAGTGCTGCCAAGAGATCTCCGAGTCCGACGCGGGCTTTTTGTTACTTTCTCTAGCCACTTTGAATGACATGTCGGGGCCCAGCGCCAAATCGTCCCTCTTCGTGTTCAAGGTTATGGTACGGGATGGGGATTAAATATTTCAAACAGGCCACCTCCGCTTAGTGGTCCGGCTCAGGACTTGCCCAGAAAAGGAATTTTGTCTTATTTCCCTTATCGCGAGCAGTCCGTCGAGATCTCGTGACCGCAATGCTTACATAACATCTGCCGAGGGGGGTTCGCGTTTGCGATGGCAACCAAAAAGTTTCTGTTTCGTTCTTGCCTTACCCAACTTTGCGGTCTCACTGCCAATGCTTATGGTAATGCAAAGCGATGCTATCAATTTCACCCTATGAGATTTAGTGTTTCCTATGGGCAAAAGCATCATCTATGCTCTTCCGACGACATACATACATGTGTCCAACATACACCTTTCCGCATGGAACAACGGACTTGGTCTTTTCTTGCAAATGATCCACAGTACGACAACTTGTATGCGTCATGTTCATGTTTAAGCTGCAGCGTTTCCATGCACATGGAGGTCAGCCGTGGCCTCCACGAGCTCATCGCCATGATCGCCATGATGAGCCTCAATTAATTTTGTAACCTAGATATATATCAAGAACAGGAGATCAGTTTTCCGTTTTGGAAGCGACTGCGCCGGGGAGATAGCCCACCTTTCCAATAGCGACAGTTTTTCCTGCGCGAAAAGTTGACGAGTGAAACATGGCAAGAAGGAAGAACGAACGTCACATACCTTCATCACGTAACGTGAAACGACCAAGCTGGGGGTAATCGGAGAAGCGTTCTAGACATATTGATGCGGACGTTTCTATTAGCGCGACGATCCGCTGGTTCTTCTTTGCAAACTGGGGCGGCTTTCGCGACTTGCGGCCAGTCGTCTTGTCAAAGTAGTGCAACAGCGCCTGTTGCATCAGGTCAACAAGATGGACTCCGGGGTGCAAAATCGGCCCGTCGCGAACAACGCACCGAGAGCGTGACTTCCTCCGCGAGCGTGTGCACGTGCATGACAGCAGAGTAGCCCGCGCAGATGATGTTCTTGTGATCCAGAATGGCGAGCTGCGCCTCAAACTGGCGCACCGCGTGCACCGGCCTTTGCAAGCTCGTGAGCACGAAACCCGGGCTGATGTCGTCATCTTCGACACCGCGCAGGCGGATGCGCACATTGTCCCCCGAAAGTGCGACTGGCACCTCCTCTTCCAATTCGTTGTAGATCGCTGCGATCTCGACCTCGTCCCGGTTCGGCATGAGCAGGAGGGTGTCTCCCTTGCGGACATGGCCCGACTCGACCTTGCCGACGGCGACCGTACCCATATCTTTGTATTTTTCTGCGACAGGGATCATCACTGGAGAACTAATCTTGCGGTCGACCATCGGGAGTTTGTCGAGGTGTTCGAGGAGCGAGAGTCCGCTGTGAGTCATGGTTCAGTGGAAGGAAGGAGAGGCGAATAGATTGATACGACGTACTCCCACCACGAGCAGACAGACTTGCTCACGCGGTCCTTGAGATTCGCACCCGTGTATGCAGACACGGGGAGCCAGGTCACATCCGCTTTGATGTGGAAGCCCGCGCCACGCACGAACGGCGTCAGCTTCTCCTTGATCTCCTCATAGCGCGACTTTTCCCACTTGACCGTCGGGTCGTCCATCTTGTTGATGACAACGACGACCTTGTTCACGCCGGCCGTCTTGACGAGCATGATGTGCTCCCGCGTCTGCCCCCCCTTCTCGAAACCCGTCTCGAACTCGCCCTTGCGCGCCGAGATGACGAGCAGCGCCACGTCCGCCTGCGCCGCGCCCGAGATCATCGACGGCACGTACGTCTTGTGCCCCGGCGCATCCAGGATCGTGTACCGCCGCGCGTCCGTCTCAAAGTACGCCCGGCCGACCTCGACAGTCTTGCCCTTGGAGCGCTCCTGCGGCGTCGAGTCGAGTGCCCAGGAGAGGTACCAGGTCTCGCGGCCGGCCTCCTTCGCCTCGCGCTCGTACTTCTCCATCGTGCGCTTGTCGATCGTCCCGCACAGATACAGGAGATTCCCGCCCAAGGTGCTCTTGCCCGCATCAACATGGCCAATGATGACGAGGTTTAGGTGCTCCTTTACTGATACTATTCGTCAGCCTGCCCGAGTTCTAACTAACTATTATACGGAGCGACGTACATTTTCCGAACAGATCCTCCAGCATTTGCTGATCGGCGACTGCCGCCACCTCCTGGGCGATCGTTGCAGTATCCGTCTTTGCGCGGCCCATAGTGAATGTCTTTGACGACGGAGCAGAAGCAGGTGCAGGCGACGCATTTCCTGGGGTCCGTGATGGCGTGGAGGCCGAGGACGACGGAGCGGCAGTCTTTGCCTGTTGGGTATGTGGTTTTGCAGCAGGTGGTGGAGCGACTGATGGGGGATGAGATGGTTCAGGATCACGAGCTGTGGGTACCGGAACTGCAGGCGGAAGCTTTGAACCACCGATGTTCAAGCTAATTGTTGGCGGGGGTGCGGGTGGTGCCTCTGACTCTTCATTGCGCACGAACGCCGGGGGAGGCGGGGGCTGCTGACGTTGATGTTGAGGTTGGGACTGTTGTTGTGTTGAGGGCGAAACAAACCTCTTTGCTGGAACGAATTCGAAAGCCCCGGCATTGAGTTTACTCATTGTGAAAACGAAAGCGAGGATAGCGGTAGTGACTCGAGGACAACCCAGCAAAGCATTTTAATCAATAAAATCTAATCGTGGGCCGACCGGGCCGTTAGTCATCCTCGGATTCTCTGCGCCCATCCGTCTACAACCTCCTTTTCCAACACGACACTATGCACAGCCCGCAGGTGCCGGCGCAAGTCATATGCACGCCCAAACACGTATCCACACGGCGCCGCATCGTCAACAGGTTGGGCTGACGGAAGTCCCTCCATGACTGGATACGGGCACATCAAAGGCGCGTGCGTCCTGGCTGCGCGTTCTTCATACGCGACGCCAGTAATCTCGTTGATTATTGAGGTGTCTGGTGATTGTGCACGCGGAGTCTTTCGCTTCTTGGATTGGGGACGCTCAACATCGCTAGGCTCTTCATCTTCTGTGGCATCATTGCCGTGCCTCCGTGCTTGGTGCCGCTGCAAGATGTGTTTGTAACCAAAGGCACGCCCGCACCCTTCGACAACACAGACGAAATCACGTTGGCCTAAATGGGTGATAGCGTGGTGCGTCGTGAGGGCTTTTTTCTGCCAAAAAATTTAGCTGTCAGTATCTACAACATTAAATGGGCGCTGGAAAAACGCACGGATTTGAAGTCCTTTGTACATCCCTCGACCTCGCACTTCCAGTCACGCCCTAACTCTCCTCCGCGTCGACGCTTCCGTGGTAGCGCATCCTCCTCTGAACTGCGATCTTCATGCTCACTCACTGCGTCCTCAAGAGCTCGTTCCCCGTGCAGCTTCAGATGGGCTCGAAGGCCCTTTTGGGAGGAAAATACCCTCCCCACACATTCTTCGTGGGGACAGATTGGCGGGTGTGTCGTACGGATATGATGTTGCAACGCAGTCCAAGTAGAATAGAATGCCGATTCGGGTGCACTTCTACAAGCAATATTCACACATGTATATCGCTTTTCTTTAAAAAGGGGTGAGATTGATATCGATGTAGAATACGAAGACAGATACCTTCGTGCACTTTGAGATGAGCACGCAGCTTTTGGTTTGTGCTGAAGGACTTTGCACAGTCCCCATGGTCACATTGGTATGACTTAGTCCCAGGTGGAGCATGTTCCCTAGCCATGTGAGCGCGTAGCTGGTGGTGCTTCAGAAACGTAGCCGCGCATCGTTCATGTACGCACTGCACAATGACGCATCGTCAAAAATAGCGTGAAGAAAATGATGAAAGTCTCGCCTTGAATGGCTTCTCCCCCTGGTGTATGACCTCCTCGTGTGCTCTTAAGTGTTGAGCGCTCCAGAAACGGTTATCGCAATCGGGCTCCCCGCAAACAAACGGTCGGTCTGACTTTGGTAGGTGCGAACGTACATGTGCTTGCAGATGGGATTCGCGAAGATATGATTTATTACACGCCCTGCAGACGAATGGACGCTTTTGCGAATTTTGTCAGCATGATGAAAACAGATGCAGACATACGTGAATAGCTTACATCACCAGTGTGAGACCGCTCATGCTCTTCCAGACGAGAGGGCTTGGTGTAAGATTTTTCACAGCCATCGAAAGTGCACTTGTAAATTCGTTTAGAGTTTAACAAGAGCTTCCCGTTCACGATTACGGGCTGACGTGATGAACGGGCGACGGGCTTAGAGATGGGCTCATATTCAGATTCTGAGGCCTCGGATGTTCCAGAGAGGTGTAAAACAAACGGATTGCGCGCATCAAGCACGCGCGCGGCAGCAAGCACGGGAGAGACAGACATCCTCACCTTTGGGTAGAGAAGGTCACACGCCAGTCTTTGGCTTATTTGGCCGTATTGTGGTACTGTACTAGTAGTAGATCGAGATCTGCCCCATATTCAAGACAACAGGAAAATATGTCGACATCGACATCAGATGCTGTAGCAATATTTGCAGAAGGGACCTTCGAGGACCAGGTGCGGTGTATTTTGAATGTGCCATGTGTTGTGCTAAGGGGGAATGTGCTACAGATCGTCGAACTTGCAGGGTACATCTCCCAAACACGACCCGAAGCAGAACGTGCACCGTATGTTCAGTCAATCCAACAGAAACTTGTCGTCGAGGATGGTCAGATGCCCCTATCAGAGGACGTTGAGCGGCAGAGAGAGGTGTTTTCTGCCATACTTGGAGACGTCAAGGGGCTAGGCGAGGGCCCTGAGCGCGGTGCGTCTCGCTCTTCTCTCCATGCGCACTCTTCTCACCAACCTTTACAGAGATCGAGGGGTTCTTCAATCTTCTGTATGCGTATCTATTGGCCTTATGGCCGGTCGACTCGCAAGAAACAAAAAAACGTCTATCCTATCTCCTGCCCATCATCACATCCTCACCCGCAGAATTTGTGGCCAAGTATCGCATGTGCGTTTCTTGATACGTTTTTTTCCCCGGCCCTGGGCTGACATCTCCCAAGCCTATCAAATCTCTTCAACACCCTTCCGCGGCAATCTGCGCTCCGCCTTCCGGTCTACAAGACCCTCCTCGAGCTCGCAAGCTCAAACGACGAGCTCCACGTACTCCAAGTCTCCCGCGACGACGTCGAGAAATGGCTAAAGGAGTGGGACACCACACCCGCGGAGAACAGCGTCTTCCTGCAAACCCTCGTAGACGTCTTCTCAAAAGCAGGACAACTGTACGTCCCTCCCATCTCCCTCACTTGACTCATCCGCCTCAATGCGTCGCGAGCAGAGACACAGCCTACTACTACAAGCTCGCACACGTCCGCTCGCTAGACCCCGCGTCGCAGTCGTCACAGCCCGCCGCGCTGGACGCGATCGCCACGGCCCTATCCAACCCTGCAGTGTTCGACTTTGATCCACTATTCAAGCTCGATGCCGTCGTAGCAACCAGATCGCACCCACTTTTCGCCCTCCTCCGGATATTCCTCAGCGGCGGCATCGATGACTTGCACGCATGGCAGCGCGCAAATGCCGACGTCTCTTCGACATTCGGTACACCCTCTCTTTATTCGCTTTCTTCTCGCCGTACCCTCTGTTGCTGACAGAATATATGAATAGGCCTGGACTCCACCCAACTCGAACACAAAATACGCCTGCTAGCCCTTGCAGATCTCGGCTTCCAAAACATCGGGCAGGACCTTTCGTACGCACACGTCGCCAAGGTGCTGCAGGTACCCCCGTCCGAAATTGAGCGTTGGGTCATCGACGGTTTGTTCTCCCTTCTTTTAGACCGGTAGTTTACTGATTTCAATTGCTTTCGGGTCAACTCATCTCCACAGCGATCCGAGCGGGTCTGTTGACGGGCAAGCTCGCTCAGCCCGCTCAGACTTTGCGTGTGACACGCGCGACAGCTCGCACGTTTGGCCTGCAGGAATGGGCGCTGTTGGTCAAGCGTCTCGCTGGGTGGCGTGCAGGACTCGCAGGCGTGCTCGACGTCGTTACCACTGCGAGACGCCGAAACGACAGCGTCACGGCAGCCGTCGCGCCTGGGGAGAGACAGTCTGACACTCCAGGAGACGGGGACGGTGCAACTGTAGAGGTCACCGCATGATGTAGTGTACTCACGCCGTGTACGTTGGGAATCATTATAAAATCAAATGTCAGTCAAAAGGTAGCAGTATACGACCCCAGGCCAGGAAATGCTCTTGGGTAGTAGAGATCTATGAATTCAGTCTCAGTCTAGGTGAGATGAGAGGTCTAACACTAGTATGCGTGGATATCCAATTGTCCTATGCGTCATGAACGCCCGGTATTATGAGAGGGCGCCGCAACCGTCTACTGGCAGCTTTTTGATAGGCCCGTTACCTGTAACGCTGCCTACCTACCACTCGCCATCGAATCCGTTAAATCCTACACACCAAGCAAAAAAAAAAGGTATGTGAGCAAAGGCAGACGAGGATAAGGGAAGCGATGGTCAGACACAACGCACCGGTAAGCAGGAAAACGTAAAAGTAGCGCTTCTTCTCGAGCGACGAGCACCAGTTCCACGCGCTGGTGAGGCGGCCATCGATGCAACTCCCGGCATCGTAGAAATTATCCGCGCCGCTGCCGTCAAACGCATGCTTGAAAAAGTCGCCGAGGATGTCGAGGTAGAGCGCGTCGAGCGAGCCGTACTCGGCGTCGATGTACGCGCGCAGCGCGGGCGAGGCGTACAGCGTCGGCAGCTGGGAGAGCGCGTTGCAAATGGGAAGGAGGATGCGGTAGATCTGGGAGTACTTGTCTGTTATATATATATGCGGGTATGGGGTATGAGGGAGAGGGGAGGGGGGGCGTGAGCATTCGGTGTCCGTGGAGAAGTGAGACGGCGGTTTGCGTTCGTACCGATGAACATGAGCGCGTTGGGCACGTTGTGGTCGCCCATGTGGATGACGGACGAGCCGACCCAGCCACCGAGGCTCTTTTGTGCGCGGTTGAGAATGGCGTGCATCATGCGCGATGTCTTGGGTGCTGCCTGAACACGGTTCAAGCCCTGGCCAGTATCGCGCAGACGGTACGAGATGGACTCGGAGAGCAGGTCCTGCTCAGCGAGAGACCAAAGGTGAAACATGTCTAACCATGCGGAACGTTAATGCCAACCCATGATGAAGGTTGTATCGGACATGGGCCCACCGTGCAGAATTTCGCGCCATAGAGCCAGGCTTTGCATAACATAGACGTACTGCCTCGCGTGGTCGTGTGATAAACGCGCGCCGCCACGCCCGCTTCGAATTGCGAGGCTGTCCGCACCCTTCTTGTCCCGTACCTGTGTTGAGTGGAAGTACTGCTGCAGATACCCGATCATGCGGTCGCACGGGTCACGATTCGTCCGCAGGAAGGCGTGGTTGTCGCCAATGCTGTACAGCGCTTGGCGCACCATCTCCTGCGAGAGCTTCGGTTCCCGGCAGTACCTAGAGGAAAGCGTCTCGATCGCGCGTTCTTTTGCTCGGATTTCGCGCTGGATCTCCCGCCTGCTCCGCTTCTCCGCGACGATCTCCTGCGTGGCAGTGGTGATGAGAGGGTCGCGCAACAGGTCGAGCACTCCGTGTGCGTCAAGCAGCGCGTGGACCGTCTTGATCGGCGCGACGCAAGAGAACCCAAGCATCTCACGAACCTCGGGGGTCTGGCTGTCCTGGAAGCGATGTTAGGGCACGCGTCGCCCACGCCTTTGGACGGACACACCTGCAGCAGATAGATCAGCTTTCCGTACGTCGTGCGCATCTTGTCGGGGTTCATGATTTTGTGCCGGCGCCCCAATTCAAACACCTTTTGATAGAAATCAGAGTTTGAGGCAAAATCGCGATCTGTGAACAGTTCCTGGCCCTGCTTGTAATCCGCGGCAAGCACAAGTCCAGAAAGAATCGCGCAGAGCTCGCGAATCTGATGCACGATGCGCTTGGCCTTGCTCAAGCCAAAACCCAGGGTATCAATTTTGTCTGTGTATTCGGAGACTTGCAGCGCCGCATCGAGTAAACGCAGAAACTTGCGTTCCCCAAACGTCAAGCGTAGGGGTATGTATTTTGTGCGTTCGATGAACCACTCCCCTGGGTCTGAGCCCAAGGCGGGTTGTGAGCTGAGTACAATGTCGGAGATTGGTGCGGATGGTGGTGGAGCGGCCTCCTCAACGTCTTCTGCCTCGCCGTCTTCCATCTCCACCTGCGCCAGACATTAGAGCAGCTTAGGAAAAGATGCGAAGGACGCCCACGTCATGTCCGTTCGTTTTCGCATGAGCCACGCCGTTTGATGTAGGCTTGCTTGATGTCTTCTTCCTACCATCTGCGAGGAGTTTTGCGGCGTGCTTCTTTCGGCTGCCTTTTCGATGCTGTGCTGCGAAGCATACTTCGCAATAGCCATCCGCACATGTTTCACAGCGTAATTCTGCCGGTTGATCTGTATTTCCAACGCATGATTGAGCTGCTGACTGAGAAGGAAGAGGCCACGCACCTTCGCACTCGACGCAGTACCCGTGAGCGACTTGTCGCTCCCCATCCTCCTCATCCCAGCCCTCCGGTCTAATGTCTGGGTGTTCCAGCTTGTCATGTTCATCGCTGAGGATGTTTTCTAGGGAGAATGACGGGCCGTTGCTATGGGACTCGGCTTCTGACAGCCCGGAAGTTGCCATTGCAGTAAGTATGGAACGATGGACGTTGAGTGTCTACTCTGAGATGAATTGGTGACCTGTTCTCAAAAACACGCCCATGACACATTTTCATTACGTCATCAATTCATCTCACAGCTGGCACAAGCAATTCGACGGTGGTCAGTGTTGAGCGCTTATTCTCATCACATTTTTAGCTGCGCTTGTGTTTGGACGCAACTGGGAGACCTGTGATGTGGAAAGGGCTCCTCTTTGAAGAAAGTCCAGGTTTCCCTCCTTTCATCGGACCCCCCGAAACCATCGTGCGCGTCTCCTCCATCTTCCAAACGACCCCCCCATCATCGTACATCCTTTATTGCGTCCATATTAGTTCAAAGTGCCACGGAGGATAAACCGCCGTAACTGGGGTCCGAGCCGCAGAACTCCGCCAGTAATTCCGTTCTTTCTCTTCCCGAGTCCGCTGACCGCGAGTGTTGCCTTGTCGCCACCTGTATTCCATTGAGGCTAACATGTTATTATATTTCGTGCCTCACTACTATAGGTCTTACCGGGTCAAGTATCATTGCACTAGCCTGTCGAGGCCACTGGCGCATACAAAGGCGTTCAAGTTCAGTACGTTGGGCCTACTACCATCATTCATTGTATTCTATTATGGGCGTTTGATATCAATTAAGGTACAACGGTGAACAAGAAACGAACAAAAGAGGTGCCATGATTGGAGGCTTGCTGCGTCTCTACTGGTGATTCATTTCACCTGTGATATGACCCCTCAGGCCTCAGGCCTCCATAAGTAGCAACGGATCAGCTTTTTGTGAGGCCGAGCTTGTCGTCGCCTCACTCAATTTTAAATAGAGACCCCGATCTGATCCCATGAATTATTAGCAGAGCCACAGGAGGACCCTGACGAAGGGTGTACATAGAAGACAAGAGAGAATAAACAGTCCTCACGATGGCTTCTGCTGGAAGCCCGGGAATTGGAAAGAATATCGTAGGACCGCATTTCTGACGTGCCCCTTGACAGTTGGTCCCCACGTCTACTTGCAGTAGGATAAGACACTGGCAAACAACAAAAGGCTGCAGATGTTGGCACACTGGGCCCATCGCTCCTCGAGGCGAATCTAATGCCACATAAGGCCATGTGTGAGGAGAACAACCCCACAACTGCAGAGATAAATGTGGGGACTCGAAGTGACAGACACTGGCCAGTTTTCTTCGTATCTAAGGCCGCGCTTGCAAGTTGGAGGGGAGGGGAGGGGGGAACTTGAAGATTAATATGTTTGTCTCTTCGTCATATAGTAGCCCTGGGATGTCGGACATCTGACAATCCTAGTCAACCCTCAACACCTCTGGGAACTTTGAAAGCTAGGACGTAATGGGTGATGAGAGTGTCACGGTGCATAGAGGAACGGTGAGTTAGTCATATAGTATTAACATTATAACATAGCGGTGTGGAGCCCACCGGCACCCTGTACGCTGCCTAGAACCATCTAAGCGTGGACTGGCGTTAAAATCACTGTGGCCAGTAGAAAGAGCACAGGACGATGCCCCTACCCTACCCAAGGCCAGGCTTCACCGTCACCCACCAATCAACTTGCGGTAATTTTCAAAAGCTGCTTAAGTCCAGATGGACACGTGCGAGTGAGCTAATTTTACACAGATAGTAGGAGTTCAGACAATAGGCTTGAACATCTGAGCACGCGGACTCTCATCCTCAATTCGACATCCACCAGGATAGAGATAGCAGCACAACGTCGCTGCAAGGGGAATCCACATCCCAGGGGCATTACAGCCCAACGCCCAAGCACTATTATAAACAAAAAGCCTGCGACCACGTTGAGTCAGAAACAATATAGTCAAGCCAACCGGTGGCACAACGATGGACATAACATAAGATGAGTTCAGATGATGCAGAACAGAGAAGCATGCCGACTGTCTCCTGATCCAGAATCCAGACTGTCGGATGAGCCTGAGAGAGGGCTCCACAGTTCGGCCGATGTTATACTACTGGTAGAGGTGTCGTTTGAGATATGAGAGCTGAGTCTGACTATTTCGTCTGGTCAAATAGTCAGGCGTGAGTCAATCCTGGTACTCTGGAAACGGAGAAGTACCTTCAATATTCCGGGTGGCCTCTTCGAGGGAGAATCCCCAGTCAAGACCTGCATCTATTGCCCCAGCTCCCCGAGTGAGCCCCAACCCGAAGTAAATACCACCATCCTTACCTGTCGCATTTTCGGCTCTTTCCCTCTCCAATATTATAGTTTCATCGTCAGCATCACGACGTTCAGATGCTCCCTGATACACGATTGTCGTGGTTAGCCTGAGGTAGATTAAAGCCGCTTGGTGTATATTCACCTTGACAATGCCGTAAGTTTTGCGGGCAATGTGCTTGTATTGCATCGCTTTATGAAACGTTCCAAGACCGAACCAACGGTCGCGTTTGGCGCTCTCGAGCCCCATCTTCTGACGGCGAATCCTGTTACCTCGCCTTAGCAAACCTTTATATTGATATTGCAGAACACCCAACCCACGCTATTTCGAGTACTCGAATAACTTTCATGTCTCGTTTCGGGATTATAGGTCGGTGAACGCAAAGGAGGTAGCGTGCTAAGTCCAGGTAAAGCTTCGCTTGGAGTATTTTTCCTTCACTAGAAAAAAATGTTTTGCGTAGAAGAAGGGCACCCCGGGGAGGATTCCCGTCTTCACTTGCAGCACGAGGAGCATGGGTTCTGGCCATCAAGTTGAGTCGAGTGATAGAATGAATTGAGCCGTCCGGCGAGTCAGAGGGTGAGGTTTTGATGAGGTATGTACGATGCTGGGAGGTTCGGGTCGACTAGCAATGTTACTACTGTGTAGCAAAGGGTTCTTATTGATTCGAGGAGACGTCCGAGTAAGTGATTTAATGTTGACTATTTTTGTACATATGTGAAAGGGACGTAGAGACAACAGCAGCCCTGATGTTCAAGAACCAGTGAATTATGTCAGACTTGGACGGAAGAGGACAATGACGATCACACTGCCAGCCTGAGGTGCTTGAGCCATCATTCGACCTGAGCACGGCTCCAGTGCGCATGACATGATGGTATCGCATAGTTGTAATCAACCTGACAACGGTGGCAACACAGTAGGAATGCCCTGAGCGTGCAGATTTTGTCGCGATGCTGATGCTGTAATTGGCAGAGGCGGGATTACCCGGATTAGACGCGCGCCTGAAAACAATAAGAGACGGCTCGAGCACTTTCTGTTCACCACTCCCCTTGTTCGCGTCCTCTGTGTTCTCAATGTCTCAACCGTACACAAGCATCCTTGATGGCCTGTACGACCTGTCTGACTACCAGCTAGACCTAGACGACTCGCTACCAGGAGGTATTGGTGGGGACGAAGACTGGTGGGTCGAGCGACAAGAGGCTCTGGAAGTGGCCGGGTATATGCTTCGTCCACGCTATCGTCCCGGCTGGGAACCATCGTGGCTGGCCACGAATAAGAACTTCTGGGACGTTGAAGATGGTCAATTCAACATAGTGAGCATTTATATCTATACAGTTCAGAATACTTGAATTTTTTTTTCCTTCAGCTACGAGCGTGTATGGACGCGACGCGGATATCCGACGGGAGGCTAGTCATGCTTAAGAGGCTCTTCCCAAAGGAGGGCCTCGAGGAACTCCAGATCAATAAACTTTTCTCCACGGAGCCGCTCATCTCCGATCCTCGAAATCATTGCGCACAGTTGCTCGATGTTATTGAGTTCCCTGGCGAGCCACCAATCTTGGTTCACCCCATGCTTCGTCTACATCACGATCCTCGATTCCAAACATACGGGGAATTTGTCACTTTCTATGCCCAAATATGCGAGGTACGTCTTGGACATTCTCAGATCGCGTGTTTTCGAATCGCTCATCTGAATAGGGCGTACAATTCATGCACGAAAATCACGTCGCCCATAGGTATGTCTCATTGTTGTTTTTACATTCCCATCTGATGTGGTCTGTATCAGTGACTGCACGTACGGGAACATCGCGCTGGACCCGTCTAATATGTATCCAAACTCTTTCCACCCCATTGAGCCAAAGCGAAGCAGGGATTTCCGTCGAAAAGCGAAAGGGTACTCGCGGACCTGGCGTCCTCCGAGATACCTTCTCATCGATTTGGGTCTTTCTCGGCTGTATGATCCTGCCAATGGACCCCCACTTGACAAGCCGTTACGCGGAGGGGACAAGTCCGCACCTGAGCATCGTGACCTCACGATTCGGTGTAATCCCTTTTACACGGATGTATACTACCTAGGGAACCTAATTCGAGAGGAGTACATGGAGGCGAGTCTCTCCCGCTTGCCTATTTTTTCAAGGGAAGGTTCTGACTCTTAGGCCCCAGAATTTCCATGGGCTTGAGTTCATGACGCCACTAATCAATGACATGGTCCAGGAAGATCCAACCAAGCGCCCTGTAATGAGCGAGGTCGTCACCCGTTTTGATGAGATTAGGAACAATCTCAGCACGTGGAAGCTTCGTTCACGGATGGTTCCCACTTATGAGTGGTTGCCTTTGACTGTATGGAGATCTGTGGGACATTGGTGTCGAACTGTGACCTACGTACTCGCTCGTAAGCCAGCCATCCCCGAACCGAAGTAATTGTCTCCTCTGTTACTTTCACTACCCATAACTCTATCTTATAGCTGTCGCATCTTGGTGGACACCCACTTCTTGCGTCGAATTAGTCCAAGTGTTATCTTGTAATCTAGTTTTCTTGCTTTGCTTTGATGTTCCTATCACACTACATCGGTTATTGTCCATGTTTAAGAGCGAGCTAGTCAACCACATTAGTCCGGAACTGTAGGTTATACATCATTACCTGCAATGTAACGATTCCCGAACCCAAAGGATCTGAAGTCCAGAGTCAACTACGTGTGAGGTTCTCTCCTATCGTCATCGCGTCATCTCCCACGCAGCCGGACCCTCTGTACAAGTTCTTCATACACTTGACACCATCCAACTCAACGCAGGCACATGACATATAAGTGGCCCTTTTCGAGAATAACCGGGGGTGTCATTGATGATGGGAACCATTGGGGAGACAAGTCATACTGTCGCGGACTCGGAGGCCAACCGAACGTTGTGGGCTTCATCATAACAATGCTTAGCACCAAGGGATCAATCCCCGAGGTCGCCTGGTGTTGATGTCGATTGCTTCCTGAGAAACGTGTGCGAAACAATGGATGCTCCGTAAGGTTTCACAGTCAATCTAGAGCATCGCCATTAGTGGAAAACACCAGCTTAAGTTACTACTGCATTGTCTTACAATCCGCCTGACATGGACCAGACGGTCATTGCGCGATAAGAACGTTTGCTTTCGAATAGTCGCGTAAATCCCGTGGACATCGTGTGTATAGAATGCATGCATGTAAAGTCTGAGTCAAGAAAGACAAAAACTAGGATGAATAACATTCAAGACGGCTTCTACTGCAAATGAATCGGGCAGTGTTCCTGGTATTGATTGTTCCCGATCTACCTGAAGTAGGGCGTGTCAAAGGGAGAAGATGGAACGGCATACTCGACGTCTTGCGCCTCCTCGCAAGATGAATCTAACACACACAAGGCTATGCGTGAGACGGCTCGAGAAACTGGACATTAAATGTCCCATCAGCTTGTATTCTGTTGAATGTCTGCTTCTTTTGTCAGTCCAGAGGGTGTCAGAAGCCGGAAACGAAAGCTATCCACCTACCACCAGATCTTCAAGTTTGACCCTAGACATTTTTGATACTAGCCAACGAGTCGGATAGATAATGTCAGGGCCAAGCGATACATCGGCATTGTGATGTGCTCAGGTTCCACGAACGTTCAATTTGCCATTTCAACAAGGAAAACAACTGACATGCGACGGACAGCCTTAGTAATGGCGAGTAACCAAGTAAGTGCCGTCCCCTGCAGACTCGCTAACAGCAGATCTCCAGATGGTAAACGGAAATGAACCTGAGGACAATGTCGGTAGTGCCACCGAGACGTCGCTACAGGCACACGCAGGCCAGGCCAAACAATAGTTGACCATGGATGCCTTATGTCTCGTACCACAGCGCCTGGTAAAAGTTTCGGGCTCGCGCGGGAATTGAAATCTCATCGGAGTTTCGGAGTACCACGGGGGACCGGCGTAGCGCGCTCGCTCGCGGAACCCGTAACCGTAACCGAGGCCCGGACGCAGTAATTCGGCAACTCCGTACCCCCGGGCCAGTGCGCCAGTGGTTGGCCATCGCCCTCAGCCCTTAGGGTACAAGCAGCTCTCCCGTCCAGATTATTCTATTGGCCGGCCGCGCTGTTGCGTCCCGTTGTCCGTCGGGTAGCGTGTTATTGTCTTTCATACCTCATGTCTAGCCAGGGACCGCAACCGGATCCATGATGACTTCATATCGCGGTAGCACATACAACCGCCTTCTTCATGTGGGGCCATGTGTGCTATTGTATTCTGTTGTGGGTACTTAACGTCAGGAAGGGAGCAATAAGCGAACAAGAACAAGAGAAAATGCGGGAGATCGCGTCTCCACGATGCCTGGCCCTCAACGGGACAACACCCCAAAAGTGGCAACACGGTTGAAATTGACGCAAAGCAGAACTAGTCACCGAGCTCGTCGCCACGCGTTCGATTTTAAAAATACGTATTCGCACTGCTGCTCGAGAGAACTACTGGCAGGTTGTTTGATTTGGCGGGAAGAGAGGGCGACGAGAAAAAAAAAAACTAGACTCAAAGCGTGTGTGTAAACTAATTACGTGGCATTGGGGAAACCGGGGGCCTGCTGAGGATCCCCCACGCTGTCCGTACAATTTCCGCCTACCACTCGCCCTCCCTTCTACCCTCCCCCGGGCGCCTGCGCGGTCACTGAGTACAGCGATATCCCCAAGAAGACTCCATGCCCCCATTTACCTCGCTCCTATATTTTCCCTACAGCACCGATGGTTGTCAGGGGATAGCACGAAGCGGCCAAGGGAACGGTTGGGGTTCGACTCCGAGTCTTATATATCTTTCCTGGTGCGTGTATTGTTGGTCCCAATGGACAATGGTTCTAACGTGGTCGGGAATGTTCAGAATTTAGACATAACATATATCCTGGGACAAGATAAGCTTGCTAGCCACAACAACAGACCTAGAGTAACGACGGTTATGGTGTAAATGTACGCAAGACATGAAAAGCTCGTAACTCGGACATGAATTACCGCCCCAATCGCTCAACTTGAGCCTCGGTCGGGGAAACAGAGAAGCTTGTACACATTTCCGCTGGTCAATAAGTCAGCACTGAGCCAATCGAATCTTGAGCGCGTTAAGCGCTGCGCAGATGAACTTGCCTCACCATCCTCGTTTGTACGATCACCTGGAGAGGGTGTTAAGACAAGGTGAGATGAGGTCCCATCCTCTCGGTGTACACTCAGGTCAACTGCCGCTAGATAGGAGTCAGTATTGAAGGTGTTGGAGAATGTCACCACAAACCTCCCGGAGCTCCAGATTGGGATGCTGGTCTGGAAGTCAACGGGGACCCATTGGTCTTTTTGGGCCACCCACTGGCACCTTTGACGGCCGCCGCCTCTGACAGACAATCAACATTATTTGATGATACCACGAGAAGAATCCTTAACCTACCGCCAGTCGCCTCTGCGTCATATCTCGTCATCTCTACCGCAGTCAGACCATCGACAGATTCATTTGTTAACTGGGATATTGCATGCGAATTGGTGAATGGATTGCTATGGGTGGATGCTACAGAACGTCAAAACTGTGAGCCAGTCATGGCCAAATGAGAAAGCCTACTCGTGGCAATGGTATTTCCAGGTTTAACCTGAGGGTCACGCGTAGCCCCCGCCATTTGAATCCTGAGATTATTATCCCTAGCTTTCTCAGACTCTCTCTACAGTACCAGTGGGTAGTAGTTCAACGGGGGATTGTCTCACTACGAGAGAGATTCACCTTGGCTTTGTGGTACGTCTGTTTGGCGAGACGTTTATATTCCTTAGCTGTGGATAGCTTTTGGAAACTGGGGAAACCTGGGAAACTGTGGTTTTCGAGGTGCTCTTTCCTTTCTAGCACCCTGTCCCGTTGCACTTAGTCAAATGGTTGAAATTTTGTGAATGTTCTAACTAACCGGTCATATTCATCGAAGACACTTTTTCGGTTATCAGGTGGTATGATTTTGAAATCTTGCTCAAGGAGCCCGCGTGATTGATCCGCATAATAATCGCCTCGCTGTTCCTGACGACGAGGGGAGATGTAATTGACCAGACCCTTTCCGAAGACATTGCCGGCTACTGAGACGACACTCCCGACAATGTGAGGGGCGTAGACCCGGGAAAAGTTGTTCTCCATTGAGGTATGTGATAAGGAAAGCGTCCTGAATCAGCAGAAGTCGAGGAATTCTAGAGGGAGAAGTTAGGGCTTAAATATGGCAGACTGGGAGACTTTTCTTACGTCGCCAACTGCGGCGATTAACCTCTATATGTAAGTAATGAGAGCCAGTAGCCCGGATCCTCTCAAAAGCCATGTGCCATGGGTGTATAGGAATGGAAAGGGAAACTATTGTATCGTGACTTATCCCTACCGCACATACATTAGGATAAACAAGGATAGACATCTCAAGCGCAATGCCAGATAGACGATGATCTCGGGCTATGGATAGGCGCACTGGTCATTGTTTCCTGTGTGGGAATCCAGGCTGGTAAACATTACGTAACGTCATCTCGGACAACGCTTTCGGTGATAACTCGAATCTCCCGCCTTCCATATTGACCAATGTCCCAGCGTATAGACTTGCTAGGCAACCCAGTTCCGAGAATACAACCTGGAGCAATTGGTGAAGTCGAAAAATGGTGGGTTGAGCGGCAAGAGGCACTTGAACGTGCTGGGTACTTGCTTCGGCCTCGCTACCGACCTGATTGGAAACCATCGTGGATTGGTACAAGAAACCTCTATTTCAAGTGCGAGGATGGAAAGCACATCCATGTGAGTGATATTATTTCCTTCCGCCTTTTCCCTATACCTATGGTTTCAGTACCTTAACAACATGGACGCAACTCGCATCTCTGATGGCCGACAAGTGATGTTGAAAAAGCTCCCTTTTGAAGAGGGTCCCTACGAATTCGAAATGAGCAAGCTTTTCTCGTCCGAGCCCCTTTCCTCCAATTCCAGAAACCATTGCATACAAACCCTCGATGTCATTCGACTTCCAAATGATCCCCCAATTGTCGTTCAACCTTTGTTGCGTCCATTTTACGACCCCCCCTTTCAAACTTTTGGAGAGTTCATTTCTTCTTTTGCCCAAATATGTGAGGTGAATATTGTTTGTCCTTGAATTACATCGTGCAATTATTGACCAGGACTAGGGTGTCCAATTCATGCACGAGAACCATGTCGCCCACCGGTGTGTTGTTACCCTCCCCACACCGACTCACCTTTCTCACCTTTAAACTAGAGACTGCACGTTGTGGAACATCATGCTTGACCCATCAGATATGTATCCAGAATCTTTCCACCCCGTTGCCATTGAGAGAAGTAAGGATTTCCGCCGAAAGGCTAAATGGTATTCGCGAACTCGGCGCCCAACGAGGTACCTACTAATCGACTTTGGTCTATCCCGTCGATACGATCCTGCCAATGGGCCCCCGCTCGAAAAGCCACTACGTGGCGGTGACAAGACCGCCCCGGAACACCGAGACATGAATACACCGTGTAACCCATTTCCCACTGATGTATATTATCTCGGAAACATGGTTCGAGAGGATTATATTCAGGTCAACGCTTCCGTCTTTTTGAAGATACACCGTGCTAATCGAGGGGACACAGAAATACAAAGGCTTCGAGTTTATGGAATCACTTGTCACTGACATGGTGCAAGAAGACCCCACGAAGCGGCCTTCTATGGAGGAGGTGGTCACTCGGTTTTCTGAGATTCGGGGCAAGCTCAGTACGTGGAAGTTGCGGTCACGGATTACTCGCAGAGACGAGCTTTGGCCGGTCACTGTGTGGAGGTCGATTCATCATTGGTATTGCACGATTGGGTATGTCCTCGGTCGCAAAGCAGCAATCCCTGAACCCAAGTGAATGACTGTCTCTTACCCTACCGTACATCTTCATTTTTTGGTTGCTCCGTAGTATATCGCACGTTCATTATTGCGTGATCTCCTTATACCTGCCGTCTCACTTGCTATCTAATTCGATCTACTCACCCCAGCTAGGCTACTCTCCTTGTTTTTTTGTCTGTTCTCGATTCATAGTTAACTTGGGAAAAGGTGTATATTATCCGCAACAATTAGCTGAAATGACTGCGTGAAAAACGGTCAAAGCGAGGTCACGTTAAGATGAGGCGCACAC
The DNA here is from genome assembly GCA_022376545.1 of Russula dissimulans. NCBI lineage: Eukaryota > Fungi > Basidiomycota > Agaricomycetes > Russulales > Russulaceae > Russula > Russula dissimulans. The sequence continues at coordinate 29,681 of WTXJ01000033.1, forward strand.
AAGCCAGATCCCATGCTGTACTCAGGCTCTACGTAACTAGACTCAAGATAAGGCATGAGAGTCATCGTCAGATATGATGGCCATAGAGTGTACATGTAACATGATTACGGTGATCACAATACCATGTCGTTGGACAGTGTACAAGCGAAATCCTGTACGTTCATTAGTCATGACTGCAATGCGTACCGATCGAGGCCATGACTAGGAAGACACACAATAAGAACAGCGCGACGGTGTCCCGTCTTTTGACAATACGTTGGTCACGGTATTCTGAACATTACAGATTGATGGCCCATGGCGTTTGATAGAAAACCAGTCACGGCAAAGTAACGCCCATAATAAGACGTCTCCCACTGGCAGGGTCAATAGTGAATGAAGTTGGCGGCACGTTCTGAACAAAAAGTCTTTGTCGAAAATTCGAGGCTTTCAAATTGCGCGAACAGGATATGACAAAGGACAAGGGCTGCAAGAGACAGGGATTTTGACAGCTAACGAATGATTGGGGTAATGATTAATGATCCCTGGTAGCCAGGACCGACTTGGAACGGCAGTGCTACCCCTGTGTTTCGTTTCTATGAGCGTCCCAGTGTTTCCTCCGCCAACTGGCGAAAACGACCGCGTACTGGGAGAAGTTCCCGATGCACAAGGGAAAGCCTTCGCTGGAACCACGGGCAGGTGGCCAAGTAACAACTTGAGCGAGCGCGGTCTCTTGCGTTTTCGCTAGACGCCCTCCAACTTGAAATGGAAGATCATACAAATGAATCCGAGGTTGATAAAGTTGGTTGCGCCACTAGTACTGAGACGTCGCTGCTGGCAGGCACGCCCAGGCCAAACAGTTGTCGACGGATGGTGGGGTATATTAATATTGTTATATTGTCAGTGAGTTGACCGCTAGGCGAATTCTTGAGCTGGCGCGGGGATGGAATTCCTCGGAGTTTCGGAGCATCACGGAGGCTCGCCGCCCACGCTTGCGGGCTATGGTAACTCGTACAGTAACTGAGGCGCGGACGCAGTGTCGGCTAGCCGTGACCCCATCAAGCACCCAAAACTTGCTGCTGCTTGGCCGTTACCGTACAAGTTCTTCACCTGTCTGAATTGTTCTGTGTGGCACTGCTGCTTACCCATGTGAGTTAGATCGGCTAGCATGCTATTGTCTTTCGTGCCTCATGTCCGACTCGCCGTCCGGCCAGGAATCGTAACTGGATCTAGGACTCGGATGCGTTGATGACCCCATTGCCGGTACATACAAACACGTTGTACATGTGGGACCACAGTTGCTGATGTGTGCTATTGTTGTTGTTATGGCCTCTTGATGTTAGGAGGGCGTACGAGGCGAAGGCAAACAACAAAGAGAATGGAGTATTGTGAATTTTGTGATACTTTCAGAATTCACGGAGAGAAGCGCCGAGCATAAAACTCGAGCTGTTCGACCAAATCCTCGATAGTCATCGGGTAACTCAGCGTAGTTCGCGCGGCCTGTAATGCTTCTTGGCGAAGCCCGTACTTCTGTGAAAGAAAGTAATCGTGGAGCGCGCGGTCTCTGGACAAGTGGATAGCGGGTCGTGTTGAGCGATGGTACGGCCCCCCGGATGTGTCCTAAAACAGAGTCCATTTGATACTTTTGGGAAACTGATAGGAGTCCCATCGTTTTCTCAATGCTCGATGGGATGAGGGGGGTTACAGGAAAGATGAACGTGAGAATGCTGTGAAGGACAGCTCCTCTTTCCGCTAGCTTTACTCCCATCAGCTTGTGTTCTATGGAATGTCTGCTTCTTTTTTCAGTCCAGGGGGTGTCAGAAGCCGGAAACGAAAGTTATCCACCTACCACCAGGTCTTCAAGTTTGACCCTAGACAACTTTGATACTAGCCAATGACTCGGATAGATAATGCCAGGACCAAGCGATAGAGCGACATTATGATGTGCTTAGGCTCTACGAATGTTCAATTTTCCACTTCAACAAGAAAAACAACTGATATGCGACCGACAGCCTTCATGGCAAGTAACCAAGTAAGTGCCGTCCCCTGGAGACTCGATAGCAGCAGATCTTCAGATGGTAAACGGAAATGAACCTGAGGACAAAGTCGGTAGTGCCACCGAGACGTCGCTACAGGCACACGCAGGCCAGGCCAACAATAGTTGACCATGGATGCCTTATCCACAGCGCCTGGTAGAAATTTCGGGCTCGCGCGGGAATTGAAATCTCATCGGAGTTTCGGAGAACTACGGGGGACCAGCGTAGCGCGCTCGCTCGCGGGACCCGTAACCGTAACCGAGGCCCGGACGCAATCCCCCAGTGTGCCAGTGGTTGGCCGTCACCCTCAGCCCTTAGGGGTACAAGCAGCTCTCCCGTCCAGATTATTCTGTTGGCCGGTCGCGCTGTTGCGCGTTGTCCATCAGGTAGCATGTTATTGTCTTTCATACCTCATGTCTAGCCAGGGACCGCAACCGGATCCATGATGACTTCATATCGCGGTAGCACATACAATCGCCTTCTTCATGTGGGCTCATGTGTGCTATTGTATTCTGTTGTGGGTATGTAATGTCAGGAAGGGAGCAATAAGCGAACAAGAACAAGAAGAAGTGCGGGAGATCGCGTCTCCACCGTCCATGCATGTCACATGTTGATGGTGATGCCTGGCCCTCAACGCAACAACACCCCAAAAGTGGCACCACGGTTGTAATTGACGCAAAGAAGAACCAGTCTCCGAACTCGTCGCCACACGTTCGATTTTAAAAATACGTATTCGCACTGCTGCTCGAGAGAGCCACTGGCGGGTTGTTTGATTTGGCGGGAAGAGAGGGCGACGAAAAAAAAAACTAGACCCAAAGCGTGTGTGTAAACTAATTACGTGGCGTGCCAATTCGCATTGGGGGAAATTCCCGGGGCCTGCTGAGGCAGGGGATCCGCACAATTTCCGCCTACCACTCGCCCTCCCTTCCACCCTCCCCGGGCGCCTGCGCGGTCACGGAGTACAGCGATATCCCCAAGAAGACTTCATGCCCCCATTTACCTCGATCCCATGTTTTCCCTACAGCACCGATGGTTGTCAAGTGCTAGCACGACACGGCCAAGGGAACGGTTAGGGTTCGACTCCGAGTCTTATATTTCTTTCCTGGTGCGTGTATTGTTGGTCCCGATGGATAACAGTTCTAACGTGGTCGGGAATGTTCAGAATTAAGAGACATATCATATATCCTGGGACAAGGCTGGCTATAGTATCGACAGTTACGGAGTAAATGTATGCAAGACATGAAAGGCTCGTGACTCGGACATGAACTACTGCCCCGATGGCCCAACTTGAGACGCCTCGGTCGGGGCAACGGAGAGGCTTGTACGCGTTTTCGCTGGTCAATAAGTCAGCACCGAGCCAACAATCGAATCTTGAGCGCGTTAAGCGCCGCGCGGATGAAATTGTCTCACCGTCCTCGTTTGTACGACTGCTTGGGGAAGGTGTTGAGACAAGGTGAGATGAGGTTCCATCCTCTTGATGTACACTCATGGCAACTGCCGCTAAATAGGAGTCAGTATTGAAGGTGTTGTGAAAATGTCATTACAAACCTCCTGGAGCTCCAGATTGGGATGCTGGTCTGGTAGTCAATGAGGAGCCAATTGGTCTTGTTAGCCCACTCACCTTTGTCTGCCCTGTCCCCTCTGAAGATCTCTGTCGGAAATGTGGTGACCACATACTGAGTCGACGCATCTTTTTTTTCTAACTTCAAGACGGCCGCCGCCTCTGATGGATAATCAACATATTGATCATACCACGAAAGGAATTCATAACCTACCGCCAGTCGCTTCTCTCTCGTATGTCGTCATCTCTACCGCTGTCAGATCATTGACGGATACATTGGTTAACGAGGATATTGCATGCGAATCGGTGAATGGATTGCTATGGGTGGATGCTACAGAACGTCAAAACTGCGAGACGGCCGTGGCCAAAAATAAGAATGCTTACTTGTGCCAAAGGTATTTCCGGGTGCAACCTGAGGCTCATGCGTAGCCTCCGCAATTTGAGACATAAGATTATCGTCGATAGCGTTGCCAGACGCTCTCTACAGTGCCAGTGGGTAGTAGCTCAACGCGGGGATTGTTTAACTGGGATAAAGATTCACCCTGATAATCTAGTACGTCTCTTTGGAGAGACGTTTATACTCCTTAGCTGTGCGTAACTTTTGGAACCCAAGGATACCAGCATTGTCGTTTTCGAGGTTCTGTTTCTTCGTTCGCATCCTGTCGCGTCACACTTAGTCAATTGATTGTGTTGTATGAATGTTGTAAACGAACTGGTTATAATTATCGCGGATAGTTTCTCGCTCATCAAGTGGGATGACTTCGAGATGCCTCTGAAGAAGCTCGCGTGATTGATCCCTAAAATAATCGCCTCGCTGTTCCTGACAGCGAGGGGAAAGGCGGTTCCGAAGGCCATCGATCAGACTCCTTCCGAGGAGATTGCCAGCCACTGAGGCGAGACTCCCGACGATGTGAGGAGCGTAGTCCTGGGAAAGATTGTGCTCCATCAGGAGTTATGTGATAAGGAAAGCGTCCTGAATCAGCAAAAGTCGAGGAATTCCGGGGGGATAAGTTGGTGCTTAGATATGGCAAACTGGGAGACTTTTCTTACGTCTCCAACTGCGGTAATTGGCCTCTATATGCAAGTAATGAGAGCCAGCAGTCTGGATTCCTCTCGAAGGACAAGTGGGGTATAGGAATGGGGAAATTATTGTATTGTGGCTTATCTCCACCTTGAAATTGAATGCACTGAACGGACTGAAGCGCGTCCAGTCCGCGAGTTCGCGAGGTGATTCGAGACTGGAAAGGACGGGGGAGACAGGACGAGCAAGAAGGCAAACGCGAAGACGACGCAGACGGGCCCGGTAGCTCGCGATCGGCGCCGAAGTCGGGTCTAAGCAAGGGAGAGGAGAGGCCGCGAGGCGAAGGCAAGACTTCTTGAGGGCACACATAAAAGTTTTAGAAGAGAAAACGCGAGGGGAAAGAAGTTACATTTTAGAGTCAGAACCAAAACCTTTAAGTATCTTTTCGAATCGTCGTACTGTAAGTAAGCTTCAGTGGTAGTCCGGTCAGTAAGGAATACCGCCGTAATCTAGGGTGAAAGACATTCTAGATCCAATCAAAGGCAGAAAGGAGATCTAACTGTGTCAAGGGTAAGGATGAAAGGAACGCGAGGCGAGAACCAAAGGTATGAAAGGCATGAAAGGAGGAGAATGAGTCACAATTGTAGGTAGTGAAATTCTAGGTAAGATCTAAGCAAAGAAACATGATACCCGAGAACGAGACCGGAACGCGAAGAAACGAAACGAGAAAAGGTGGCCCAGCGGGTCGGCGCGAGATCACGAAAGCGGCCGCGAGGCAGGGGCGAAGCCCTTCGATGAGCGAGTGGGCGTCGTGGGCATTGCGTCGCGGAGTCGAGGGCAGGGGCAGTTGGGCGGCGAAGAGGCTGTGGCGTGCGGTCGAGGGCAAAGGCGATTGAAAGGGAGACGGGCGCGGGAACGAGGCGATAACGAAGGAGCGAGGCAGAGGCAGTAATGGGCGTTGACGTGGGGATCGAGTCGGCGTCGGCTAATACCCCCACGAATCCGCGGTTTCCGCGATCAACTGCACTGCTCACCTTACAGTACATACGTTAGAATAAACAAGAATGGACGTCCCAAGCGCAATGTGGGATAGACGTTTCCTGCTATTGTCACCCTTAATGGTATCGCTGTGTGCAAGCGCTTAGCGGCAGCAAACATTACATAATAACCGGTGACCACTCTCTTATACCTCTCACATTGACCGATGTCCCAGCATATAGCCCTTCTAGACGACCCAATTCCTGGATGGACCTGGAGATATTGGTAAAAATGAAAAATGGTGGGTTGAGCGGCAGGAGGCACTTGAACGTGCTGGATACTTGCTTCGGCCTCGCTACCGACCTGGTTGGGAGCCATCGTGGACCAGTACAAAGAAGTCCTATCTCGACTTCGAGGATGGAAAAACCCTCCGTGTGAGTGATATTTCTCCCTTTTCCTCCTTTTGCCTATGCCTATGATCTCAGCACCCTAATAATATGGACGCAACTCGCACCTCTGATGGCCGACAAGTGATGTTGAAAAGGCTTCCTTTTAGAGCGGGTCCCTATGAACTCGAAATTAACAACCTTTTCTCGACGGAGCCCCTTTCCTCCAACCCCAGAAATCATTGCGTACAAACGCTCGATGTCATTCGACTTCCAAATGATCCCCCAATTATCGTGCAACCTTTGTTGCGTCCATTCTACAACCCCCCCTTTCAAACTTTTGGGGAATTCGTCACTTCCTTTGCCCAAATATGTGATGTGAACCTTATACGTTCTTGAATTACTTCGTGCAATTATTGACTAGAACTAGGGTGTCCATTTCATGCACGAGAATCACGTCGCACACCGGTGTGTTGCTACCTTCTCCATACCTACTCATCTTCCTGATGTTACGTGAACCAGGGACTGTACGTTGTGGAACATCATGCTTGACCCATCACATATGTATCCTGAATCCTTCCACCTTGCTGTTATTGAGAAAAGTAAGGATTTCAGGCGGAAGGCCAAATGGTATTCGCGAACGCGGCGTCCAACGAGGTATCTCCTAATCGACTTTGGTCTGTCCCGTCGATACGATCCTGCCAATGGGCCACCGCTTGAAAAGCCGGTGCATGGCGGTGACAAGACCGTCCCGGAGCACAGAGACCTGAATACACCGTGCAACCCATTTCCCACTGATGTATATTATCTCGGAAACATGATTCGAGAGGATTATATGCAGGTCAACGCTTCCATCTTTCTTTAAATACACTGTGCTAATCGAAGGGATGCAGAAATACAAAGAGTTCGAATTCATGGAATCACTTGTCACTGACATGGTGCAAGAAGATCCCACGAAGCGGCCTTCTATGGAAGAAGTGGTCACTCGGTTTTCTGAGATCCGGGGCAAGCTTAGTACGTGGAAGTTGCGGTCACGGATTGCTCGCAGAGACGAGCTTTGGCCGGTCACTGTCTGGAAGTCGATTCATCATTGGTATTGCACGATTGGGTATGTCCTCGGTCGCAAAGCAGCTATCCCTGAACCCAAGTGAACAGCTATCTCTTACCCTGCCGTACATTTCCATTTTTTTTGTTGTTGCGTAGTATATCGCACGTTCATTATTGCGTGATCTCCTTATACCTGCCATCTCACTTGCCATCTAATTTGATCTACTCACCCCAGTTAGGCCACTCTCCTTGTTTTTGTCTGTTCTCGATTCATAGTTAACTTGGGAAAAGGTGCGCATTATCTGCAACAATTAGCTGAAATGACGGTGTGGAAAACGGTCCCAGCGAGGTCACGTTAAGAGAAGGTACAAAGAGGCCAGATCCTATACTGTACTCAGGCCGTACGTAACAAGACTCAAGCTAAGGTATGAGTGTCATCGTCAGGTAAGGTGACTACTGTAAGGTCAGCTGTGCAGTTGATCGCGAAAACCACGGAATCGTGGGGGTATTGGCCGACGCCGACTCGATCCCCACGTCAACGCCTTTCACGGCCCCTGCCTCGTTCGTTCGTTATCGCCTCGTTCTCGTGCCCGGCCCACATCCCTTTCATTGCCTTTGTCTTCGACCACACGCCACAGCTCCTTCGACGCCCACCTGCTTTATTCTCGACTCCACGACGCGACACCTACGACGCCCACTCGCCCATCAAAGAGCCTCGCCTCACTGCAGCCTCGTGGCCGCACTTGTGGCTTCGCGCCGACACGCTGGGCCACCCCTGCTAGACTTGTCTCTTCGCGTTTCAGTTTCGCCTCGGTTATCGTGCTCTCGTGCTTGGATCTCACCTTAGAATTTCCTTACTTACAATCCTGACTCGCCCTCCTCCTTTCATGCCTTTCATACCTTTGATACTCGCCTCGCGCCCCTTTAATCCTCACCCTTAATACAGTTAGATCCCTCTTCTGCCTTTGATTAGATTTGGAATGTCTTTCACCTTAGATTACGGCGGTATTCCTTACTTACCGGACTACCACAAAAAGCTTACTTACAGTACGACTCGAAAAAGATACTCAAAGGCTCTCCTTTTGGCTCTCGAATGTAACTTTTTTCCCCTCGCGTTTTGTTCTCGAAACCCTCTGTGTGCCCTCAAGACTGCCTGTATCTTGTGGTCGCCCTCTCTTTTCCCTTCGACTCGACTTCGACGCCGAACGCGAGCTACCGGGCCCGTCTGCGTTTGTATTCGCGTTTGCTTATTCTTGTTCACTCCGTTTCCTCCTTCTTTCCCGGCCTCAAGTCTCCTCGCGAACTCGTGGAAGCCCTTCGCGTCTGCTTCACTACAGGCTATACATGTAACGTGATACGGTGATCACAATATCATGTCGTTGGACACTGTACAATCGAAATCCTGTACATTCATTATTCATGACTACAATGCGTACTGATCGAGGCCATGAATAGAAAGAGACAATAGGAACAGCGCGACGGTGTCCCATCTTTTTACGACAACACGTTGGTATTCTGAACATTACAGATCGATGGCCCATGGGGTTTTGATAGAAAACCAGTCACGGCAATGTAACGGATATAATGAGAGGTCTTCCAGGGTTGATCGAAGTTGGCGGCACGTTCAAGTTCTGAACAAAAAATCCTCGCCGAAAATTCGAGGCTTTCAAATTGCGTGAACAGGATATGACAAAGGACCAAGGCCACAAGTAACTTGAAACGGCAGTGCCACCCCTGTCACAGTGTGTGTCTCGTTTCTATGAGCGTCCCAATGTTTCCTCCGCCAACCGGCGAAAACGACCGCGTACTGGGAGAAGTTCTCGATGCACAAGGGAAAGCCTTCGCTGGAACCACGGGCGAGTGGCCAAGTAACAACTTGAGCGAGCGCGGTCTCTTGCGTACCGTGACTCGCTAGAAGCTCTCCAACTTGAGATGGTAGATCATACAAATGAATCCGAGGATGATAAAGTTGGTTGCGCCACTAGTGCTGAGAGGCACACCCAGGCCAAACAATTGTCGACGGATGGCGGGGTATATTAATTTTGTTATATTGCCAGTGAGTTGACCGCTAGGCGAATTCTTGAGCTGGCGCGGGGATGGAATTCCTCGGAGTTTCGGAGCATCACGGAGGCTCGCCGCCCGCGCTTGCGGGCTGTGGTAACTCGTACGGTAACTGAGGCGCGGACGCAGTGTCGGCTAGCCGTGACCCCATCAAGCACCCACAACTTGCTGCTGCTTGGCCGTTACCGCACAAGTTCCTCTCCCGTCTGAATTGCTCTGTGGCGCACTGCTGCTTACCCTTGTGAGTTAGATCGGCTAGCATGCTATTGTCTTTCGTGCTTCATGTCCGACTCGCCATCCGGCCAGGAACCGTAACTGGACCTAGGATCGTTGATGGCCCCATTGCTGGTGCATACAAACACGTTCTACATGTGGGACCACAGTTGCTGACGTGTGCTATTGTTATTGTTATGGCCTCTTGATGTTAGGAGGGCGTACGAGGCGAAGGCGAACAACAAAGAGAACGTGGGAGTTCACGTATGTCCATGTCCGTTTCTCACCTCCCGAGGGTACCGATCGAGACAACGCTTTCCGGGTTAGCAGATAGCCGATATGCTGGGTAGATGCATCGCTTCTCTCAAGCCCACGACAACGGCCACCTCTGGCCGGCAATCAGCATACTTGGGCGATGGCGTTGATATGAATTGGTAACTTACCGCCAGCAGCTTCGGCTTCATATGTCGACACGTCCACCCTCATCCAGGTGCTTGACAGCGACATCAGTTAGCTGGGGTATCTCATGTGAATCGGTAAATGGATTGCTCTGGGTACTCGCTGCAGAACCTTGAGTTGTGAGCAGGTCCTTACCGAAGAGCGAACGAGCCCACCGGTATAGTCAGTAGTATTATTCCGGGAACCACCCCCAAAGCCCAGGACCACCACCAGGACATGAGACGATCATCGAGGGCTCTATCAGACGCTCTGTACAATGGCCCAGCAGGTCGGTGTATTGACTAACTCGTCATAGTTTTCCCAGATGACATTTTGCGTGTCAAGTTCGATCAGTTCGTGATGCTTCTCAAGGAGGTCGCGCGACTGGTCCTCTGAGCCTGAGGCGAGTAATGAGGGAAGTGTCCCGATCCTGCAGAAGTCGAGAAATAGTGAAGCGGAGACGTTGATCCGAGGGTTCTTATACATCCAACCTGAGAGAGCGCTGGCGAATCAGCTTGGTGCCTGCCAAAAATCAACATCCAAGGCAGCTCTGCCGTATCAAATATACTCACCTTGTCGAAGCTGCCATGGACGACAGAACGCAATGCTGTCCAAAAGTTGCGCATGGTCTGACTGCTTATGGACGCACATTCGCATCTATAATTCATAGAATCCTCACTGAGGTGGCGCGCCATGGCGGTGTTGAGTTCGACGAGATCAAAGAGATGAGGGGCCTCTCCGATAGACTCGATATAGTGTTCGGGATATTGGAAGGGCCAAACTCTATACAATGTAATCCTATCAGCGTTCCGCATCCACAAGACATCCTAAACACCGTGACCGCAAGGTCCGACGCCAGAATGGTCCAGACGTTATTGTGAATTTTGTGATACTTCCAGAGTTCACGGAGAGAAGCACCGGGCATAAAACTCGAGCTTTTCGATCAAATCCTCGATAGTCATCGGGTAACTCAGCGTAGTTCGCGCGGCCTGTAATGCCTCTTGGCGAAGCCCGTACTTCTGTGCGAGAAAGTAATCGTGGAGCGCGCGGTGTCTGGACGAGTGGGTAGCGGGTCGTGTTGAGCGATGGTACGGCCCCCCGGATGTGTCCTAAAACAGAGTCCATTTGATACTTTTGGGCAACTGATACGAGTTCCATCGTTTTACCAATGCTCGATGGGATGAGGGGGGTTACAGGAAAGATGAACGTGAGAATGCTGTGAAGGACAGCTCCTCTTTCCGCGAGCCCTACTCCCATCAGCTTGTATTCTATTCAATGTCTGCTTCTATTGTCAGTCCAGAGGGTGTCAGAAGCCGGAAACGAAATCTATCCACCTACCACCAGATCTTCAAGTTTGACCCTAGACAACTTTGATACTAGCCAACGACTCGGATAGATAATGCCAAGGCCAAGCGATAGAGCGACACTATAATGTGCTCGGGTTCCACGAACATTCAATTTGCCATTTCAACAAGAAAAACAACTGACATGCGACGGAGAGCCTTCATGGCAAGTAACCAAGTAAGTGCCGTCCCCTGCAGACTCGCTAGCAGCAGATCTTCAGATGGTAAACGGAAATGAACCTGAGGACAAAGTCTGTAGTGCCACCGAGACGTCGCTACAGGCACACGCAGGCCAGGCCAAACAATAATTGACCATGGATGCCTTATGTCTGGTCTGGTACCACAGCGCCTGGTAAAAATTTCGGGCTCGCGCGGGAATTGAAAACTCACCGGAGTTTCGGCGTACCACGGGGGACCGGCATAGCGCGCTCGCTCGCGGAACCCGTAACCGTAACCGAGGCCCGGACGCAGTAATTTGGTAACTCCGTCCCTCAGTGTGCCAGTGGTCGGCGTTGGCCATCGCCCTCAGCCCTTAGGGTACAAGAAGCTCTCCCGTCCAGATTATTCTGTTGGCAGGTCGCGCTGTTGCGTCCCGTTGTCCATCGGGTAGCGTGTTATTGTCTTTCATACCTCATGTCCAGCCAGGGACCGCAACAGGATCCAAGATGACTTCATACCGCGGTAGCATATACAATCGCGTTCTTCATGTGGGCACATGTGTGCTATTGTATTCTGTTGTGGGTATTTAATGTCAGGAAGGGAACAAGAACAAGAAAAAGTGCAGGAGATCGCGTCTCCACCGTCATGCATGTCACATGTTGATGGCGATGCCTGACCCTCAACGGGACAAACACCCCAAATGTGGCAACACGGTTGCAAAGCAGAACTAGTCACTGAGCTCGTCGCCACGCGTTCAATTTTAAAAATACGTATTCGCACTGCTGCTCGAGAGAACCACTGGCGGGTTGTTTGATTTGGCGGGAAGAGAGGACGACGAAAAAAAAAAAAACTGGACCCAAAGCGTGTGTGTAAACTAATTACGTGGTGTGCCAATTGGCATTGGGGGAAACGGGGGAGAACACGCGGTCCATCCGCTTTTCCATCCACTTTTCCGCCCACTGCGTGCCCCTTCCTTCCCCCTCCTCCGAGCGCCTGCGCGGTCACTGAGTGCAACGATATTCCCAAGACGACACCATGCCCCCATTTAACGCGCTCCCATAAGGGCTAGCACGATGTGGCCAAGGGGGCGGTTAGGGTTCGACTCCGAGTCTTATATTTCTTTCCTGGTGCGTGTATTGTTGGTCCTAATGGACAACGGCTCTACCGTGGTTGGGAATATTTAGAACTAAGACATAACATATGTCCTCGGACAAGATAGGCTTGCCAGCTACAACAGATCTAGAGTAACGACAGTTATGGAGTAAACGTATGCAAGACATCAATGGTTCGTGACTCGGACATGAACTACTGTCCCGATGGCCCGACTTGAGGCGTCTCGGTGGGGGCAACGGAGAAGCTTGTTCGCGTTTCCGCTGGTCAATAAGTCAGTACCGAGCCAGCAATCGGATGTGGAGCGCGTTAAGCGCGGCGCAGATGAAATTGCCTCACCGTCCTCGCTCGTGCGATTGCCTGGGGAGGGTGTTGAGACAAGGTGAGATGAGGTCCCATCCTCTCGGTGTACACTCAGGTCAACTGCCGCTAGATAGGAGTCAGTATTGAAGGCGTTGTGAGAATGTCGTCACAAACCTCCCGGAGCTCCAGATTGGGATGCTGTTCTGGTGGTCAACGGGGACCCATTGGTCTTTTTGGCCCACTCATCTTTGACGGCCGCCGCCTCTGACAGACAAGCAACATTATTTGACGATACCACGAGAAGAATCCTAAACCTACCGCCAGTCGCTTCTGCGTCGTATCTCTTCATCTCTACCGCATTCAGATCATTGACAGATTCATTTGTTAACTGGGATATGATTGCATGCGAATCAGTGAATGGGTTGCTCTGGATGGATCCTACAGAACGTCAATACCGTGGGCCAGTCATGGTTTCAATGAGAAAGCCTACTCGTGGCAAAGGTATTTCCAGGCGCAACCTGAGGCCCACGCTTAGCCTCCTTCCTGTGAGCCATGAGATCATCGTCGATAACTTTGTCAGACGCTTTCTACGGTGCCAATGGGTTGTGGCTCAATGCGGGGATTGTTTCATTCCGATAGAGATTCACCTTGATACCCTGGTACGTCTGTTTGGCGAGATGTTTAAACTTCGTAGCTGTGCGTAACTTTTGGAACCCGAGGATACTAGTACTCTCGTTTTCGAGGCACTCTTTCATCTCTCGCACCCTGTCGCGCCGCACTTAGTCAGAAGGTTGTATTTTATGAATGTTCTAAACAAACTTGTCATATTCATCGCAGATAACTTCTTGGGTCTTAAATGGCATGAGTTTGAGATTTTTCCGAAGCAGTTCGCGTGATTGATCCAGAAAACAATCGCCTCGCTGTTCCTGACGGCGAGAGGAGAGGCGTCTCCGAACGTCATCGAACAGACCCTTTCCGAGGAACGAGACGACATTCCCGACGATGTGAGGGGCGTAGTCCTGGGAAACATTGTTCTCCATCGAGGTATATGATAAGGGAAGTAATCAGCAGAAGTCGAGGAATTCTGAAGGGAGCCTGAGAAGCTGGTGTTTTAATATGGCAAACTGGGAGACTTTTCTTACGTCGCCAACTGCGGTGATTGGCCTCTATATGCAGGTAAAGAGAGCCAGCGGCCTGTATTCCTCTCAAAGGACAAGTGAGTGTATAGGAATGAAAAGGGAAACTATTGTATCGTGGCGAATCTGCGTTGAATGGACATACGTTAGGATAAATAAAAATAGGCGGCCCAAGCGGAAATAGGGGATAGACGATAATCTCGGGCGACGAGTGGATAGGCGCACTAGTCATTGTTTCCTGCTATTGTCACCCTTATGGTTGTTCCCTATGCGTGGATCCAAAGGTAACCCACCCACTAACTGAAGTTAGCTGCGATAGTAAATAAGCATTACGTAATAGTGTCCCAGACACCTCTCGGTGAGCGCTCAAATCTTCTGCCTCCAACATTGACCAATGTCCCAGCGTATAGACTTTCTAGACAACCCAATCCCAGGAAGACCACGTGGAGGGATTAATGAAGTTGAAAAATGGTGGGTTGAGCGGCAGGAAGCACTTGAACGTGCTGGATACCTGCTTCGGTCCCGCTACCGATCTGGTTGGAAGCCATCGTGGACTACCAGTACAAAAAAGTTCTATTTCGACTTCGAGGATGGAAAGCACATCCGTGTGAGCGATATTCTTTCCTTTCCACCTTTTGCCCATACCTATGATTTCAGCATCCTAATAACATGGACGCAACTCGCATCTCTGATGGCCGACAAGTGATGTTGAAAATGCTCCCTTTTGAAGAGGGTCCCTACGAACTCGAAATCAACAACCTTTTCTCGACGGAGCCCCATTCCTCCAATCCCCGAAATCATTGCGTGCAAACGCTCGATGTCATTCGACTTCCAAACGACCCCCCAATTATCGTGCAACCTCTGTTGCGTCCATTTTTCAATCCCCCCTTTCAAACATTTGGAGAGTTCGTCACTTCCTTTGCCCAAATATGTCAGGTGAATCTTTTTTGTCCTTGAATTACGTCGTGCAATTATTGACCAGAACTAGGGTGTCCAATTCATGCACGAGAACCACGTCGCCCACCGGTGTGTTGTTACCTTCCCCACACCTACTCACCTTCCTTATATTACCCAAACCAGGGACTGCACATCGTGGAACATCATGCTCGACCCATCAGATATGTATCCTGAATCTTTCCACCCCGCTGACATAGAGCGAAGCAAAGATTTCCGCCGGAAGGCTAAATGGTATTCACGAACTCGGCGCCCGACGAGGTACCTCCTCATTGACTTTGGCTTGTCCCGTCGATACGACCCTGCCAATGGGCCACCACTTGAAAAGCCACTGCGTGGCGGTGACAAGTCGGCCCCGGAGCACCGAGACATGAACACACCGTGCAACCCATTTCCCACTGATGTATATTATCTCGGAAACATGATTCGAGAGGATTATATGCAGGTCAACGCTTTCATCTTTCTGAAGACACATCGTACTAATCGAAGGGACGCAGAAATACAAAGGGTTCGAATTTATGGAATCACTTGTCACTGACATGGTGCAAGAAGACCCCACGAAGCGCCCTTCTATGGAGGTGGTGGTCACTCGGTTTTCTGAGATCCGGGGAAAGCTCAGTACGTGGAAGTTGCGGTCACGGATTGCTCGCAAACACGAGCTTTGGCCAGTCACTGTCTGGAAGTCGATTCATCATTGGTATTGCACGATTGGGTATGTCCTCGGTCGCAAAGCAGCTATCCCTGAACCCAAGTGAACAACTATCTCTTACCCTACCGTACATCTCCATTTTTTCATTGTTGCGTAGTATATCACACGTTCATTATTGCGTAATCTCCTTATACCCACCGTCTCACTTGCTATCTAATTTGATCTACTTACCCCAGCTAGGCCACTCTCCTTGTTTTTTTGTCTGTTCTCGATTCATAGTTAACTTGGGGAAAGGTGCATATTATCCGCAACAATTAGCTGAGATGACTGCGTGGAAAACCGTCCAAGCGAGGTCACGTTAAGACGAGGCGCACAGAGGCCAGATCCTATACTGTACTCAGGCTCTACGTAACAAGACTCAAGATAAGGTATGAGAGTCATCGTCAGGTATGATGGTGACCACAGGCTGTACATGTAACATGATACGGTGATCACAATATCATGTCGTTGGACACTGTACAAGCGAAATGCTGTAGATTCATTAGTCATGACTACAATGCGTACCGATCGAGGCCATGACTAGGAAAACACAATAAGAACAGCGCGACGGTGTCCCATCCTTTTACGATAACACGTTGGTATTCTGAACATTACAGATTGATGGCCCATGGGGTTTTGATAGAAAACTAGTCACGACAATGTAACGGACACAATGAGACGTCTTCCAGGGTGGATCGAAGTTGGCGGCACGTTCAAGTTCTGAACAAAAAGTCTTCATCGAAAATTCGAGGCTTTCAAATTGCGTGAACAGGATATGACAAAGGACAAGGGCCACAAGTGACAGGGATTTTGTGAGCTAACGAATGATTGGGGCAATGATTAATGATCCCTGGTAGCCAGGACCAACTTGAAACGGCAGTGCCACCCCTGTGTCTCGTTTCTATGAGCGTCCCAATGTTTCCTCCGCCAACCGGCGAAAACGACCGCGTACTGGGAGAAGTTCCTGATGCACAAGGGAAAGCCTTCGCTGGAACCACGGGCGAGTGGCCAAGTAACAACTTGAGCGAGCGCGGTCTCTTGCGTACTCGCTAGAAGCTCTCCAACTTGAAATGGTACTAGTAGATACAAATGAATCCGAGGATGATAAAGTTGGTTGCGCCACTGAGACGTCGCTGCTGGCAGGAACACCCAGGCCAAACAATTGTCGATGATTGGTGGGGTATATGATGATTCATATTGTTATATTGCCGGTGAGTTGACCGCTAGGCGAATTCTTGAGCAGGCGGGGGATGGAATTTCATCGGAGTTTCGAAGTGTCACGGAGGCTCGCCGCCCGCATTCGCGGACAGCGGCGACCCGCAACTGAGGTCCGGACGCAGTGTCTGCAACCCCTTCAAACCACCTCGCCGCTGGTTGGCCATTACTGTACGAGATCCTCTCCCGTCTGAATTATTCTGTTGGCTGGTGTGGCACTGTTACTATTGTACATCGGCTATCATGTTATTGTCTTTCCCATGCCCGTCCAGCTAGGAACCGCAGCCGAATCTAGATGTGTGGGTTGATTCTCTGTTGTTGGTACAGACAAACACGTTCTATATGTGGGACCCCCCAGTTGCTGATGTGCCATTGTATGTTGTTATGGCCCTAGGCAGAGAGTATGAGGCAAACGCGAACAACAAAAAGAAGGGCGTGAGAATCCCGTCTCCATGATTTAAGTTCGTGAATGTCACACGTCGAAGCGTGTCGATGCAACGGATTTCCCAAGCCCTGCGCTTCGAAGCAGCAGACTAACTGAAATTGACATCAAGCACAGCGAGTTATCGGGTTCGTCGCCACCCACCTAAATAAACACTCGTCCTGCTATTCGAATAGAGCCACGGGAAACTGCCGATTGGGCGAGAGAGGGGGAGAAAAAGAAATAACTGAGTCAGAACTAATTACGTGTCGTACCAATTCACAGGCACTGGCCCGTGCTGACTCGGAGGCCGGGGTCCGTGGCTACCCACAGAGCATACAGTACGCCAAAGATTTTCCCCTCCAAATGCCACCTCCCTTCCCGGCCTCCACGCGTTCAAGGAACAGTGACCCTCCGAAGGCGACCTCATACCTCGTTTTCTACGACATCTTCGGCTCTTAAGGAATACAGTAAGGGTTAGCACGGCATCAGCTACTCCGAACCCAGTCTTCCCTCGCCCCCTCACGTTATGGGATTGTAAACTAGTAGGTACAGTCATTCGAAGGCCGCGACTGTCCCAGTTTCAAACATGGTGAAGGACCAAGGAGGAATTTCGGCTGGCAAACATTCTTCCTAGTGCGTGATTTATCGGTTCCTTTATCGGTTCCAATGGACAATATTTCTAACTAGTCGGACTACTGTTCAGGACTTTGGAATAATTTATTTTTAGGGATAGGACCAGGTTTCCATCCACTACAGGCCTGAAAGGAAACTCAACATGTACAAGCATGACAAAGACCAGGCGATGGAAGGTTCATGACATGAGCTACGACTCCTCACTGCGGGCCTTAGGGCTTTGGTGCAAAATGAGGGTGTGGATGGCGGATGGAAGGGGAGGAATCGTTGAATCCTGAGTGGCCGAATATCTCTGACGAGGAAGAGGAGGATAGTGAGTCGGTTTCCGCTACTCAAGAAGTCAGCCCCGAAACGTCGATTAAATATCGAGCGCCTTGAATGATGCGCAGCCTCACCTTCCCTGGGTCTCCCTCGGCCTCGGGAGCGGTAGGGTATAGATGTTGTGACAAAGTGTGGCGAAGACCCATCGTCTCGGTGAAAGCTTAGGGTAGTGGTCACTGAATACAAAATCAGCGCTGAAAGGTGCCGTGCGAGTAGCATTTCAAACCTTCCGGAGTTTCTGATGGAGACATTGGTCCCGAAATTGGCGGGAGACTAGTAGGAGCTTGGATATCGGTCTCGGAACGATCCACCCGATCATCCCAGTCCGTCTTGCCTGAGAAAACTACGGTTGGGAATGTAGCGACGATGTGCTGGGTAGGTGCATGTCGACTGTGCAAGTCAAAGACGACTGCCGCCTCTGATGGCCAATCAGCATGATGGGTGATATCAATGATGCTGTCGGGGGGTTCCAAGACCTACCGCCGGTATCTTCGGTCTGATATGTCGTCATCTCCACGTCTTGCAGGCCATCGACAGGTACATTGGTTAAATTAGACATCACTCGCGAATCGCTGAATGGATGGCTTCGGGTAGAACCTACAGAACCTTGAAGCTATGACACCCCTGGCCAAAAGTTGGACAAGCCTACCTGAGCCGAAGTGATTCCCAGGGTCAACCCCCGGCGTAGTCCTCGCATTTTTGACAGCCATCTCTGACGCTCTCTACAGCAGGTAGTACGTCAGCACAGATACGGTCTCATGATGGTAAAGAATCACCTTGGTGATCTTATATGCCTGTCTAGAAATCCGTCTATACTTCCTGGCTTCAAGTAATCTCTGGATCGGGGTCCCGCTGTCGTTTCCGAGGCGCGTTCTCATACCTTCTGCACTGCCGGGTCTAAATCAACTAGTTTTGTCATTATGAATGCACGAAACCAACTGGGCATAATAGTTGTTGATGGTTCGTTGGATGGCCGGTGGGATCAGGTCGAGATGTTGCTCAAGGAGTTCGCGCGACTGATCCATCAAGTAATCACCTTGCTGCTTTTGACCGCGAGTGGTGAAGCTTCTCCGAAGGCTATCGATCAGACTTCCGATCACAAGACTGGAGACTTCGACCACATCCTCAACAATTTCAGGAGGGTCGTTCTGGGAATCGTCGTGGGACATCAAGATGGGTGATAAGGGAAGACTCCTGGACCAGCAGGGATCGGGGGATAGAAAGTAAAGGGACTTGGGAAGAGAATTTGGCGCCACTGGCACGGTCACCCGGTTCTTAAATGAGCAGACTGCGAGGGCGCCGACAATCCATCTTCTCAGGGTTTCTGGAGGCGGTGATTGGTTCCTACATGTGTGTAGGGTAGGGAGAGCCGGCAGTCCGGACTGATCTTAAAGAAGAGGTGGACGCATAGGTGGAAACAAAACGGAAGTAGACTGTTGTACCTCATAACAAGGTAAGATTGGTTGAACCTACATTTAGATAAACAAGGGTAAACGCGTGAACGATCCAAGAGCATAGTCGAAATAGACACAATGGCAGCGACCTCGAGCTATGCATGACTAACTGTTTCATTCGTCTGTGCGACTTTGAAATTCAAGTTTTTTTTTCTCTCTGCGGCCATAGTCCTCATTACATAATAACCTCGCACGCTGCTCAGGTTTCTATTCCATCTTCTCCTTCCCCTTCCGAAATTCCTATGCCCCAGCAGCATATAGACTTGATAGACAACCCGATTCCTGGATGGAAACTTGGCGATCTCGGTGAAGATGAAAAATGGTGGGTTGAACGACAGGAGGCACTTGAACGTGCTGGATACTTGCTTCGACCCCGCTTCCGACCTAGCTGGAAACCATCCTGGGCCGGCACTAAGAAGCTCTCTCTTGATTATGAGGATGGACAAATTCTCAGAGTGAGTGATGATTTTACCTTCCCCCCGGCTGCCTATACCCTATGTTTTCAGAACCCTTTTACCATGGACGCAACTCGCATCTCTGATGGCAAACAAGTGATGCTAAAAATGCTCCCTGATGAAGCGGGCCCTTACGAACTCGAAATCAACAAGCTGTTTTCAACAGAGCCCCTTTCTTCCGACCCCCGAAATCATTGCATACAAACATTGGATGTCATCCGGCTTCCAAACAATCCCCCAATTGTTGCGCAACCGTTGTTACGTCCATTTTATGACCCCCGCCTTCGAACGTATGGGGAATTCATCATCCTCTTTGCTCAAGTATGTGAGGTGAGTCCTGTATATCTTCGAATCACATGCCGTTGTTGACCCTGCTAGGGCGTCCAATTCATGCATGAGAACCACGTCGCTCACCGGTGTGCTGTCACGTTTCTACTTTGGTTCACTTTCCTCATTTATCCCCCACAAGGGACTGCACGTCTGAGAACATCATGCTTGACCCATCGGATATGTATCCCGAATCCTTTCACCCCGCTGACATCGAGCGAACTAAGGATTTTCGCCGAAAGGCTAAATGGTATTCGCGAACGCGGCGCCCGACGAGGTACCTCTTGATCGACTTTGGTCTGTCTCGTCGATACGATCCCGCCAATGGGCCGCCACTTGACATGCCAGTACGCGGTGGTGACAAGACGGCCCCCGAGCACCAGAACAGGGATAAGCCATATAACCCATTTCCTACTGATGTATATTATCTCGGAAACTTGGTTCGAGAGGATTATATACAGGTATATACCCTCGTCCCCTCTAGATTCACCGTACTGATAGAAATTTCAGAAATACAAAGGGTTCGAGTTCATGGAACCACTTGTAACAGATATGGTGCAAGACGATCCCGCTAAGCGCCCTTCTATGGAAGAGGTCGTCACTCGGTTTTCCGAGACCCGGGGCAAGCTCAGTACGTGGAAGTTGCGGTCACGTATTGCTCGCAAACACGAACTTTGGCCAGTCACTGTCTGGAGGTCGATTTATCATTGGTATTGCACGGTTGGCTATGTCCTCGGTCGCAAAGCAGCTATTCCTGAACCCAAATAATCTCTTACTCCTACCATGCACTTCCATTTTTTGTTGTTGTCGCAGTAGTACCACTCGCTCGTTCATTATTGAGCGATCTCCTTATACCCGCTGTCTCACTTGCTATCGAGTTTGATCTACTCACCCCAACCAGGGCACTCTCTTCTAGTTTCTGTTATCGTTTATTATATAGTTGACTTGGGAAAGGATGTATATACGCTCATGCTAATTGATACTTTCATCCGCAACAATTACCTGTGTTACCACCGATACGCCATCCAATAATTATGTAGGCCTTTTTCGAGTTGGATGCTGTACACTGGCAACCGGAATCCTGTACTAGCACTAGTGATGACTACACCGTGCAATGTGCACATGGTTAGGAGGCACAATTAGAACAGCTCGGCGGTACCCCGGCCCTTCGGCCCACGACAACATGCCAGTATTGCAGATTTGATGGCCCTTGGCGTTTGTTGGAAAAAAATCACCGCAAAGAAACGGATAAGACATATTCCAGGGTCAAGGAGTCGATTGGCGGCACGTTCTGAACCAAAGTCTTCTTTGTCGAAAATTGGAATCTTTCAAAGTGCGCGAACGACGGAGTACGATACAAGAGCCGCAAGTGACAGGGATTTCGACAGCAATTGTTCCCAACTCGATGATCTCGATCCCAGGAACGGACCTGAACATATCAAATGCCTCGGCGTTGGCTGCTAGTAAGAAATAAGGCCCAAGGGTAATTCAGGACATAACAAATGCGTATGATGGTGAACGACTCGGAGTCGTTGAGTTCGGAAGAATGGCATGGCATGGCCTCACTGGCGGACGGAGTTTCGCGGGTCATCTATCACGGACTTGACTCCGAGCCGATCTGCTGGCTCAGTTGGTCAACTATGTGATCCGACCACTATCATCACACAAAGCCTATGCCAGTGGGCTAATTCTACGCTGAACTGTAGGTGCAACTTTTGCATTCCTTTCCTCACTGTAACTATCATCAGAAAAATTGGCAAACACTTTTGGCTTGTGAACTTTTGTGAAAAAAAGAGGGTTTTATTGTACTTCTCTCCTGAAAATTATTTTGCCAATGAACTTTTTTTGGATTCTAGGTTCCATTTTGGCTTTTTATCCTTTTTACCTTTTTTTGTCTGGTCCAAGCTTGCTCGAGTGAGCTGGTATAAGTGAAAAGATTTTATGCAGGAATGCTGCCATGATGGAATTAGAGTAATAGAATAACCATAATCCCTGCGCAAGAATCGGTGTACCTATAACTGTTATCATATTCCTTCGAGCGATATATATGGCCAGCAGGCTCGTCATTGGGCAATCCTGCTTGTCTTGGGCATAACGACAGCGCCAGTCTTGTTTTGGCCAATCTTAGCTCTCTTACGAGCCCTTCGAATGCGTACTGATATGGGTGTCAGCTCAAGACAATAACAAGATTCCTATTGTATGTGGTTTATCTGGATGAGTCAGTACAACATTATGGGAACGAATCATCGCTTAGGAGTTGGGAAACGCTGTCCTTCGGATTGGGGACTTGCCATGTTTGGAATTATTGAGTCTGGCTGGCTGGGACAGCGCGTCGGACAATAGTTGGCTGTAAAACACAAGTGTAGGGTGTGTGATGTGCCACGGTGGCGCATCGCGTTCTTGACGGTAGGCATGTCGACGTGCAGCACAGAGTGTTGAAGGCTTAGGTTTCACTTCAGCTCGAGGGTTCATGCACGCATCAAACACAGAGAATTGGGTATAACCAAACAACGGACATGTAAACCGAGAAGTGACGCCCAATAAGAACAAGTAGAGGCCCGCTATCGTCATGAAAGGCTGGCGGACAACAGGGCGGCATAGATAGGATCAGGGCCTCAGGGTCCAGCCATAATTGATGGTGACGTTTCTAATGAACGAAGGTTTGAGACGTCTTGCTTTCGAACAAGACGTGAGACGGCGCGGGCCACGTCCGAGTCACCGTGCCCACGTCTGCCATAAAGGTAAGCGCTGGCAGTAGGACCGTAACAACATGACACAGCCTGATACTAAGACGTAATGGACCGAGCAAGTCAGTGTTCACGAGGGAAAAAAAAAGGCCGACCATCAACATTCGTGTTCTTCAGCCTATAAAATTGATCGGGCAGCAAGAGGAAAGGACTGCTGCCGACTCCATCCGTTTTGCCGATCAAATAAAACCCAGTGCCGAGGCGGCCTATCTTTAGCGCGCAAGCGGCCAAGCCAGGGTCGCCTAAGTTACTGACAGAATAACGTTTCCCACACCACATGAGACGAAGCTCTGACTTCCAGACAGGTTACGCTCCCCCATCACCTACAGGACATCCGCATACCTAACTTGACTGACATGATGAAGCCGCAGGATACGAGAAGCCGTCGAGTTCGCTGTAGCCCACTAGCACAGCTCGAAACGGGGGAAAGCCATGGAAGTGGATATCCAACGACGACAGGGAGTTTAATGTCAACGGGGGGTCCTCTTGGGCTGGGAATCTAGCCCCCCTCGGCGCCAAGACTCGCCGAAGGCAGAGGAAGCCGGGAGGCGCAGTGAGACTGCCACTTCAGCTTATTACCAGGTCGACCTCTCTGGTGTTCTACAATGTAACTGACGGTGACGGTAGGTGTGATGTCCACATAGGAGTTCAGGCTGCGGGCCGGGTGTACCGGCTGCGGCTGCGGGACCGGGACAGCGAGGGACTGACCGTAGCTCGTAATAGGACGACCACGACACGACACCCTAACTACCCTACCTTATCTCATACCACCAAGGGACTATATAAAGTCCTCATTTATTTCCCATTTGAAATCTTACGATCAACAAATGTTCTCTGTCGATCCACCTGTTGAAGGCCAACATCTCAGGCGCGGCCCATCTACCTCCAAGCCCAAGGGTATTTTGAAGAACGCACCTCCCGCCCCCGGCGTTGCAGCCCAACAACAGTTAGTGGTTGCATTTATAGATGCTTTTTGATATCTTACATTCATACCATGTCTCTCTCCATCGCCAACTTCCAACTCACGTGTTTCCTATCTGGTGCGATCGCGTCCATCACATATCTCTCTCACGTTTCCATACCTGTTATGGGCTATCGTCCACTCTGTCATCTGTCATTGATTTCTCACATCGCATCCCCTCCGACTACATTCACCGTCCTCCTATCACCCCACTTTGCGGACATTGCAGCAGTTTGCAATGGGACGAGGCGAATATCGCGCTAACGGAACTGCAGAAGGATAGCCAGATGAAGATAACAGAGCCAAAGACACCTTACGTACGCTACAATGCCGAGCTAGATGAGGTCGAGGCTGGTCCGTGTTGTCTCCCCCTAACCAGATCCATATATTCGCTCACGCTGCAGATACAGACATACCAGCTATCGACCTTGGAGCCCCTGCTCCCTCACCGCCCCCGGCCTCCCCATCGCCAATAGAACCTCCTTCACCACGTCGTGCCTCGTTCTCCACAGGAAAGCGGCCGGGACGCTCGAGCAGCGGCAGCTCGAGCCGTAGCACGAGCTTCAGCCTCCCACATGAAGTTCCACGTGGCGAGGTACAGGAGGCAAGCAGCGATGAGGAGGACCTGTCTCCTGAAGGTTCGTCGAATACAACCCTTGCGCGTAGTCCCGCTGAACCCGATTCTGCGTAGCCATGGCCAAGCATGAGGCGTTCTTGAAGGCTCGAGGGCGCCACTATTCGAATGAAGCAGAGGCTATGAAGGTTCGCACATGCACTTTCTCGTGGATCCGTATCCATCCGCTCTTGTGTTTTGCGCGCTGATCGGTTGGGCCCGGTCTTCTCCAGCGCGCGGCCCACCTTATGGAGGAGGAGGAGGACGACTCGCCAAGCGAAGGAGCCCAAGTGCCGCCGCCCGTGCCTCAGGTCAACGGCGCTCCGTCTTCGTCGACGCACGGTGCAGCCAACAAGGGGAGTGTCGCTTAGCTGAGATAATGCAGGGGAAGATCGAACTTGTATGTCTCGAATACACGCAATATATGGGTTTTCCGAGTCATCGTAGCATCGCCTCCAGTCCTCTTTGGTTGGTCGATCTGCTGTTGAGTCTCAGTCTCCCTGTGTTTTACCGTGTTATTACTAGTATGTATGTTATTTTTAGGAAAGGCATGTAAGAATGTGAACCTACATAAACAAGAGACAGGCTGGAGATGGTCATGCCTCCGCATCGGAGGCTACAAATTGTTGTCGGGCTTTCCTGAAGAAGCTCTTTAAGCTTTAAGCCTTGAGATCGTGAGACGTGGCGCGGTATGCGAGCAGGTGCGCTCCTTGCACTCGAGTCCGGGAGACCGAAATCCGCCCGAGAGCGATGATGCTGAGGTATGTAAACTGCGTCATCATTTGGAAACAGCGGGCTGCGTGAGTCGCACGAGTCATCTTTGACCATATATAACAACGCGGTGAAAAGAAAACTGCCAGTGGTGGGTGTGCTGCAACTGTATCTCAAATGCAAAACTACCGTATCCCATCATGTTACGCAAGCCATTTCCGACACTTTTCGTTCTTTATCCTCCATCAATTGCACCCCCGCCGAGAACCTTGTTTCCCCCATACTTACCGCATACCGCCACGCGTGGATTATTTGCGGGCTCTGCGCGGAACGAGGGCTGGATTTCTTCATGACGGTGACAGCTCACCCGAAATGAGGCACCCCATCTCCGTCCCCATCCGCAAACGAAACCTCATGCCAAGCGCTGGCGAATTCAATCAGTAACCACATGACAAAAAGTTATTTCCGCGGGACTAATTACCTAGGAGTGCATGTGGGGGTAAATCTACTACATAGGATCACACGGTCGCAATCGGGGATATGAGACGAGCACACAACCCTTCATTAACCATTTGTTGTTTCTTCATCTTGTCAGGCCGGTGAGAAGTAAGGGTACGATGACCACTCCTACCGACATCCGTGAAGAATACGATATCGTTATCGCCGGCGGTGCGCCATTCTCCTCATTTCCTTCATATTTCATTGTTTTCTGACTGCAAGGACGTCTGGTAGGTGGCACTGCTGGTTGCGTCCTCGCCGGTCGTCTTGCGGCGGCAGACTCAGCTCAGATCTGCGTATCCTCATACTCGATGCGGGCGCCTTGACGTACAACGATCCTGCGCATACACAGCCCGCTCGCGTGCTATCTAATATCGCGCCAGGCTCGCGCAAGGTCCGCGTGCACACCAGCTGCCCGAGCGCGGCGCTTGGTGGCCGATCTGTGGACGTGTCGTGCGGACAATGTCTTGGCGGCGGAGGGAGTGTCAACTGTATGTTTTCTCGACCCGTTTCTGAAAAAAAAAAAAGAGCAAATAGCTGACGGCAGCCTGAGCGGCGGGGCTGGACGCTTTTATCTATTGTCATTCTATCAGACATGATGTACACCCGTGCCAGCGCCTCGGACTACGATGATTGGGAGACGGTGTACGAGAACCGCGGATGGGGCTCGAAGGAGCTCATCCCGCTCCTTAGAAAGGTAGGTGGGCTCATTTTGACATCACGGTACACCACCTTCTCAGGCTTCTTCCTGTCCGGCTGTCGCCATGCTCGCTCGTAGACAGAGACATATCAGATTCCCGATGGCGGTCCAACGCACGGCACCAAAGGCCCGCTCAAGGTCTCCCTAGGCGGGGTTTTCGGTGACTTTCAAGAGGATTTCGTGCGAGTTGCGCGAAGACTTGATCCTACACGGGCCCGGGAGTCATTTTACACTGATTCGAACGACCTCTCAACGATCAATGTGTATACCGTGAGTGTCCCCGTCCTACTCATTGCTACCTAATGCGTGATCATTGGACTACTTGCCTAGCGATGGCCCAGGTTTGTGCATTCATCTTAACACTCTAAGTGCGACGGGCTGATTGCCGTGCCTTGTGAGCAGGTGGATAAACTCAGAGACTGGCACTCGCTCCGATGTGCCGCATCATATGATTTACCCTCTCAAAGAGACTCGTCCGAACCTCCACTATTGTACAGGCATACACGTGAAGCACATAACTTTCGACGAGTATGTTCGGCGCTTTCCTGCTTCAATTCTGGTCGACCTTTAATCTGGCGACAGTGACAACCGGGCAACGGGGGTAGCTTTCACGCTTAACCCGCTGTTACATCCAGAAAGCCCAACTGAGACGCGTACTGCCCGTGGGACAAAGCTCGTAATTATCTCTGCTGGTCCTTTCGGTACCCCAGGCATATTAGAACGGTCGGGAATTGGCGCCAAGGATGTTCTAGAACGAGTTGGAGTGAAGCAACGCGTTGACCTGTGTGGAGTTGGCGAGAATTATCATGGTTCGCTGAGTTGCAGTATTGATTGATCATGATGCTGACTCTGGATGTGTAGATCACATCAAGGTCTCCGCTCCTTACTTTTCAGTAGATGAGGCACAGACCTTTGATGCGATTGTCCGCAATGATGATGGTGCAATAGAGGGTATGCCTCATTTTACTACGTTTAGAGACTGATGCAGATTACATTATTCACTCCACCTTAGCGGCTGTTACCGAATACACGAAGACCGGGAAGGGTCTCCTGGCGCACAAGTGCGCTACACACGCCTTTCCATTTCATTAGGGCTGACGATGGCATCAGCTCTGTCGAAGGAGGAATCAAGTGGCGCCCTAATGCTTCAGAACTAGCCGAACTCGGTCCTGAGTTCAAAGAAGTTTGGGACTCTTACTTTGCCAACTCCCCTGACAAGCCGGTGTTGTTGATCAGGTTACTGTCGGCGTACGTGCATCTACTCGCTCTCCGTAATTATTTCTACACTCGATGCCTGCAATGTATCTAGGTTAGCCAACGATCCGACTCTTGTTCCCCGACGCAAATACTTCTCAATAGGTCCCTGCATCGTGAGCTCCGAGTCGATCATTTCATTATGCCTGTACATGTCACCCTGATGCCCTCTGTCCTTGCATTAATTGCTTAGTTGCACCCCGTCGCGCGTGGCCGCGTACATATCACGCATAGCGAGGATGTCTCTGCTCCACTTGACTTTGTTTCTGGCTACCTCGAATTGTCCGTTCGACGTTCACTGATCACGCATATACTGACACGCATGACTTTCGCAGGATAGCAGATGTGAGGCCTCTGACGTGGGGGTACAAATTTTCGCGAGAGATTGCACGCCGGATGCCGCAATTTCGGGGTGAGCCTTCTGTGCTACATCCTGCGTTTGCGCCTGGCAGCGCCGCAGCGGTCGTTGAGCATGCGGAGGGTCCCGTCGCCTTTGACACTCCGCGAATCAAGTATTCAGATGAAGATGAGCGCGCGATCGAGGTGTACGCACGCGCAACGGGTATGTGAAATTTACCTCTGTTCTATTAGACATATCATGACGATTCCAACGTTGGAAGTGGGCACAGTATGGCATTCGGTGGGCGCCTTCCATGTCGAGGTGGTAGCGTGCAAGCTTACGAATCTGTGTCCCTTTTTCTACTGGGTTAGCTCGGGACGTGTGCAATGAAGCCACGTGAGCGAGGTGGTGTCGTCGACTCGCATTTGAACGTGTATGGTGTGCGGGGACTCAAGGTCGCGGACTTGTCCATCGCCCCAGCTAATGTCAGTGCGAATACGTACTCGACTGCGCTGGTAATTGGAGAGAAGGCAGCTGTGATTATCGCCGAGGAGCTTGGTATTAAGGGGGTTATTTAGGACTTTACAACTTGAAGTTCAGACGAGAACCTATGGGTCTTGCAGAGTCGGACTTGTACAAGACCTGGATGTGCCATGGCTTGTAGTTCGATTTGCTGTTAAGAGGTCTGAGCGGAGCTTGAGAAATAATCGAGGGAAGTCAAAGAGAAGAGACGGATGATGACTTTTATGCATCTGATAGCTACGTCCGCAGAAGTGTGGGCCTCTCTTGAACATACACTCACGCGTTGTGACTCGCTAGGTGTCAGATGCACGTTGAGAAACCTACTGGTTCCAGTAACGGTAACGAGAGGTGGTCGGTAATACCAAAATAAGAAAATCCAGACCGAACGAATTGGCGAAGTTCCAAATGCTAGTTGAAGGAAAAAGATGGAGACTGTGCTACGCGAGACAGGTAGATACGAAGCAAGTCCTGCGGAAAGGAAGTAAAATGGCCTGTTTGATGTTGGGAGCCACTGTATTGAGGATAAAGGGGTGCATCATGGTTTGACTCCGAGGATCATGGTCTTAAAGGTACCGCAGACAATGATAAAATTGGACTCATATCAGTGTCATGGGCGCTCCAATTTCAGGATGCGATGGGCTTTCCCACCTGACACTGAAATCAATGTGTGAGGAAACCTGCCACTTACTTTTTTGGACTCGTATAAACTTGTACGAACTACTGTTGTACGAGTTTGTACGAGTCGAAAAGTAGAAAAACCGAAAAGGAACCTAGACCTCAAAAAACTTCATTCACAAATTTATTTTCAAGAAAGAAGCACAAAGAAATCTCCTATTCAAAAAAGTTCAAAAGCGCTCAAAAGCTGATCGATATTTTCCTGATGTATTAATGGCTTATTAATAGATAATAAACTTCACTGGTGCCAGTGACTATGTGGGAGGAAATATGTCTCCGAAACAAAGGACTGGGGTGTAGAAAGTGGTACCCAGTAGTTTCTCTGGCTCTGGGTAATGTGCACGTGGCAGTCTCGCTGTCTCGGAGTTGCCGGGCCGTGTCACGTGTTACCTGCCTCCGCCGCGCTGTTTCGATTTTTCCAAGTTGCCCTCATGCCATGCCTGCTTGAGCCTCTCGGGTTAGTTTTTAATACATTATATGGGCCTGTGCAGTCTCTTATGGTGGAGTCAAGGCGATTGCAAGTAACAGTGAGTATAAACAGTACCTTCTTAGATCAAAACTCAAATTTCAACCGCAGCAGTGGCATTCGAATTCTTAGGAATAATATAGGAAACATCGTGAAATGACAATCTGAGAGTAGTGCGCTCCTGGGAAGCTACGCAAGATGACAGGATTATGTGCGCTGCAACCGTGTCGTTACCATCGCCACAGCTGCTCCCGCCTGAGCCTAGGGCCGGGCTAGGTTGATCATACCCTCAGGATTTACCACGTCCTAGTCTTGGACCCATTCCTAGGTGTGTTTCAGCAACTTGCATTTCACTTCCTGGGCTGTGAGATGTGACAACTGGCTCCAGTGTTCAAGGAACAATGAAGCCGTATGTCGAGTACACCCCAACTACGCTTTTCCGAGTAGCAGTAGCTCAACACTGGTCCTTTCGAATCCGTCAGTTTACTGTTGTGTCTCGGTCTCTTGTGCACGTGTTTTCCCTACACGCCATCTCTATCGTGCAGGAAAGCCGCAAAAACGTGGGGCTTTAGACGAAATAAACACTCAAGACAATCGCTCACGCCCACTCACACCCGAGGGGACAAAAAAATGTTGGCAGGTTCGCCCAGGGCAGGATCCTAAGCATGGCTTCCGTCCTCCTCGTACTTGCCCCAGAGATTCCGAAAACCGCCGGCGATCGGGGAAAATGGGCTACGTTATTATTTGAAAACTTGAAGCGTCAGTCAAACTCTGAACCCCTGAACACAGAACTAAAAAGTACTGGCTTGGGCCCTGCTGTACGGCAACGAAATCTTTCACTTGAACTTTATGATTGTTTTACTCTATGGGGTTACTTTCGTGATGACCGGCTCGCTAAAGTATTCAAAGATACAACAATGAAAATCGGTGACCGTTTCGTTCGACGTCATTCGTTGGGTGTACTCAATCACACGAATTCGATCTTTGCCTTTACATAAAATTTCTCATGATGCCCACGACAGCCCGGGATCTCTTACGTTCTCATTTGCGCCCTGTTCAACCGAGTGACACATTTTCCACATCCGGTAGTGTTGTTCCGGAGCTGAGCTGAGCTGTGACCTGAGCTGAGCTGAGTTGTAACTACGCCCAACTCTGTGTCAGAAGAGTTGCGCACGAGTTGACTCCAGAGTTAGGAATGAGTTGGTTGGATAGTGGTCCAGTTATTGAAACATGCATCATGTGACATTTCAGTGACATTGATGTCAACACATATTCAGTGACATCAACATCAATCGACTGTTGTTGTCCCAATTGTTTCTGATGCTATCTACTAATTTGAGTCTATGGTCCAATTGGTATAAAGGTCTCGCAACTCTCCCTCCTTCCCAGCCTTCAACAACTCGTGAATTGCTAGCTCTGTGACTGGACCATTGATTACATAGTCTTCCCTCACAGCAACCATGCCAGCAGTGAAGTTGAGACACTCCCAATGGTATAAATATTTCAAAATTTGAAGTTTTTCAATTGTCATAGAATTGAGCTGGCTATATAAGTGTAAGTAAAAGTGTTCTGGAACATACCAGAAAGTGGGTTAGTAGGTGACAAGTGTGAGCCAGTATCAATGACTTTAAAGAAACCCATCAAAGCCACGGGAATGATTCAGGGCTCCAGTAGTCGTCGAGTCGTGAATATCTGTCACAGGGTAAGTATCACACAGTGGAGCACTCAAAGTTACAAGTATCAGGCATGCAAGAAAAGTAGAGAGGAATGCGTGATCATTAGGACTTGATACAGGTCGCGCTGCGAAAAGCGTTGAATCATCATGCATCATGGCATGCCCAGGGCAGCCCCAATCGATGGTATTGTTTGGCTATGTTTGGCTCTAAACTAAATGTAGTAACACCCGTCCAACTCCGTAGTTACTCTCAGAGTTGACTCCAGAGTTGAGCTGAGAACTCAGACACAGCTCTGGTAACTCCGAAGTTAACTCGACTCTCGCGCGACACTAACATCCGGTCTCGCTGTACCTGCCAAATCTGGCTCTGACACGGCCCTACCGCTCAGCAGCACCTGTCCATTCGGTACACCCCCGTTCTCGGCTGCTCCATTATCAATGCGCATCACAACTCATGGCTGTGGTTTAATCTTCCCTAGACAAGTATGGATAAATAAATTATCACATCATAGGTAATTTCGGCAGGGCTGATCATCAAAATTATTGGCTTTACGGCATGCATTAAATATCTGGTTTTCCATATATATGTCCAAGTAGTGTACTAGACGACCCCTCTTGTTTCTCCGTCTTGTCAACTTGGAGAGAGGTAGGGCACGATGTCTACTCCCACCAATATCAACGAAGAATACGATATCATCATCGCTGGCGGTGCGTCATCCTCAACTCTCTCAATATCCCAACTTGAGTATCTCCTTACTGAGACGACGCCTGGTAGGTGGCACTGCTGGCTGCGTCCTCGCAAGCCGTCTTGCGGCCGCAAACCCAGATTTGCATATCGTCATTCTCGAGGCGGGTCCTGTAACGTACAACGATCCTGCACATACACAACCCGCACGATTCCCGTCTAACCTTGCGCCGGGCTCACGCACAGTGCGCGTGCACACCAGCCGCCCGAGCGCAGCTCTCGGGGGCCGCTCGGTGGCTGTACCATGCGGACAGTGTCTTGGCGGCGGAGGAAGTGTCAACTGTATGCTTCTCAATGCTCTTCTAAAGAAAAATTGAATGGCTGACGACAGCGGGTGTACACCTTCTCATTGTTCTCGTTCTATTAGTCATGATGTACACCCGTGCAAGTGCCTCTGATTACGATGACTGGGAGACGGTGCATGAGAACCCTGGGTGGAGCTCGAAGGAGCTCATCCCGCTGCTTAGAAAGGTATGTGCGCTCAATTGTGCGTACACTTTCCATACTCATCCTGCTGTCGCTGTGCTGTGCATATAGACGGAGACGTATCAAGTTCCTGATAGCAGTCCAACGCACGGCACCGAAGGCCCGCTCAAGGTCTCTCTAGGTGGAATTTTCGGCGACGCTCAAGAGCATTTCGTGCAAGTTGCGCGGACTCTTGATCCAACTCGTGCCCGGGAGCCGTTTTACACCGATTCAAATGATCTCTCAACGATCAATGTGTACACCGTGGGTGCCCCAGTTCTAGTTTACCCATCACTGCCTAATGGGTCTTCTTCATGATCATTAAATAAATTTCACTCGCTCAGCAATGGCCTAGGTTTGTACACTAATTTCCTTGACAATCTGGTTGTGATGGGTTAATTGCCTTGTCTTGTGAGCAGGTGGATAAATGTGGAGACCGGCACTCGATCCGATGTGCCACACCATATGATTTACCCTCTCAAAGACAGTAGACCGAACCTCCACTATCTCACTGGCATACATGTGAAGCACATAACGTTCAACGAGTATATTTAGCACTATCTTGTAGTTCAATTCTAGCTGATCATAAACCTTGGGACAGTGAGAACCGCGCGACAGGAGTTGCCTACACGCTTAACCCACTGCTCCATCCAGAAGGCCCAACTAAAACGTGTACAGTCCGTGGGGTGAAGCTGGTCGTGGTCTCTGCCGGTTCTTTCGGTACCCCAGGAATTTTGGAGCGATCAGGTATTGGTGCGAAGGACGTTCTAGGAAGAGTCAATGTGACACAGCGCGTTGACTTGCCTGGCGTCGGCGAGAATTACCAAGGTCCACGGCGCTGCAGCATTGACTGAATACAATGATGCTAACACCGGATATGTGCAGATCACAACATGCTATTCACTCCCTACTTTTCAGCAGATGAACCACAGACATATGATGCGATTTTCCGCAACGATGAGGGCGCAATAGAGGGTTTGTCTTATTTCATGGCGGTTGAAAGAGACAGACTAATTTTTCTTACCTTAGCTGCTGTTAGTGAATACACAACGACAGGGAAGGGTCTCCTTGCCCACAAGTGCGCTATGCCTGCTTCTCCATCTTACTATGACTGACCATGACATCAGCGGTATCGAAGCAGGAATCAAGTGGCGCCCTAATGCCAAAGAGCTAGCCGAGCTAGGTCCTGAGTTCAAACAAGTTTGGGACTCATACTTTGCCAACTCCCCCGATAAACCTGTGTCGTGGATCGGATTCCTGTCGGCGTATGTGCTCCTGTTCGCTTGCCTTGATGATTATTGCCACTGAAGCGTACAATGTATGTAGGTTAGTTGCCGACCCGAGTCTGGTTCCACGACGTAAATATTTCACAATAGCCCCCTACACAGTGAGCTCAATGCATGGAGATGGTCACGCCTGACGCCTGCCATTCTTACACTCATCCGATTAGGAATACCCCGTCGCGCGTGGCTACGTGCACATCACGCATGGCGAGGACGTGGCCGCACCACTGGACTTTGTCCCTGGATACCTCGAATCGTCAGTCCAGCTTCCCATTGATCGTCCATATACTGACACACAACTTTATCATGTAGGATGGCAGATGTGAAACCTCTGACGTGGGGGTACAAATTTTCGCGGGAGATCGCGCGACGCATGCCATATTTCCGGGGTGAGCCTGCTGTGCTCCACCCTGCGTTCGCGCCTGGAAGCGCTGCAGCGGTCGTTGAGCATGCGGAGGGGCCCATCGCCTTTGACACGCCGCGAGTTGAGTATTCGGATGAAGATGAACGCGCGATTGAGGCGTACGTGCGTGCGACAGGTGTGTGACACTTGTACGTATATCAATTCGCATATCATGACGACTTCCTATGTTCCAAGTGAGCACGACATGGCATGCGGTAAGCGCTCTCTTGTATGGGGAGTCGAGATGGTAGCTAGCTGGCTTACGAAATTGTGTCCATTTTTGGACTGGCATAGCTCGGAACTTGTGCGATGAAGCCGCGCTCGCGAGGTGGCGTCGTCGATTCGCGCCTGAATGTATACGGTGTCAAGGGACTCAAAGTCGCCGACTTGTCCGTCGGCCCATCTAACGTCAGCGCGAACACGTATTCGACCGCGCTGGTAATTGGAGAAAAGGCTGCCGTAATTATCGCCGAGGAGCTGGGTATCAAGGGTGTTGTCTAGGAGTCGCAAGGCGAAATGAGTACCCAGTGGTTTCTTGTTCTTGTTGTGATGTTGAATTGAATGACGATGTGGGGAACGAAACGGTCACCAATTTTCATTGTTGTATCTTTGAATGGTTTAGCGAGCCGGTCATCACGAAAGTAACCCCATAGCGTAAAACAATCATTTATTGACCGAAGACCGTGTAATTTCATGATCAATCCACATCCCCACTTAGCAAGTGCCTGTAAAATTAAGTTTGCGTTGCATTATCGGGGCCTGAGCATTGTCAAGTACGAGAGTCTAAATGATGGACACTGACCGCAGACGCCTCCCAAAAGATGCACGGGTAACAGCAAAAATGACATACAAGCTGACAGAGATTGATACGAATTTCATTGTTCACCTAGTCGCCGTTACAGGATAAAGACTGGGAAGGTTCTTCTTACACACAAGTGTGCTTGAGTTAAAAGGGGTTCGTGACTCGTACTTTGCCGATTCCCCTGACGAGCCCGTGTTGCTCTTGGTGTCGGCGTACGTCTTTTGCTCGCTTGCCGTAATGACTTGTGCCACTGACAGCAGAGACGTATATAGGCTAATCGATGATACGACTCTGGTTTCCTGGACGCAAATAAGTTCCTGCACCGTGAGTCCGAAGGTTTCATCATGTCTGCAGATGTCACCCTGACTCCTATCGCCCTTGCGCTTACCTGAAAGTTACGCCCAGCCGTGCATGCCCACTTTTCACTGATCACACATGTACTGACACCTATTCACTAGCATGGCAGATGTGATGTAGGGATACAAGTTTCTGCGGGAGAGGGCGCGCAGGATGCCGCACTCGTGAGCGCCGTCTTTGATATACATTTCGAGGTGGTAACGTGCAGACCGAGATTACAAATTCATGTTCCCTTTTTTTAATGTGTCAAGGAGGGACTGATGAAGCCACATGAGGAAGCCTGGATGGTGGTGTCGTCGACTCGCTCCTGAATGTGTATGATGTGCGGTGACTCAGGGTCGCGGACCTGTTTATCGCCCCAGCTAATGTTGGTGCGAGTCGGAATACATAGTAGACAGTGGAGTGCGCTGGGAAATGGAGAAAAGGCAGTGATGATTGTAGCCGATGAACTAGGTATCAACGGTGTTATCTAGTAGTCGCAAGATAAAATTAGTATCCATGGGTCTCTTGTTCTGGTTGTGATGTTGAAGGGTGAGCATTTCCGAGTCGGGAACGGAACCATGACGGTCAGCAACATCGGTCGCATTTTGTAACTTCAAGTTGTTTAGCGAGTCGATCATGACCCATCATCGATGCATCATCGACAATGATTCCATACTCTTCACCAATCTCATGGACTCACTCGCCTCGGTTGTGTTCATTACCGGTCAGTGTGTCTATTACTCAAGCCGCCCCGCAGTCGGACATGTCAATCGGCAGCTTTTCCAGCCCTTGCACGTCCTGTACATTTTCGTCAGTCAGTGTCACCGCCCAAGCTACAAGCCGTCAGACGTGTCATACCCTCTCAGCTGTACGGAAAGTATTCCTGTCAAAACGTATAACTCCACTCGCCGACGCCGACGAATGACAGAGACAAGGACCCAGATCACCGCACGTCTGATGTGTATTATATAAGCGGTTATATAAGTTGACTCGTCCCAGATTTCTACATATGCGGTGTGAGGTTATTCAGATATATTAAAGTTAAGTTGTGTATTTGGTTATGAAGTACTGTTCTTGTCCCATCTCTGTCTGCATATGACTGCTGTACATACATCAGGATCCTTGCACCGGTTCAAACCGTGGGAAATCCAGCTGACCGACTTGCGGATCGACTCGGAGGAACCCTTGTTGCGGTGACCCGGGTCCTTGTCCAGCATTCGTTGGCTGAGCGGCGTTATCTGTGGGCGGGCGTAAACATGACCCAGATGCTTTTCTTACACTTAACCTTCCAGGTTTCCAGTTAACCGTCCGTCCCCATCGCAGTCATCTTCTCCGATTACCCCGGTACCTTTTTTATGTGTATGTATGGTTTATTTGGTGTGGCCAGGAATTGAAATACCGGACCAGAAATACACTTTTGCATTACAGACATAATTTCAAATGGGCCACGTTATCCACTGTAGCAACTCTTCGATAACGCGTAGGATGATGCCCTCGAATGAGGTGCAATTCTATCTATCTGTCTGTCAAGGCTGTGAGGCCTCTTGCGACTGGGCTTCCCAATTTCCGGAGACTTATGTAAGTGGATTCAGCCGCCCTGATGATCATTGATCCTGTACTCTGCGGAATCGTGATGATCTGGCCAACTTGATCTCAGTAATGGCCAACTTTGCTTTCCCGTGACTATGGCCAACTTTGACCTCTGGAATTATTATGGCCGACTTTGGCTCCTGTGCTGGTATATTTAAACCCCCAGGCCTACACTGGAACTCCCTATCAACTTGAATTAGCTTGATTCGATGTCCTTCCCC
The DNA here is from genome assembly GCA_022376545.1 of Russula dissimulans. Classification (NCBI taxonomy): domain Eukaryota; kingdom Fungi; phylum Basidiomycota; class Agaricomycetes; order Russulales; family Russulaceae; genus Russula; species Russula dissimulans. The sequence continues at coordinate 66,930 of WTXJ01000033.1, forward strand.
TCGAGCACAAGAGTCCTTATTGTTGGAGCAGGGCCTGCGGGCATGGCATGCGCCCTCTCCCTCTGGCATTCTGGCGTCAAGGACGTAGTCATCGTTGACGCGGTCGAGAACGGCAACGGTAACGACGCATCTCGTGCGATGGCTATCCACGCCGCAACTCTGGAGGTGAGACCTTGTGGGTGGTCTGGATGTATTCCCTTTTAATATCATTATAGGCATTGGAAACTATCAACTGCACTGACGCATTAATTGAACGAGGGATCCTGGTCGATCACATGAATTATTACGACCGCTCTGGCACCCTTCTGATGGCAGCTGCCTTCGACGGGTTAATCGGGAAGACTCAGTTCCCTTGCTACCTGCTTCTCCCTCAAAATATTACGGAAAGCGTTCTCGACCAAAAGTTAAGGGATGCCGGAATTCCGTTGTATCGCCCTTACAAAGCTGTGGACATGCGCGAAAATCCCAAAGATGGCAATACCGTGGACGTTTCGTTCGAGAATGGCCAGTCTATCACCGCTCAATATGTTATCGGCGCTGATGGGGCCCAATCTGTCGTAAGTGCTATTATTCTCGTGGGTCATGGATCATAAGCCTCTTACTGACTGTGACTCATCAGGTACGCCAACTATCTGAGGTACCCTTTGCGGACCCTAGTTCCGCTGTCGACGAACCCGAGGCCGCCAACACTCTAGCGCAGATGGTCATCGCCGATGTTACATTTGATGGAACTCCCCATATTGCCGACAAATTCTTCGCTGTCATCAGCCTCACGAGTTTCTTCGCCTTGGCTCACCTTAAGTATCCCGCAGAAGGCTCAAAAGACTCTCGCGGGAAGATCGTTTACCGCATGGCCTGCGGCGTACCCCTCACCGACGGCGCACCCCCTCCACAGTCGACCGTGGAGTACTGCCAAGCGCTGATCGAGCAGTACGGCCCGCACTCGCTCTCCTCCGACAAGAGCAAGAATCCGCACGCGATCAACGTGACCGAGGTGGTCTGGTCGACGCGCTTCCGCACGCGCTACGCCGCGGCGCCCAACTTCTTTACCCGCTTTGGCAGCCACGGCAGCGGCGATGTCGGATCGAGTGGTGCGCGCGTGTGCATCATCGGAGACGCCGCCCACATCCACCCTCCCGCCGGCGGGCAGGGCATGAATCTCGGCTTGCGCGACGGCATCTCACTCGGCCCCGTCATCGCCGCGGCGCTCACGGCTGGTTCGACGCCTGAGTCAGACGAGTTGGTGCGTGCGCATATGGCCCTGCGCCGCGAGCGCGCGATCAATGTCATCGGCATCACCAAGTTCATGGCCGGCGCTGTGGGCATGGCCCCCGCCTTCCAGGCCAAGTGGTCGTGGTCGCCGATTCACATCTACACCATACGCGACTGGGTGCTCTGGATGTTGTGCAAGTCGAAGTGGGTCAGGGATACGGTTGCGTGGAAGTTCAGTGGCCTCGAGGACCCTTGAGGCCACAGGCTGTTTCTATTGTGGATCTTAAACTATTCTGGTGTTGTACTAATGTGCAAGAGACTAGGGGTGTACTTGTATATATTCGCCCATTTTGTGTTCTTCTGCCGTAATGAATGTTCATTTTCCACGCTCCATCGATTGCGCTCTCCTCATGTAGCTTGCCGAGAATCCCACGCTTGGTCTATCCGGTCCCGGTCCTTTGGCAGCCTTCTTCATAGCTTTCTCCGCCGCGACTCGGGAGATTCCTCGCAGCCGCTGCATCTCTCTCTTCGACCATATTGAGGTTCGTAACAGAACAGAGATGAGGAATGGTACATCCACAAGTGAGCCTAAGTTCTCAAAGTATTACGAGATAGCAAAAAGCTTGGCGGTTGGGTTCTAGCTGATCATGCAGCACGCTGCATCAGGATCATCATTGTTATCAGTCGTAATATAAGATCGTGATAAGGCACTTATTTGTAACTCAGAAGCGTGCGGTCACCAGTGGCAACGTCGGAGTTTGAACCAATTCCGTAACCGCTTTCACGAACGTTGAACGTTGAACATGCAAGAGCAGATACTTCATGACCGCGTCAACCTCGTCCGACTGGTGCGACGTCTCGACAAGACCGTAAATGAATCAGACTGGGGCTCTGAGAGAGGTATAACCCCTTGGCTTAGATCGGAGCAATCATTGCAAGTGGGCCCTTTCTCGCTTTCAACGCGGACATCCCATGACTTACCCGTCTTCTGTCTAGCAATTGAAGTACGCTAGAAAGTTATTAAACAACTTAGAAGTCTATAATAAGTCTCATCCCTCAACGTAAGTTATTTTGATTTCCTACTTCACGGTCAATGTGATGTAAAATGACGCGTTTGCAGCAAGCTCCAGCGACGTCTCACTGACATTCGTGGTGTGCTCGACACGTTGGATTCTTCCCTGCTATCAGTGAACGAGGTACGATTAGCTCTGGCCTACACACATTCTATCTATTCTTATGCACGGATGACTTCTCTAGAGGGTCGCCCCCGAGCCGCCACGTTTAGAGCCTATGCTCCCAACGTTGCCACCCGCACGCCCATATTCCCGAACAGCTGACCTGCCAGCGTTCCAGCGCCTAGCGCCACCTTCAGACGTCACTTCAGGGCCCCTCAACGAGGCCGAGCCACCAGCAGCCAACGTCAACCTTCTTCTCGGCGTCGCAGAGGAGGTGGTGGAGGAGGAGGAGGACAGTTCTGCTCTTCCTCCGGAGCGCGCCCCGAACGCCGATTCCGCGCCGACAAACGCGTCTCCTCCCCCCAGACTCTCCGCGCCTGCATCCGATTCCGCCTCAAACGAAAAAGCGCTGTTGCAGCACAGCACGGCGCTGCAAGAGGAACTCTCGGTGCAGCTGGCGCAAATGGCTGGGCAGCTCCGGCGCAATGCGGAGCATTTCTCGAGCGCGCTCGCTGCCGACCAGGCGGTGCTGCAGACCACAGAAGAGAAGGTCGGCGCGAACTTGGACGTGATGAAGCGGGAACGTGTGCGGCTGCGGGATCATCGAGGCAAGAGCCTCGGGACCACGTGTCTCACGATCTCGAGCGTTCTCGTGGTCACGGTCGCGTTCATAGTGATGCTCTTTATTCGTCGGTTCACATGAGGAGTGGGCTATATCCTTCTTTTAGCCTTCCGGCTTAACTTTATGGGATATTCGACTTTGTTTCACGCTTGATGCGTACCGTGTAACCTTCGAACGAAATTGACTGGACAAGTTGAAGTTAGTCCGAACCGTGCACTCACTCGAACGAGGAGGGCTTCCGTTTCCTTTTGACGCGCCCCGAGTTATTTATCATTAGTCAAACGAAGACGACCTGAAGCAGAGCATGCACTGAGCTGAGACGAGGCGCCCACTACGTACTCCCTGGAATCGAACGGATAGGCAGTGTATGGTGCCGTTGATATGGGCTCCGCATGTCCGCGATGAATCAGCGTGAATCAAACGAGGCAGGGTCGGTGTCGTCATCGTCATCGTCATGCGCCTCGCCTGTATGTGTCGACTCGGGACTCGAGCAAAGTCGTCCACACATCGGCCCAGCCATCGTCCCGCGATCACTTACACTACACCAGTCATCAGCGAAAAGGTGGGCGTGATTATCTCGCCAGTCAACGGTGCTGACCGTCTGAGAAGAACTGCACGAAGTCATGAACAGCGACGTATGCTTGAGAAGGGAACCAACCAACTACATAACCACCACTTCGAAATCAACAATTGCACGTCATAAAATTTGAGGCGCCTCGCAAGTGTGTCATAATTTACAAAATTGGATGAACCCATAACTAAGGGAAGTCATATGGCCGAAACACACAACGGCTGTCTATCCAGGTGTTAAAGGAACTGCAAGTGAGAGAGAGAAATGAAACTTTGTGTGTGAGTGTGTGTGTACGGCTTGCATGCAGGCAGAACGGCAGCCCCCCAACCTCCTCCATCTCTTGTTTACTCAACAGTCCTCGGTGGTTGCACCCGCGGCGTATTCACCGGGGCCGCTGCGATCCCTGTTTCTGACGCTGGACCTGGGGAAGTGCTCAGTGGCGGCACGTCACCTTCCACAGCCGCACCCGCATTTGCACCTGCAGAAGGCGAGGGATTCAAGCTCGCCAGCGGCTCTGGGGACTCTGTACGAAGCATTGTGAGTTGAGGCCGGCTCAGCAGCGATTCGGGGGGACGAACGCCGCCACGGCGCAAGCGTGGTGTCGTGCGCGGGCTACGCAGGTCGACCGGGGGAGGTGGCGGGAGTGAGAGGAGCGCGTTGCTGGGTAGCCACGAGAGGAACGTGCGTTGTGGCCGTCCGTCGACCTGTGTTGTCGCCGTCGCCGGAGTTGGGCTCGACCGCGTGCTCGGAGTTGCGGTCGAGCCCGTCCCGATTCCCGAGCCCGTGGCGGTACTGGCGCTGCCGCTCTCGGGGAGGGGGCTCCACGGGAGCTCTGGACGGCGAGATGGGAAGAACCGACGGGGCGGCACTGTCGTCGTGTTCGTCGAAGGACGGGACGAAGTTGCTGGAGCTGCCGAGTCGTCCGCGTCGGGTTCAGCGCCTGGGGTCGTATGGTTGCCTTCGCGCCCTGACGAGCGGCGCCGCGAGGTGAAATCGGTGAAATCGACGGTCCGGGAGCGCCCAGGGGGCCGCCTGATGGACGGCTGGCGCGTGAGCGGCGGGGCGGACGGCACCGCAGTCGGGGATGGGGGTCCCCATCCATCGGGGGAGGTGTCGCGAAGGAGAACCCAGTCATCACGTCGCGTGGCAGATCGAAGCATATGACGCAAGTGGGGCGGCGTGGGGGAGATATGAGGTTCGGTGGATGCTGAGTGGGTTTAGGATAACAGCGAAAGGGGCGGAAAAAAGAGAAGACGAACGGGGGTTGGCGTATGCATCGTATAGATCCGAGTTCATGCGAGCACCCTCAATAGCACCTGAATGATCCATGATACTTTCCATGCTGTCGTTGTCGTCATCGAGGTCCATCTCTTCTGGCGGAACAGAGAGGTAATCGCTAAGGTTTAGTGTGCGACGAGCAGCGGCACCACGCCCAGAGCGATCGCGGTAGACGCGTTGTGGTGCAGCAAGGGTACGTAGGCCCTTAGCTGTACGGTCGGATATCAGCCGACGGTCGGCTGTTTGTCTTTGGCGTCGTTCAGCCATTTCCTGCAGTGGTTAAGATCATTGTTGGTTATAGAAGCATACGAGAGCGGAGAGCGTTGGCGCACCCTGACAAGCAGCTCCGTCAAAGTCGTGGTAAACGAGTCCCCAGGATCCAAGTCCTCCACAAACGTTTCATAGGATATCGAGGGCTCTAATTTCTCAAGTTTTGATCTTTTCAGTGCGCCAGAACTAAATTGAATGAAAACGAGTAGAACGCCGCGATCAGCACTGTAGGATAGAAGGAGGAATGGCCCTTGTGAAATGTCAGGCGTACACCAAGCTTTTGATCTTAGCGCCGAGCACGTCGTCATAGTATTCGGTGGTCCTGTGTCATGTCAGCTCGATATCCGCACGAGTGCGTAGAGCCCCACACACCATTTACCCATTCGGAGAGGTCTCGAGCGGTTAGGCAAGTCGAAGATGGTAGCGAAGGACTTGTGCAGTTATCGGTTCGGTCGAGCTCCGAAGTGGTTTGGTCGTGTTTGCACGTGGCTGAGAAAACTGTGGCGCTGCATTCGAGAGGGAGTCACTTGTCCACCAACGCAGATACCTACCCATCTAAACCGGTCTCGGCGTGCACAACAAGCTCGCCCCAGAAACCGGTCCCAGCTCTAAATGCCATATTCAATGCACGAACAGGTATCTTCAACGTGACCGACGTTCTCGTAATAAAACGCGCTTCCTCCGACAGCATTTGGCGTTATAAACTTCCCGTGGGCCTCGCGCTTGCCTCCTGGTAACCTTCTCGAAGTAGTGATCCAGCTGGATACTGGATTCCTTGTAAAGTAAACCGAGAACAGGGTCCGTGACATCCCCGACAAAGTCGGACCAAACCGACATGCGCGGACAGGTGATCTGCTCGCGAGCTCTCAGGCTGTCTCTTTAGCTAAGTTAAATGACTCGCAAGATTCGCATATCGGTCGTCTAAATCGGATCGGCACCAAATTGCGTTATCATTGAGGGACAGGCCCACGATGAATTCCTGTATCCCGTGCATCGTTTTGTTTTGCGTCCCCTTCGCCGTGCCACGGGTCATTTACCCTCTAGATCCAGAGTCAGCAATTTTGATGATCTCGAAACATACCGAGTCGCCTTTTCCTGTTCGTATGTCGTTCCAGTTCCCGACAGCGAAAAACAACTGATCAATATTCAAGTCTCCACCATGAGCCGTCCGTGAGCACGGATAAGATCGCAACATCTCCAATCGATATCCATCCTATCTTTGGCTGCATTTGAAAGCGTATTTCAACACGTTTGACGTTCGAAACGTGTCGTATATCTGATCTACGTGTAGCAGTGGTGCAGAACGAGGGCACGCGTGCGAGGAGAAGGGGGGACAAGTCACTTGATTCGAGTCCTTGGGGGCCGTGGCCCCTTGTGTGCTGTACAAGCTACGTACACTTAGGTAAGTACCGAATGTACCATAAGCACGCCAATAAACGTAGCAAGTTTCCACCACTACAACACGCCTACCAGGGCAACAACAAAAAAGGGGGAAAGCGCAGCGCAGGTCATGAGATTCTTCAAGGTATACCTTTCTTTTGCTTCGCCGTGGTTATGACGACCAATCACATACCCGCTTCTTCTAAGCGCAGCCGCGCACGAGCGACTTGCCGAGTTGGTTCATCCCTATGCTCGCGCCATCTCCCCAGAAGGGGTCGCCCGACTCGACGTAGACGAGCTCGGCAGGGTATGTGTCGAGGAGCAAGGTGCACAAGTCGCCATGCTGGCGGAACTTCTGGTACAACACCCCGTCCATCTACATATACATAATACACCACCCGCAATCGATTTATCAGCGCTCAACCAAGGAATGACCTCTTCGCGCAAACACGCCATGGCGAGATGCAGGATAAAAGGTAAAGAACAAAGAAGGACAACGTTTCACGGTACTGAGTGCGACGTTACCCCAGTCGCGCCGCGTAAAGTCGGCCAGTTCCGCGCTGATCGTGGTAACCTCCTCGACGCGCTCGCACTACCTGATCTGATCCGATCCGCCGCGAGGTCTGGCCGATGATCGAGGAACTTGCGCGCCTCGAAACAAATGCAACGCGGTCGGATACAGCTCCTCCTGGCTGGTACACAACGCTGTGCGGCGAGTGGTAAAGTAAACCCGCCGAGTACTGCCCGTATCCGTCGAACTTGAGCACTTGTGGCACAGTGCCCGCCCCGACAGACGGCGACGACGACATCGCCATCGCCGTCGCGCCCGTCACCAGCACGCCGCCCAGCGCAGGCATGCTCATCGGCGTCTGCGAGAGGCCGCCTCCTGCAACCGCGGGCGCGGGCATCGGCATCGGCATGGGGCCTGGACCAGCCATGGGCACGGGCCCGGAAGGGGGACTCGGCGCCATCGTCACTTGCATCGTCTGACTGGGCAGAGGCACCGATGCCAACCTGGGAATCCTGGGGGTGCCAAGATTGATGGGTATGAGGCCTGGGAGGTCGGGATTCGGCATTTGCATGGGCATTGGGGTACCCGACGGTATCACGGGTGGTAAAGTAACTGGCGACTGCATCCTCATGTTGTCACCCCCGTCACTGCCGAGATCATCTGACTGGATGGAACCATCAGCGTCTGCCTGGACATCCCGAGTCCTGCGCGGTTGATGGCCGCCGGACGAGGCTTGTGTACGATGGTGTCCGGAGGGCCTATCGGACAAGTGTGATGCAGGGGCGACCGGCTCCGGGAACTCGGGAGATGACGAAGCTGTCGTTGTAGTTGTAGAATAAATAGTCGTCGTTGAAGCTACTTCCGCATCCCTTCCACGAGCAATCTCTGTGGGGAAAGATCTCGCGCGAACGAGATTATGGGCATCCTGTGGCAAACCGGATGGAACCATGGCCACAGGCGCGTATGGACCATGAGTAGGAGGGGTAGATAGGAGGGTAGATGGGGGGATGATGAATTTCGATGGCAGAACTTGGGGCTAATGCACTAGACATGTTGGGGCTCGTCTCCATCAAGTTGGCAGTCTCGGGAAAGTTAACTCCGACTGTATCAGAGATCAAACCGTATAATGGCAACTGCGGACGGGTCGGGAAGGATGATGTCCCATAATTGTACACTGGGGACATGACGTTACGTTATTCAGGACTGGGTCCTCGTCGTCGGTAATGGTCAAAAATGCCGTTGGGAAAGCACTAGTGTCTTGATGCAGCTCAATGCAGAGCCTGCGAATGCTCTTGAGCGTCATCATGGAGAGGGATGCAACATCAGGGTAGCGGCCATTCTGCGCCGTGTCCACAAGCTGGTTCCATAAACTGCAGAACTCATTCTGGTACTCAGGAACAGTTTGGAGAATATCAAACTCGCAGAGCAATGTCAGGGCCCTTGATGGCACTACTGTAGAAAAATATCGCTTAGATGAGGGTTCGTTGATTCAGTATAAGAATCAATCGTCCGCCAAATGATAAACATAACATTAACCAGTAGCATAGTGTCGCCATTCTTGTAATAGTTCTGAAGGAGCGATTTTGACTCATCCAGTCGGCGGCTTGCCAGCTGGAACTAAGGTTCCTTGCGGTTGTGTACGATTGGCCCAAATTGAACGAACCTTGCTGGAGTCTACTACCCAATCGGTCAAGTGGATAGCGCCGTACAATGAGCGTTAGTTGACGCAATCAGAAGGACGTGACATCTCCTTGATATTGGGCCGAATCGCTGCCTACCATCGCTCGTCGCCGTCTGCCAACTTGAAGGCCACAAGGTTCGTGGAGAGACTGATTGCCCAGGAGCAGACCACGTAATCGAGTTCGGCTGGTCCTGAGGAATCACGTGCCGGTGAGCCGACGCTTCTGTGTACTGACTTTGTAGGAAAATAAGTGGGAACCATTTGTCGAATATGAGGTGGGGGAGCGTCCAGAGGAAGGGCGGCTGAGTGAAGGTGAGACGCAATTTGAAAGTACACGAGATAAGTCGGGGTCCGTCTCTGGCGACTGAGGGCACCTAAAGATTGCTTATCTTTTATTTATTTAAGAGCGGAGGAAACATGGGTATATGCCTACCCTGGAATCATGAACGCGCTCGTCTTACTTGCTCGAAGACATGGTATGTGTCCACATCACGATTATCATTTAAATTCAAACGCATGAGGGACTGGTAGACGTAAACAAAAAACACATGGTCCCTCTTTTCTACTCATTCGAATATCATCCAAATGCTTTGATGTCATTCAACTGGCTGCGGTGGGTAAGGTATCGCGTAGTGTATGTAGGTGAAGTGATAGAATGTGATGCGATGCGACATAGGTGGGCATAGGCATGATGGTGAATGGAGGGATAAAGATGTCAGGTGAGATTCGCAATACAGTTTGGAAAGAAGACGAGAAAGGTGACGAGAACGTGAGAATGCGTAGCCGAGTCTTCGTATACGCAGATTGCGGAGATAGACAAGTGTTACAGGCGAAGAACCTGTCGCCGCCGATAACACCGGATGGAAGTACAAAAAACAAAAAAAAAAAGAGTAACAGGCTTCCACCATTACAACATGCCTTCCAGGGCAACAACGAAAAAGGGGGAAAGCGTAGCGCAGGTCATTATCAAGAGCATGAGCATGAGATTGTTCTTCAAAGCATACCGTTCTTCTGCTTCGCCATGGTCGTGGCGATCGATCACATACCTGCTCCTTCTGCGCGCAGCTGCTCGCGCACGCGCATGAGCGACTGGCCAAGTTGGTTCATCCCTATGCCAGCGCCATCTCCCCAGAAGGGGTCGCCCGACTCGACGTAGACGAGCTCGGCGGGGTACGTGTTGAGGAGCAAGGCGCGCAAGTCGCCGTGCTGGCGGAACTTGTGGTACAACACGTCGTCCATCTAAATATTAACAAACCACCCGCAATCGATTGATCAGCGCTCAGCCAAGGAACGACCTCTTCGCGCAACACGCCGTAGCGAGATGCGGGATCATAAAGAAGGGGGGGGAGGGGGAAGAAATGACTCACGGTTCTGAGTGCGACGTCGCCCCAGTCGCGCCGTGTAAAGTCGGCCAGCTCGGCGCTGATCACGGTGACCTCCTCGACGCGCTCGCACTGCCTGATCCGATCCGCGAGGTCTGGCCGATGATCGAGGAACTTGCGCGCCTCGAACAAATGCAACGCAGTCGGGTACAGCTCGTCCTGGTACAAGACGCTTTGCGGCGAGTGGTACAGCAAACCCTTGTACTCTCCGTACCCGTTGAACTTGAGCACCGGCGGCTGCGCCTGCGGCACCGCGCCCGCCCCAAGCGACGGCGACGGCATCGCCATCGCGCCCATCACCAGCACACCGCCGCCCGGCGCGGGCATGCTCATCGGCGTCTGCGGGAGGCCGCCTCCTCCAATCGCGGGCGACGGCATCGGCATTAGCATCGGGCCTGGACCGGTCATGGGCGTGGGCATTGGCACATGCCCGGAAGAGGGACTCGGCGCCATCGCCATCGTCGGACCGGGCGGATGCCTGGGAGTTCCCAGGTTCGCGCCAACGCCGATGAAGGGTGTCGAGCCGGCGTGGCCGGGATTCGGCATGCGCATGCGCATTGGGGTACCCGGAGGTATCACAGGTGGTACCTGTGCGTGGGGTGCTTGGCCGGGTGAAGGCATGCGCATAGCAATGTTTGATGGGATGACCGGCGGTCCTGACGGAGCTGCGGGCCCAGGCGTGGGCTGCCGTCGCTGCCGCGGCTGCGACTGCAGAGGTGGTTGTGGGGGCCCAGGCTGCGGCTCGGGCATGGCCATTGCTGATCCCATGAATGGCCGCGTCAAAGCGTTGGCGGCAGCAGAAAAGGAGGGCACATTGAAAGCGTCGCGCTGCCCGCGACTGAAGAGCCCGCGGCGCTGTCTGCGAGGTCGAACGTTGCCGTACGTAGTCGGCTGGGGTGGGGGCTGGGATTGTGGTTGTGGTTGGGGCATTGAGTTAACAGTACCGCGCAGACCCCAAGAGTTGTACTGCGCGCTAGGGAGCTGGGTGAGGAGGGGCCGGAAGGGCGTGCTCGCAAGGATATCCTTCGGTGGCCGCGGGAGGGGATTGTGTTGTTGTCGACCGTGTCGGGGGTAATCAGCAGAATCGTGCGAGGAAGGATCCGAGTACAGCGACTCTGCCTCGCTTCCGCTGTCTTCGGTTGATGGGGTCCGACTGCGCCTGCGCCTGCGGTGAGTGTGACGCTGGGATCGACGCGAGCGACGGGGGGGGACGGGGGCTGCAGCTCCGCGCGGATCGAGATAAGAAGAGTAGTCGAAAGTCATTGGATAGGTCATCGGTGCCATCTGGGATGGAATGACCGGGGCGGTAGCACCAGCACCTCCTGCTTCTTGTGCAGTCAGAGGTGCACCCGCCGGGACTATCATCTGAGCAGAGATGCCGGGAACGGCCATTTGGGTAGCCACTCCATTAGCAGCAACGGGAGCCACGGGGACAGCAGCATGTACTTGTGGGATTCCAGGTTGGACCAGGTTGAGTCCCGGTTGAGTGACTATACGTGATGAGAGGGCGATCACGCGGGACAATGAAGTTCAGCGCACCTGCGAATGCACCTGGATACTGCAGGATCATGGGAGTTGTGTAGAGATATTCTCTCAGGACTTTCTCCCTTTTCTTCATTTGGTTACGTTTGAACGGATTCCATGTTGTAGGAGTTGAAAACTGGGGATATCCTGGATAGACTGGGGGCATAAATCCCGGGGGAACTGGGTAGTGGTCATTTCTAGACGGGAAGTTGCCCATAGATACTAGTAGATACTAGCAGGGCAGTGGGACGGAGACACCAAGGCTAGAACAGACCCGATTCTCGACCTCGAGGCGCATCGTTCATTTTCATTTTCATTTTCAATTCACGGCCCGGGAGTTCCGTCGGCACAGATAATATATCGGGAAGTCCTTCTACCTCCGTCTCCGCGGTGGCGAACGCGACCGAGATCGCGACCGAGACAACGACCGTCTATCCCTCGGCGCCCGATCTCGGTCACCCCACGGTGCTCGCAAAGGCGGCGACTCTCTCCTAGGCGGCGGCGGACGCCTATCCCTCTCATCCCTAAACCGTCCTCCTTCACGGTCCCGCTCTCGTTCTCGTTCTCTCTCCCTATCCCGATCCCGATCGCGGTCCCCGCGACCAGCCCCAAAATCGCCTCCGCGCTCTCCACGACCCCGAGCAGGCTGAGGGGGCGCGTCCGATCCGCCGCGCCAATGCCCCCCTCCGCGACCCACGCCAGGCCCCGGACCACCGACTCCAGCGGCGGACGACACATTCACGCCGCGCCCGAGTCCTCCTCCCCCTCCTCCTCCTCCTCCTCCTCCTCCGCCACCGCCACCGCCACCGCTCTTCCATCCATTCGCCGGCGCAGAAGACGGTGCTCCGCTGCCGGGGCCCTTCTGCCCCAACGCATCAGCCGCAAAGTTCGCCTGGACGTTCTTGGGGAGCATGACCGCGACGCAGAGGTAGTCTCCCGGGACAAAGCGGAGCTCGTCGAGCGTGCGCGCGTCCTTCTGGCGCTCCGAGCTGTCCCGCGCCGCGCCGTCGCCGTCGCCGTTGCCGTTGCCATCGCTGTCGTCCAGGAGCCGCTCGACGGTGCCGAGATCGCCCAGGGTGTCGCGGGAGTACACCGTGCCGAGCTCCTTCTGCGCGAACTGCCCGCGGTTGCCCGCGTCGGCGTAGATCGTGCGGAACGAGTAGCGCGCTAGGGGGTGGCGGTACTCGACCGTGCTCGGCGCGGAATTGCGGATGGTGGTTAAGAGCTCGTAGAGCGTGGCGTCTTTCCTTTCGTACAGACCCCGTTCTGATTGTCAACAATGCGCGGCGAAGCTAACGTGCGCGAAAAACCATACCACGTGAATATCTGCAACTCGTCTGCGATCGGAAGAGGCCCATCTTGGAATTGGGCCAACCGGTGAAACGAGCCAATTTTGACGAATGCGCGTATGAGAAAGGGCGCGGTCTGGTGAGGTGAGGTGTGCGTGAGGTCAAGGCCAGGCAGTCAGCTGTGATGTGAAGTGACACACTTTTTCACGGTCGATGATCGGTTGACCAGAGGGTGTTTTTTCCTCCATTCCTTTCACAGAATTTTCCTTTTCGTTAGAGAAGGGATCAGATGGGAACCCTGAGAGCGTAGGAGAGGCGTTCGAATCCATGTTGTCCAAGGCTAAGGCAGGGACAAACATCGTCAAATAGACCGCACAGCTCTCGACATTTCACACGCCCGTTCAAGACTAACCGCGACAGCCCAATTATTGAGCATCTGTTTCCTCACTACGTATTGAGAACTCGCAGTATGTGAGGACAGTCAGCATTCCAGCTTTTCCGAAGTACAAACTCAGGAACGAGTTATATTTTCTTGCAACAAAATCTAGGTTGCCAATTTTGTTTGGTCCTTGTAGCGACATGACCACATGGGATGGTGGTCATCCATGGTATCTGGTTGCGGGGTATGTCAAATACTACACGCATAGTAGGAAAGGGATGATAAAACGACGCGCTGCGGCAATAGTGCAAAAGTAAATGGACAGAACGAGTGAGGTGAGCGCCGCACGTGCTACGCGTCATCAGAGCGCTCAAAAAAAAAAGGAAGGCATGCACATTGAACAAGGAGAACAAGAGCAGTCTCAGACAGATGAAGAAAAGGAAAAATTTCGGGAATGAAAGAGGCTGAGCTACGTAACGAGGGAAACGCATAGCGGTCCCAGGAAGGATCAGATAAACATGCGTGACCCGTGCCCACCCGTCAAGTGGTGCCGGCGGCGATGCGGGAGCACGACCTTGGTTCTCTCGCCGGGGTGATGGCTCTGCGGCACATCCTCGTCGCAGTCCTCGTCCTCGTTCACATGCTCGCCCTCGGCCCCGTGATGCTGCTCGTGATGTCCATACCCAGGCCCGTGGTGATGATGATGATGGAGATGGTCGTAGGAGTGCCCAGGCCTGTAATGGTGGTGGGGCTTGTACTCATGGTGGCCAGAGAGTGGGAACGGAACGGGATTCTTCGTGGGGACAGCCGACGGCAGATACTCGGCGGCGGAGCTCGCTTTTGGCGTCGAAGCCGACTCCATAGTATGTGTTGACGGTGGCGGTGGCGGTAGCACAGACGTGGGGATGGCATATACTTCATTCGAGCTTTGTAGAGCCTGACCCGAGAACGAGTGCGGAATCGGGGTATGGCTTCCTTCGTCACATGTGCTGGACGAGCTCGCAAGAACCTGGGAAGTCATTGGCCCCAACGGGGTTGTAGGGTGTGCGTACGTGACAGGGATGCTGTCAGGAGAATGGTAGGCCTTGGTGAACGAAGCGGGGACTGTGGCATTGCTGGGCAGAGGGCCCAGGGTAGTCATAGGTCCCAACTGTGTGGTGGGCTGTGCGGGCGTGACGGGGAAGCTGCTCGGCGAATTGGACGTTTCGCTTGACGGAGTGGGTACGGGGACATTGCTCTGCGCAGGCATAGTCATAGATCCTAAATACGTTGTGGAGGGTGAATGCACGACAGGGGTGCTGCCACTCGAAGAATGGAACGTCTGGCTCGACGACGATGCGGGCGTGGTGACATTGACATTGCTCGGAACAGGGTTAGACGGCGTTTCCAAAGGTACGGTAGGCACAGGGTAGGGTGACATGACCGGGACTGTGCTCCCGCTTCCGTTACCAGTCACACATCCCTCGACGACGTTCGCAGGGGTGGCGGGTGCGGGACCCTCGGTCACTGCGACGCACCCGGGCAAGTACTGCAGCAGGGTGCCCGGGGCAACGTTCTCGTCAGGCAGAGGGTTCGTTGCGGAGCACGCATTGTTCTCATCGTCGGTATAGAGGCGGCCTTCGTTTTGGAACACCGGGCAGTCCTCGATGACGCCGGAGGTGGCCGTGCACGTCGTCACTGCACGGGAGAGCACGCCACGGTCCCAGCCGTTCATGAAGTCGCCGTGCAATCCGTAGCCGGTGGGGTCGCCGTTGGCGAGGACGAAGCGTCCGCCGTCGTTCAGATTGTTGAATGGCGCCACGTTGAAGTATACCTCGAAGAAGATGGAAATAAGATGGATCGGATGTGAGGGCGGGCACTGGCCGTTGTCGACGCCGTCGGGATAAGCCATATGTGACTTGTGATCGGGCGAGTCGAGATTCACGCCGTCCCAGCACGAAGGGAAGAAGACTTGAGCTCGGAGGCCGCTTGGGCAGTTGGTGTTGGCGAATCCTGGGGTCTGCGGTACCGGAGCAGCATTGAAGTTGATGCTGGTCGTAGCCTCTGATCAGATGACAATCGTGAAGGTTCGAAGAAGGGACCGACCAATTCCAAGAGATGGCTTCAGCCTCAGGCGTGTCTGTGTAGCTTCGAAGAAACGGATTCCCAGCGAGAACGCGAAGACCGTCCGGGAAAGCTTGCACGGTCTCGTTGGCGGCGCCACGTTGGAGATAGTAGCTGCAACACTAATCAGGGATTCTTTAGCCACCTTTGTCGTTCTGGTGACTCACACAAGCATTCCCCCATGTGAAACAGCTTGGAAAGACTCATTCTTGTACTGATAGTACTAAAGTCGACCATCAACTTGTCATATCCAGATGCATATACTCGCAAGCTGGGGCACATACCAGCTCTGGAATCCAATATGCAGACTTGTCGTCCTTAACCTTGCACGTCGTGCAATCCGAATTGCGCAAGTCGGCAAATGTAGTACTGAACCCGATGGCTGGCATGAGGGATCAGATTGACTTTGACCGATATGTAACGAGAAGGCGTACCGCCTGAACCCATGATGGTGTGAGTGTGACCACTCGCCTTTCCGGGATTCACGATGGGGTCCACCCGAGCATCTAAGACTGGTTTGGTGCATGGCAGGCGCCAGAACGCGTTGGCGGAAGCGATAAGCAGAAGCCCTACAAAAAAACGAGAGACAGCCATTTGTACCAAAGTACAAACCGGAAAAAAGTAAAAGAGAGACAAAAAGGAGAGGAAGAGAGGGCAACTGCGAATAGAGACGCACTGACCTAGCCTGAAGGGTCTTTATGTGGATGGACTCGCAAGGGAATTCTTCATGACGGCGGGAGAGAAACACCTGAGAAGACGTCCGGTTCGAGGTACGTCTTTGGTATACTTGGCAACAATCTTTTGTTACCGATTCGTGAGGGCAAACAGCACGAAACCGATGTCGGTTTTCCTCCTTGGGTTGTTCTATGGCCACCCTGTCTCCGAACAATCTGCAGTTCGCATCGCGCACCGTGGGTTTAAATCATCGCCAGGCTGATCACACACCATTCCTCAAACCCGGTCCCAGATAGAACTTGCGATCATAGGGACCGAGATGCGGCCCAAGTCTCCCCGCAAGTCGAGCTGTGTACTCCCAATGGCATTGCCGTAATTGTCAGCTCAGCTCTGCCATTCAATGCGTCGGATATCGGAGCGACATAACCCCGCATGAGCAAGGGTCGTATGTGCTCGTCCATAGAGCGCGGATTATTACAGCTCTTCAAAAATCCTCCGCCAGTTGCGCAGTCAACCTCGTAACCAAGACGTGTCGATCAGGTTGCTCGAGTGGTACTCGTTCTCTCTAATCCCGTAAGACTAGTGACCCAGCCTGAGCTTAAGCTTGGCACCGAGACAACTATTCTTCAAGCTTCAAGTGACGCAGCCGGGCACTCATTATTCAGCGGATCCGGGATCTCATAAAAGGGAATGGACTTACCGTAAAAGACAAAACTTTTTCCATCTTCCCAGCAAATTTCTCCCGATGCTCCGTGATGAGTATTTCCATTTTCAGCGGTACATATCATCCTTGTAGACATTCAATTCGAGAATGAGCTCTTCACACATTGTGCACCGTTCGCTGCACGATGGATAATGACTGGCCGTCCAAATTGATGACGACAGCAGCAAGTGTCAAGGTCACGTGCGTGTTGTGTCACGCGATACAGGCGTGTGTCGCGCTTGCCAGGCCCAGCATCATCGTGGTATGTAGGGATAACTGTTATTACTCGTCAATGTCAAGCAGATGGACTGTGATGCGCTGTTTAGTATACATGGCAGAGGGCCTTCTTTCGGCAGGTACAGGTGGGGATATACGTGCCAGGGTGATGCTTGCTCCTTTCCTCGGAAAGTCGTTCAATCAGAACACATCCCCTCCACGTTCAAGACGATGAGGTACGCGATTTTATTATTTTTCCCTTCTTTCTACTTACGGTATCTTGCCCTGCCTTAGTAACGCCCACTAATTTTACTGTACATGTAGTACTTGTCCGAAAACTCCAGCACTTCACAGGGAGGTCGTCATAGCATTCTATATCAGAACTGAAAAACTAGGTTAATTCAAACGTCTGTCCATGTCACCATTCCATGTGTCATCGCGATAGGGCGTGTCCCTTTTCCTAACAAGGTTCCTGTTTCGAATAATGTCGTCAGGCTTGCCATCGCGTAGCCTGGTCATTTCCCGCTAAACGTGTTTAGAAGGCTGTCACAATACAGTGACAACTTAAAAACATTGTGCCCTTTGAAAGGGGAGAAGCGAGTGTCTTAAGTAGGCTGTATTTTACACGCCATCCCTACTTCACATATAAAGTTAATCTGGGCAAGAATGTTGCTGGCCCTCTCATAGCCATTGAAAAAGAAGACCTGGTCGTCTGAGAACAAAGTTCGAATGCGAATTGTGCTGGTCGTGCATATGCCATCTTATCGCCAGTATCTACGATCAATCACAACTGAATGCCCTCTTCCCAGAATATGACATTCGCCTCACGTCACAGCAGCAGTACTAGTACCGGTGTCAGTTCTCGTATATGGGGGCTAGGCGCCGGACACAGAGAGTCGGGCATCGAAACACTGGGAACAAATCTACTTCTATCAGGTCGCACAACCAAAAAAGACAACAGATATTCGCCGGAGACTCCAAAATATAAATAACTTCTCGACTTTACAAAGATTTCGACAACGTACTGCCCCTGCATGCACAAGCGCACAAATAGCTGTGTTGTGGGGTTAGCATACATACGAGGTTTATCTTCAGTTTCGTCAAACCAACTCTAGAAATGGGTAACACGCCACTGGCAGGAAGGCGAGAACAAAATGATTGGTTGAGTGCGCATAACTGACGCGCACCCCGCGAATGTCGAACGAGAGCGAGAAAGGGGTATCTAGTAGTCTGAAAAAAAGGACGGACGGTGGAAAGGAGAGTGGACTGGAGATGGTACGAGGGCTGGGGGTAAGTGAGATTAGACCAACGGAAGCAACCCGCGCCCACGCATCGCGCGGTGCCAACGTCTCTCCGCCCCGGCCTCCTCGGGTTCAGCGGCGCGGGCACGGACAACGTCGTCGCATTCGACGGCATCTTCCGTCTCCAGTTCATCTTCCGTCTCCAGTTCATCTTCCGTCTCCAGTTCATCTTCCGCCTCCAGTTCAAGTTCAGACCTCCGAGCGACGCAACCTGGGACGACGTCCGCGGGGGTCGCAGAGGCAGGGCCCTCAGTCACCGCGACGCAGCCCGGCAGATGCGGCACGACGGCGTAGTCGATGGGTTCGCTAGGAAGGGGATTCGTGGCAGAGCATGCATTCATGTCGGCGTCCGCGTTGAACCGACCCTCGTTCTGGAATACCGGGCAATCCTCGATGACACCTGATCCGGCCGTGCACGTCGTTACGGCACGCGAGAGCACGCTGCGGTCCCAGCCGTTCATGAAGTCGCCGTGCAGTCCGTAGCCGGTGGGGTCCCCATTGGCGAGGACAAAGCGTCCGCCTTCGTTCCGATTGTTGATTGGGCCAACGTCGAAGTATACCTCGTAAAAGATGGACACGAGGTGGATGGGATGCGAAGGCGGGCACAAACCATTGTCGATGCCGTCAGGGTACGCCATGTGAGACTTGTGATCTGGAGAGTCCAGGTTGACACCATCCCAGCAAGCAGGGAAAAAGACCTGAGCTCTGAGGCCATCTGGACAATGGGTATTGGCGAATCCTGGGGTCTGAGGTGCTGGAGGACCATTGAAGTCCAGGCTGATTCAGATCTTGAACTCAGGCAAGGTTGCAGTAAGAGGGTGCGGGAACCTACCAGTTCCAGGAGATTGCCTGAGATTCAGGGGTTCCTAAATTACTTCGCGCAAATGTATTCCCCGTGAGTATGCGAAGGCCATCTGGGAAGGGTTGCACAGTCTCATTCGGAGCATTTCGCTGGATATAGTACCTGCACGACTGATTGGGGCACCTTCACAATACAGAAAGACGCTGAAAACCTACACGATCATTCCTCCGTGAGGAACTGCCTGGAATGACTCGTTCGGGTACTGATAGTACTGAAAACGGAAATCCGATTTACTATTTCTAAACATGCATTTGCGCGCAGGTGCACAGCGTACCAACTGGGGAATCCAATATGCGGATTTGTCGTCCTTGACTTTGCATGTCGTGCACGGAGAATTTCGCAGGTCCGCAAAAGTCGTATCGTACCCAATTGCTGACACAAGGGATCAGATAGATTTGCTTCAAGTGTTGTTGCACAAGCAAGAAACATACGCACCTCCAGATCCCATAATGGTGTGAGCGTGACTACTCGCCTTACCGGGATTGACGATAGGGTCGACGCGAGCGTCGAGGACCGGCGTGGCACAGGGCAGGCGCCAAAACGCGTTAGCAGAAGGGACAAGAAAGAGCCCTGCTGCAAAAATAGACAAAATCATCGTGTAGCAAGAGACAAGGAAAACAAAGAGTGAAAAGCGGAGACGAGTGCACCTGTGGATGCTGGATCTCCTGCCTGAGCTCGAGAGTCTTTATACTGAGCTCGCAGATTATGTAGCGGGTTTTTTCATTCCGGCGGTTAGAAACTCATTCCAATTTTAGATTACTAGATCCAAACATACTTCATTGGTCCGCCTGGTAACAGTGCACGTCTGTCAGGAAGGCAAAGGGCACGAAAGCATACTGGTTCCTTGAGTGTGTAATATCTATCGCCGTCCTTTCGCCTTCCTTTCGGATAATTTGGCATGGACACGCCCATTGCCGTAACGGACCGTGACCAACCTTACTGCCTCGAGGCACTCCATCTCAGCCATGGGAACACACAGCCAGTTTTCCTGCCTCCAGGGAGTAATGAAGACATGACCTGTCGAAAGTTCCATTGAATATGGCCGCATACTCCCATTAGCATTACCATGATCGGATACCCGGCCTAGGCCTATCAGCTTGCTAAGTTCAGATGTATGGCTTATCTCCATATAGAATTAGCTTGCTCGTTGGGCGTAGCGCATCACTACGATCCGGTAGGCCATGATACATTAGGTTCATAGGTGCCACATAAGATGGGCATCCCGCGGAACGGATAACACGATGAATTCCGTTATTCCAACAGATTGTTCAATGACGATTCCTTTTCTTGAGATCAGAAGATCGATGCAACGGAGCAACACCGCTTCTAATATAGAAATTTGTTTCCGTCTTGGACATTCAATACAGCTAGTGGCGTTGAAAATTCGTTTTGTTTATTCAGCTGGGGTGTGATGGATACAATGAGAACATCACTACGCAATTAAAGAAGCACGAGAAGCACTCACTGTCGTTCCGACGAATTTTTTTTCTCGTCGTGTGTGCCTTGCCACTGATGAGCTCCAGACCCTAAATTGTACCGAATCAGAATGAAACAAGTTAAACTCGCGCGATAAAGGCTGCTGTCAGTTGGTATCGTCATTCATTCACAATGGGAGGAAGAGGAAGAACTTTGTCACGTGTTTGGCATACTATCATGTGATTTATGTTGTACGCGACTCGGTGATGAACTAAACATGTCGAGAGCGTAACCCTGTCCCAGTCTTGACATCTTCCTCCGCTCCATTTCCGACCCTGTAATCGTGAAGAACGTCCACGAGATTGTAAAATCTCGAAGCGCCTCCGCCACGTATCACTAGCCCCGTCCCTGGTTCAGAACATCGGACGTCTTGTGACAATGACCAGCGATTCTTCCATCCATGCTATCGCGGGCGCCGCCGGTGGCATCTTGGCAATGACAGCGACATAGTAGGTGCTAGAAACTTGCACGATATCCGCGGTATTAGGGTACTCACTTGAGTAGCCCATTAGTCTTCCTCTCGACACGCGCAGCAAATGAGACGAAGAACGGAAACAAGGTAGAATTCTTTTAAGCGATCTCTTCTCTGTCGCCCGAGGATCTAGATTCTATTTTCATTCTTTGACATTTGCCCTCAGTCGACGTATCAGGTCGTAGTTGATCACTTGAAGCGCGATGGCTTCGTCGGACTGTATAATGGATTCAACTCAAGTCTTCTCGGTATCGCCGTGACCAACGGGTGTGCACTTCCATTTTTTTAAATCTTTCAGCCTCGTGTTTAAAGTCGTGAATGCTGTGGTCTAGTGTGTATTACTACTTTTACGAGAGTACGAAGGGCGTTATCGTTCAATCTCGGCGTGGTAGTCAAGCTCTCTCCACCCTCGAATCCATGTTAGCTGGGCTGATCGCTGGTTCGCCCTTCCATTTCTGGTGCATGTATCGCCCTTTCTTAACAGAGAGGTGGAAATTTTCTCAGGCTCCGCAACGACTGTTATCTCGAACCCAGTCTGGGTGGTCCAAACAGCACAAATGGTGAGTGGGATGGATGCGGACTCCGCGGAAACTCCCGCGCCCCCACCGAAGCACCTTGGTCTGTTTGCGACAGCCGCACGGCTCTTCCGCACCGGAGGCCCCACCGCGTTCTTTCGCGGTCTTGGCCCCGCACTCGTCCTCGTCGTGAACCCAGTGTTACAGTACACTGTCTTCGAGCAGCTCAAGAATGCACTTGTGCGCCGCCGCCGCGTGGCTGGTCGCGTAGGCGTACGGCTCACTGATTGGGATTTCTTCCTGTTAGGCGCCATCTCCAAGTTCGGTATGTTACTCAGGCTTTCTAAAGCGTTGATGCTACACACGTGATCGGAAAGTTGCGACAGGTGTAACGTACCCATATATGTAAGTCAGTGTTTTTTACGACAAGAACTATCTTCGTTTCCGAATCAATCAACTTGTGACACCTGGGGTTCTGACGATGACGTTATCCTCTACAGCGTCGTTAAGTCGCGCTTACAGGCCGGAAGCGCAGCAGCAGCACGTTATCGGTCTGCTCTGCACGGTCTTCGCACCATCATCTCTGAGGAGGGTATCGGTGGGATATACAAGGGTGCAGGCCCCAAGCTCCTCCAAAGCGTGCTGACTGCCGCCATTCTGTTTGCGAGTCAAAGACGTATATACGAGCTAACGAAGGTGACCTAGTTTCTACATCAGAAATTTACGTGCTGGCTAACTTCGAATCAAGTCTATAGTGCCGGCAGCGACTAAGTGACCTGTTTGGATTGTACTCCTGTAGCTTTATGAATAGACCGGTCATTGATGAAACAACCGTGGCCTCAGAGCGGCGGCGACATTCAGCCTTCCGATTGAGTCGAAATGTGCTTATTTTTGTGCCTTATTCTGGCGGGTCCAGTGGTGGTGTACTAGACGGCCGGCTTACATTGTGCAACGAATCTGGATCGTCACTTTGCCACATGTTACGCGCGTAGATGTCGGGGTAATCCTCGAGCCCCGATGACTGCGTATCTAATGGCTTCAGGCGAAAGGTACGCGAACTTGAAACTGCTCGGAGAAGACGAACAATTGAGCAGGAGAGATGAGGAGGGCACGCGGGAGCGTTCACGAGGGAATGTGAGACCAAAAACCAATGTTGATTCGAGGCAAAGTAAAGTAGCTTTTATACAAGTAATTTTTTTGGGGGGGTTTGAAGGCTATTGGAGAGACTTGTCACAAGTTTTATATCCAGATATAGGAGTAAAGTAAACATGGAGAGAGTGTAATGGATTCGGAGATAATCGAGGGAGGGACATGAAGTAAGCCCCTAAATTCAACATAGGAGCAGCAAAAGTATTATGCCACCATGACCGGAAACACCGATGATAAGACTGGCAGTAAAGTTTTGGTGATGGTGGGTGATTGACTTTGAACGGCATCCGCCGATGCCGGCAAAGGGCAGCATAGCCGCATCACGTGAGAGCGGGGCCCAACGTTTTTTTTTTTTGCCCGCTGTAGCGCCCCTGCCCCTGTTAGGTGAGTCGTCCATCGTAACGTAACGTTCATAAACGGAGACGCGGCGCAGAATAATTCAAGTCAACTCCACGGGCGCGGACCTGGCACAGCTAGAACACCGAGCCAGTCATACGAAGCGTCTGTGATTCGAGTCTTGTCGGTGTTCTGGCTCTTATTTTGTTCAACAGGACTTTAGCCATAACCACGCTTACAATGGGTGACCAACAGGAGACGCAAGCAACCTCACCTTCCGATTCGATGCAGACTACACTCATCACTATCGTGGATCTTCCCTTAGAACTACTTCAGCTGATCTTCAGCTATTGCAGCCACTCGGAGCAACCGTACCCTGCATGTCGACCAGGCCTTGTACAAGCCCGTTGGATGTCTATCACTCATGTCTGCCGCCAATGGCGAGCAGCTGCACTCAACCACCCCATCCTCTGGACCTCGATCAACACGGATATTTTGGGAATGAGTTGGGCTAAAGTTTTCATGGAACGCTCGAATCCCGCACTTGTGGACGTCAGCCTCAAAATAGACCCCACTTTCTATGGGACCACGTATCCGAACGCACACGAAGTCGTGGCCCTCCTCACCACCAGCTGCACGAGGTTGCGCTCCCTCCACATTAATGGTAAATCCAAGGCTGTCTCACGGCTCCTAGATATGCTACATACAGCGACATCCATTCGTTCTCTCTCTTTGCACATCGTTGATCGGACTTCACTTCCTTTCGAGCTCGCCGTTGACTTGTTCGGGGGACAAGCGCCTATCCGTGAAGTATGCCTCTCCGCAATGGGCCACATCGTTACACCTCATCAACTTTTTAACGGCGTCACTCACTTCACATCTGATCAGTATATTCCTCTCCAAGACCTCCTCGATTCCTTGCAGCAAATGCCTGCTCTCCAGTCCTTCACGCTGGGGCGTTGCAGGTTAGACTGGCAAGACTCCGATGCCCCATCGAACGTGCACATTCCAATGCCGAACCTCCTGCACTTTACAGTACAGGCCAACGCACGATCACCTGTCATTTTTGCCATACTTCACCGACGGCTCACATTACCAGAGGGCGCTAAAATGAGAGTGCGCGCACGGAAGAGTTCAGACTGGGACGACTCGGCGTTATGGGCTCCTTACTTACTAACTCTCATCGACACTGCTAAGGGATTGCGGCACATGCGGCTTTCGGGTGAAATTGAGGAGGGAAGCTTCTGCCTGTGGACAGGTGACTTGGACTGTGAAGAGGCAGCGTTCTCCTTTGATGTCAGCTGGCGGAATGGCACTTGGGGAGATGCCCCTAGCCCCATCTTCCGCCTGGCAGAGCTGTGCGACCTATTGGGTACAGAGGATGTGCTGACGCTCGCGTTCCTCATAAATCCTCTACGCTGCGTCAAGTTGGGAAGAGAATACTGGTGGAACTTGTTGGGAAGGCTGCCTTGTGTGGAGGAGCTGGAGCTGCGTGTCGATGCCGTGCGGGAACTGAAGATTGCGTGGCGTGTGGATAGTGCACCAGCTGTCCTTCCGGCATTACGGAGTGTGCGAATGGTACAAGTCAAATCCTCGGTTAAAAGCGTGGCAGAAATGACGGAGGAGAGATTGATAAACTTGTTGCAACGCAGTGCAAGGAAGCGCATTAGAATGCAACCTGACTAACCTCTTTTGGACCTTGAGGTATGTTCCTCTACCTCTCTTACCCTTCCTATCCTCGTCCTCGAGTGATGCTGTGGAAACCACTACTGATGCTCGACTCTGAATTGTTAGGAAAGTTGTTTGTAATCGGAAACCTGCGTTTTTGCTAGCGGAATGTTGGACTTAAAAGATGGAGTGGCGTGTACGATGTACAATACAGAGTCACGCAAAAGGAATGACTAGGATGGGAACTGGAAGGAGGAAGCGGCGACGGCGAATTGTAGTGATCTTCCCGGCTCGAGCGCCGGATGTAGCCTGCGGTATTGCAGGAAGAATATGTGGGAGAGTTGTATCTCGTACTACGTACAACCTTAATTAAAACTCGGCCTTCGACTGATATCTGTTATGCGGCCGCGGCCTCTGTCAACGAACCTGGACAGGTTAAAACCTCAGTCTCGGATCAAAACTACCTGGAAGCCCTTGCATTCATATCTTTTCTCAGTACGTAGTACTAGTACTACTTTGTCCTTCGTGAGGGCAATGTCAACTCACTAGATAGCATTTGTCTGAATATTTGTCCGCCGGTCCTCAGGGTCCTCACCCAATCATCAAAAATCACCTGAACTGGCCCAACGTGCTCGCCATCAGCAATGAGACCACAACAATGACGAGGTCACGTTCTCTGTAAAATACTTATAGAACCTTGAATATTTTCTTTGAGAAAGGATAAAATCTCGCTATTATACCGAGGGCTCAATGATTTGGTTTGTGTGGCCCACAGTAGCTCTTCCGATGAAGTCACAAGATGATTGCGAAACAATACTCTGATTATCCCACTATAGTAGACGAGAAGGCGCGGCCGAACCTGAAGAGCTTAAACTCTCAGACAGTCGGTCCTCTAGTCTACGGAGAAGTGCATCATCGGAAACAAAAGGTCCACCGAAGTAAACAGGACATTGTGTGATAATCGCCTCATCGTCATCGTCATCCGCATACACCTCAGCGATTACATCAGCAGCCCCACAAGCATCCAGTGCATGAGCAAGAGCGAGCTTTAGGTTGCAGTACATTGGATTGGGTTTGTCGATAAACTGGCCACCTTCTCCACGACCGAAGACGATCTCTTCTCCTTCGCCGAGTTTGATAGTAGCACTGATGTAGCCTAGACGGACTTCGCGAAAGAAGTATTTCCACTGTCGAGGCATTGGATTTCGAGAACATTATTGTAAATATCATTGTTTACCTGATCGTTGACTTTCTTTGCCTCGATTCCCCATGCCAGTGTATTGTAAGTATGATGCGCATTTGTTTCGACATTGAATGCATTGTAAGGATGGTTTATGTTCTGCTTCACTTCTTCGGCAAGTTGGCGTCCAGCAAAACTTTCGAGCGCTTTTAGTGTGAGAGGCTAACGGTTATTGAAAGCTTTGCAAGTAATCTCCCGTCAAATACAGGGATACTATACACACCTTGTCATTGAATGAAAGTCGGAGGATATGTGCAGCTTCCGCATTCACATGTCGAACAGGGGAACTGAACGGGAAACCAGTCAAGGGACATAGATATCCATCGCGCCTGAAAAGCTAATGGCGCATATATAGAGCCGCTAGCATTGCCTGAGAACGATAAATAACGCACCAGTTCTTTTAATGCTGATTGACTTCTCTTAGCAGGCAAGGTCGCGTCTTCCAATAAGTCTTTAATTTCGCGTAAGCGATCAATATTAGGGGTTGAATGGGAAGTTTCTTGAGGAGTGTTCTTCCATCCGAGATTTCTAGCTACATAAATATGCGACAAGCCTCAATAAAGCATGTGGATGAGATGTCAAACCAGCGATGAGAAGATGAGATAACATTTCAGTGGCAAGCTTGGTAACTGGTTCGAGCTCCTGGAAGCGCTCATTCTGCGAGAAGTTGTCACGTAGGTAGTCAATAACTCTCGTAGACCAGTTCAAGCAGTCAAACTCCGAAACGCAGTTTAAAACCGGCTTCACTGTTCAAGCTTTGGATCACCAAAAGGATATGAGAGAGAATGCAAAATAAATGTTTACCTAAAGATGACATGCCCTTGACCTTTTCCAATTCGATTAAGAACTGCGCTGCCATAGTGTCCGGAGCCGGTGAGAAGGCCACGATGCTGTGGATCACTTTGGTTGCCTCGAACTGGAATTCTGAATTCGACGAGCCGATTCTTGTCGCAATTCCAAAGGATTCGTTCGATTGTTGCACGGACATGCATAAGGAAATGAGATATTGTCCGGGAGGGTTACGAGACATGATGCATGTTTTAACGGTGAAATGTGAATAGGAGCTAGATACATCACACTACGTTATGTCATCATGCTTAAATAATCGACTTGAGATGGAGCGGGTAGTGAGTTTGGACCTTTGTTGTCAGTATGTATGCATGAGTAGAAGGGGGCAATGGGTACGGATTTGGATATCCAGTTGTAGTGATGGCCAGTCTTGACGTTGGTTGGTCTAACGCACGCTGGCTCGAGCGAGACTTTCCGCGGAATATGCGAACGATGGACGACTGGACCCGACTGAACGTAATTCGCGCCCTTGCATCCGTCAACAACACGACGCTCGTGGCTGCCAGTGCCGCAGCGCGGCGGTGATGTAATTCTCGACTACGACATGTGTGGCATGTGATGCACGCCGTGTGCAAGAAGGTGAAGGGTGATCGAGGAGTGGTCTGAACGCCGCAGTGGGACATTCTTGCGAGCTATCCCGCGCGCGCGAGGCGCATCACGGCGGCCGAATCCTACACAAATATATCGGTCGGCTCCGGCTCTCGCTTCGCTTATCCGAGGTGGCAGGCGGGCCCGCTCGCCCGGCCCGCAGTCCCAGTCCCGCAGACGACACTGTGGGCACAACGTAGCACCGGAGATCCTCGTCGCAAATTGCGATGGATCCCATAGACAGCTCAGTCGCCAACTCCAACCACCCCTGAAGACTGACCCGAGTTGGGATCCAGAGACTTGGTTCTCGGCTAATGCGCCATGAATAGCGGCGGCTCTGGCACCGGTCATGATGACGTGCAGCGGGTGCCGTCACGCTCTCTTGATCAGAAACGTTAACTGCTGACGACAGTCCTCTCGTTGTGGGGTGCAGTATCTCTTTCCGGCCCCGGTTTCCATGTACCGGGAGGCTATGCCAGTATGATGAGTTTGAGACTTACCGTGGCAGCAGTCGATATACAAGTTCACTGAACCTGTCACAGGAAGCCATTCGCATTTCCGAGATGCTCACCGAGTCTGGAGACTACGATGTAAGCGTGTGATGCTGCACGATGGACCATCAGTGCAAGCTGACGTTTTGGGCCATTTGCTGAGCAAGGCATAATCCATGAGCACAGCGTCCCTTATCCTCGCGTTCATCCTTCTCGCTAGATATTACTCGTGCAGTCGATAATACTGTGAAAATGGCTGTTTGCGGAGATTACTTGACGTTTATTTGTTGTTCACGTTCATAATCACAATCCTGAACATATGTGCTGAGTTAAGCGACGTGTGTGGACAGGTCAAAGACATGCCTGCTCCTTCATCGGCAAAGGATTGAGGTGGACTTACTCCCCCTTTATCGATCTAATGAAATCAGTACAATGCCCCCATTCAAAGAACAAGACACAGAGTATGCATTTTCTCTTAGCTAAACCTTACTGGAACGTTGAGCCTCAAGCAACACTGAGAATACGCGGCAACCCAGTGGCGAGGAAACGCACTGTCAACATCAAAGAGAGGGCCTGTGCTTCATGAATTCCATGTCAAGTGCGTGACCGTTCCTGCTGGCAACGGTAAATGTGGACGCAAAATCTAAGCGAGCCACTCTGGGGAAGCGCCCACGGACGTTTGCTAAAAGCTCGCCCACATCGCTTTCCACAAGCACGTTTTTCCTCATCCCGGCATCCCACATCACACCTACCAGTAACATCCTAATAACCCCCCCGCATGGATCCCCTCCACACCGCCTAAACTGGTGACCTCACATTCTGGTCCTTTGCTCCACCACAGACAGAGGACACGACTTTAGGACGGCATAAAGCAGGCTGCCACAACCCAGGCCCATATTTGGTCTAGAAGGTCCCAACCCAGTGAGCACGGTCTTATCCAGATTGATTGTCGACCGAAGACATCGACTTATCTTCTCCTGTGACAGTCCTTCCTCGATCCCTTCAGGGGCCAAGTATCCAGCAGGTGTCGACGGGGACAATTGTACAGGAAGAGCAGCCTGGGGTTGAGGGAATGTGGAGAAGCGACAGCCTGAGGGGACCACATCGACAGCACGGTGCCACAGCAGGACAAGACGGTTTACTGCGTGGAGGCCAGCCAGCGAAGGAGGCAGAGAGCAGCACTGTCTTCTACATCCCGAGGAGCCTTGAAACAAGGCAAAGGGCCCTCCTCGAAGCGATTTCGGCGGACAACTGGGCACGCGGGATTCGGTAACTTCGACCTTTTTAAGCGTCACTGCAATGCCGCGGAGGCGCGCCCGGCCGGCTTCTCCTTTGCGTGCACTGCAGCGATTTCTCCGCACGGCCTGACTCGCTGGACCTGCATTACAAGAGGTGATCCCAGGAGTGCCATGATGTCAGCCCGGCCATACCAGTCGTTGAAGTCAAGCATCAGGAGAGTCAGAGGGACCACAAAGAATTTGTGGAGAGGTTGATGTGCTTCCTGAAAAAAGACGACGAAATCGGGAAGCCATTCGCGGAGGTTGTCAGAGATATGTAGTATCCTAAGTCCTCGACGAGAGAGCAGGCAGCAGAACCGCCTCCATGAGCGCAGGTCGACTCGGAGGTCCGAAATGTTGCGCGTATACCTTTTGTCCATATCTTTAGTTTATGTTTTGTTTCCTTTCTCTTCTCTTCTCTATTCGCTGGTCCTGTTGCGAGAGAACTCGCATGTGTGGTGCCAAGGACGTTTTTCGTACTGAATTTGGTTTTGCTGTAATGTTTTGTCTCGTTTATTTGCTCGTTTTCACCTTGCTGTGCCTATATACCGGACACTGTTGGCTACTCTGAACCCTTGTCGCGGTAACGCACCGTATATTCACGTCCTCGTCCGTCGAGCATGGCTTCAAGTTGTTCAACTGCTACCGCTACGTACAAGCTGCAATCGTAGACCACGGAGGTCGCAACTTGTGAGGAGGAAGAAATTTGAGAAAAACGAGGCGAAGGGACGATAATCAATCGATCTGATACCGCAGCCGGTCTTAAATACTCGACCTTTCTTTGCCACACTGCTGTAACGTGAACATAAAATACGAGTTGAGGACGCCCGACTCTCGCACCGAAATACTGAAAACCGTCTTTCTCCCCTCCGACTCCACATGGGACATTACGAACTACCGCCAACCGCCCATAAAGACGTGTAGGTCAGGTGCGGTCCATATTGAAGTCCATATTGAACTGCACAAAGGCAAACCACCACCACGAGCTATTCGTCTCTTAGTGGAAGATATGACGTGAGGTCGGGTTCCCACGTCAACCCTACGGACGCCCTCCCGCAGCTGAACGTTGTTCACTCCCACCAGATTCTCCCAACAGCCTTTAAGTTTTTGACGTTAAACCATTCTATCCTCACTATTACTTTGACCAAATGGTGAGTCACACACACGGCCAGGTACTGCCGTTAGCACTGCCACGTGTAACGGCCTTCTGCGGGCATACTGGGCGCCTTTCAAAGCCTTCGACACTTGTCCACATCCGCCGCCAAAGTCGACTGTTGTGTGAGAAAAAACCATCAATCTTGTCACCAAATCCCGTTGCATCTACAGCGTAATGACTAGCTATGGAGGACGGCCAGATTCGTCAAGGGCTACATGGAGAAATATGGGCCTGACTCGATGGAGACGAGATCATCCCGAACGGTATGTCTGGCGATCCTCGGAGGTGTTGTAATTCACTAAAGGGAAATGTTCTCAGTAACTCGAGCTCGGTTGAGGTGCATTCCGCGTCAGCATCGTCAGGCGCTTCGCGTCCCATCCATCACCTCCCTGTCGAGATCCTTCAGAGGATCTTTACCTGCGCCGCCGAGCCACGCTCACCAGACCATGATCCATTCCTCCAAGTGTACCCCGAGTGGATCGCCATCACATACGTTTGCCGCCATTGGCGTGCCGTCGCTCTTAACCACCACTCGCTTTGGGCTTCAATCACCCCCAATTTATCGCTCCCTTGGCTCAAGGTCCTCATGGATCGTTCCGCACCAGTACTGGTAGACGCTGAGCTCAGAGTCGGACAAGCGACCGTGAAACTGATATGCCTGTGTATGGACGATATCATCGCCCTTCTTTCTGATTGCGCGAGACTGCGCTCTCTCCGGTTGGTTGGTCCCCGTCAAGATGTCTGCGCTGTCTTGGATGCCCTGCGTATCACGATGCCACTCCAGAGCCTCACCCTCTCTCTCTGGGAGCGTGGTCCTCCAGTTGTCCTCTCTGAGGATCTGTTTGGTGGCCACGCACCTATCCGTCACATTCACTTCACCGCGGACCGTTACATCGTCGCGCCTCGCTGGATCTTGCGTGGCATCACACACTTTACATCAGGCGAGCAAATCCCACTGTTGGCCCTCCTTGATGCCCTGAGTCAGATGCCCGCACTCTCGCATTTTACGTTACAGCACTGCCGTTCCCCCTGGGAAGACACCGACGCACCTCACGGCCCGCTGATTGAATTGCCGCTCCTCAAACAATTTGAAGTGTATGCAGACACTCCCCGCTACTTCGTGTTACTCAGCCAGAGACTGGCAATTCCGCGAGGTGCGAGGCGGCTGCTGGAACTGCGCACACTAGCGATTTCCGGATGGGACCGCTGGCTGCGCTGGTTCAATGCTCTGCTGCCAACCATCGAAGCCGCAAATGGACTGCAACACGTCTACCTTTCCGGGGGCACTAAGGAGGGCACCTTCCGCACGTGGACCGGGGACGACATGACGCCATGGGAAGATGCCGAGTTATGCTTCGAGATGTACTGGTACGGGAGCCCGACGACGGCCGAAACGAATGTGCCTTACACCAGTCCGATCCTCCACTTGGGCGCCTTGTGCGACCTTCTAGGCGCGACAAAATGCGCGCGCAGGCTCGTGCTCGAGGGAGATCTGGCGAGTACGCAGCTGCCGTCGTCGTTTTGGTGGAAGCTGTTGGGAAAGCTGCCTGCAGTCGAAATATTGGAGCTGCACCCCAGCGCTGTGAAAGCGCTATATGCTGCGTGGGACGACGGTGGCGCACCGGCCGTTCTGCCAGCGTCGCGGCGGGCCCAGCTTCTGGAGGTAACCAGTGACGCGAGGACGGACGTCGCTGGGACGACCGTGGTGGAATCGGGGATGCGTATTCGCACCCTCCGGAGGGGTTTCATCTCGCGTATTTTGCCCTCCAAGATGGCAAAGCTGAGTTCTCGCCCTCGCAATATAACCTGGGCTCCAAGAAGGACCGACGATACGCTTCCCTCAGCGGTTCATATTTCTAAGAGTAATAGTTCGTTGGAGGGACTGATAGCGCTGTTACAAGGTGATGCTGGACCGGATTCAAGATAGTTGGGTGTAATTTGTTGCTTGATACACGCGTTTGATCTCACGTAATTATGGGACATTGGACGTTGGACGTGGACATGTTTACGGGACATTTGGCATTGAACGTGGACTATCCGGACTATGTTTTAAATGTTGACAATTATCTTCATAATCGGATATCCTACTTATATGATAGTACATTTCATGACCTTGTACCTAGAGTTTTAGGCGCGAAGCTTCCAGATGCAGGATCAGATACGAAAATCATCAAGTTGCCTCGAATGACAAGATAATAAATCGAGCAAGAAACTTGGAGGGTCAGACAGGGGATTGCGACAACACGATGACAGACCCAAAGCAATTTTATATTGCAGTCATGCTGTAAGTGGATGTGGCTGTTTGAAACTGAAATGTGTAAAGGACTCGAGTTGGGGCAGAAAACAAACTTTCAGAACGGAGGTTTAAATGCAAGGAATGAAAGAAGACTTGCCGTCTACATAGTGAGTGACAAAGGCCTTATTATCGTAAGAATGATAGAGGCCGAAATGATAAAAGAAGCAAAGTGAAGAAGGGGTCTGAGGGAATTATGGTTAACAAAATCGTAGAGTACTGCGACGAAAGCAAGGTCGAGAAAGAAAGAACGAGGGTATTCGTGAGGGCTATTCCAGGCCCGACGGGAACGCGGCCAACTTAGAGCAGCGAGTCCGGGACATTAAGAGGCGGGGGACCTATCTGCCGGATGCTGGCCGGGATGAACTATATGCGTCACAGAAGAGGGGGGTAGAAGGAGATCAGGTCCGGTGGAGGGAGCAGTGCTGACCAAAACGAGATCGGGTTGCGGGAACGTGAGCGAGGGGACGGCAGGAGGCCCAGGCGTAACGTCCGTGTTGTTGGTGTGCATGTGGGGCGTCGGGTCGTCGGGTCGCATAATGTCTGTATCTCCATGGACGTCAGCCGCAGACGATGGCGTAAACTGGGTTGGATGAAGGGAGACATCCATCGGAATAGGTATGTTCACGCCCCAAGTATCGTCGCCTTCATGTATTTTGACCGTTCCTATATTATCAGCGAAGTGTGGGGAAGGGAATGTCGGGACAAAGATTGGTCTTTTCTCGGCTTCTTGTGAAGCAGCACCATCGCCAGGGGTGGCTGGGTGTTCTACGGGAGAAGAGCGAGAGTTGACATTGAGAGAGTCACCAAGTTTAGTGGCAGTAACAGCATCGGTAGTCGAGTCTGGGCGATGACTGACAATCGTGCAGGGTGGATACAACGACGGTTCGAATTTAGCGTCCTTGTCACCATCAGTGGGAGTAGGGACTCGCGTCGGGACCGTGCCGGAGCCTTCATGTAAAGCAACGTAAAGATGTCGAATTTGAACGAGAATATTGATCGGAGTGCCGTCGTCAGCAGCCTTATTCCCCGCGTCTTGAACGATTTCATTCCACAAAGCGCAAAAGCCGTGCTGCAATCCAGGAAGGGTGTCACGAATATCAAATCCGGAGAGCGAGCGCAGGACATCTCCTTCCTGGAGACGGTTGCGAAAAGCTTGGCGCGTGGCGTGGATCAAGATGGCGAGTAACACGTTGTCCCCATGGGTAAGGTAGTCCCGAAAGACAGCATCCGGTACACCGAATTCGTCTTTGACCAACATCGTCCAGCGGTTATCGCGTTCTCGTGTGCGGGCTATGATGCAGGCAACTACCTTCCGTATCTTGAAGCCGATGGATTCATCCCTATTATTGCCCCAACGCCTCAAAAAAGTTCCAAATTCAACGGATTGTAGGGCATCGCTCCACCGTCCATTGAAGATCTCGTCAAGGATTTGCGAACTTCCACCGGTTCCAATTGCTGCACGCGCCGCATTAAGGCAGATGATAAGTCGACTGCTCCTAACGGATTCGGAGATGGAACCAGATGAAAATGTGCGGTCTAGGAACCCATCCAGTGCCTGTTGGAACTTGGTTTGAACCGGTGGAGGGAAAGGCACGGTAACCAATTTTGAGCTGCAGAAGCCAGGGATGGCATCAAAGAATTTTTCCAGTGCAGGATCGTCATCCAGAGCAAGAAATACCCGCTCCAAGATCAGGGCGTCGATTTCCGAAGACGGGTTCAGGGCGATTTCTTCGGCTGCCTTCCATGCACCTGGCAAGAATCCGTCGCGATATCGGTCGCGCAAGACACGATGGTGTTTGTCGGCATCCTCGGAAAGGACACGGAGGGGTTTTATATAGGAGAAAGCTCCAAGGAACACGTGCGATATGCGGAGATAAAGCCACAAAACCAATCCAGAAAACGGTGTGAAGAGGAGTTCCTTAGGATTGGCCACCGCTACAAGTGTAATAGCTGCATATAGAATGGTGTAAAAAAAAACCCACCAAGCCACAGCAACGAAGACGGTTTGGTGGATATTATAAAGATAAATGAGGCAACCAATGAAGAAGGTGAAGAGGGATACATGTAGATAAAAAGCGGCTCGGGCACCCCCCCAGGTAACAAACCGCCCCCAAGGATGTTTGGCGAAGAATGCACGGATCCGCGCTCGCTCATCTGGGGTATGTCGTGGCTGCTGTGTGACAGTGATATATCGCTGGGACCATTGTTGTAGAATCATCGCCGTCGTGGCCCCGGTGAGAGTGAGAATCAAGCTAAAGAACCAAAGAGAGTTGACCCAAATGGCATATCGTGGTGGAGAGAACGGGGGTGGATGAGCCAAAGAGGTCGGGATTGATGCAGATGCATTCGGAGTGCCCAATATTTGATAAATGTTCTTTAGGTAAAACGCAGAGGTATCTTGTGAGTTTGGCCGAAGGTCTTGAAGCGATGATGTAAGCAGGACACCGAGGGTGGCAGAGAATAAACCACTCTGTATTTTCAAGTTGATGCATACGCATACAAAGAAGCAGACGTGACGGCTTACGAAAACCAAGATCCCATCCATTTCTTGTTGACAGCGTTCGTTCAGCTTATTGTCGTCTTCCTGTGCAATCTTTGTGTACATGGAGAGGAGCGTCCATGAACTGTCACCGTAGTTGAGTCCGGCAGAGTTCTCGGTCGGGGGCTGGTCGCTTTGATGGCCTAATATTTATGTTGATAGATTCGAGGGTTAGAGTTACTAAGAACAATACCTGTGTCATCCCCCCTCTCTAAATCAGCAGGTTGACCAGCTGCTTGTGACATTGAGTTCAAGATAAGACGAACGTTGGGCGTTGGGCGGTTGCTCACATGCGATGATGCACGTGACCACGCCGCATCAGTACTTTTGCAAGATCCGAAAGACTGAGATTTTCGTTCAGTCGCTTTCAGTCAGTCAGGGCCTCGGATTAATTTTTGAGTACCAAAAAAATTACCTTCCGTCATTTCAGTCGCTTCAGTCACTCAGTAAAAATTTTGCTTTCCGGAGCTCGAGGTCTAGCCATATACAACAGGTTTTTCTCATCCTAACTAATCTCTTAATGGTGTGCTACAGAGGTGGGGAGGCATCCCACACAGGCAGACAGGTAAATGGGATCTGCCTAGGGGCTACATGGGTGGGTGTGCCATGTGGGCAGACATGCAGGCATGTGGGCTGCTGTTGCTGTTGTGGTCCCCATCTCTGCCATTGCATCATGGTTGCCCATCACCACTGCTGGTCTCACGGTCGCCATTGCTGCCACTTAGTGTTGGGGAAGTTTGGTTTCAAACTGATCCAAACTCAGTTTGAACTGAAACCAAACTCCCGGTTTTGGTTTTGGTTTGGAGATTCTTGTTGACAAACCAAATGGTTTGGTCTCGGTTTGGGAAACTGGCAATCACCCCAAACAGTTTCACTCTCGGTTTGCTCCTTGGCTATTACACAGAAAACAAAAACAAATATGCAAATTTCCTTCCATATTGACAATGACTTGGGTGCACTTGGACGCTTCTACCATGGCTGCATCATCTGCTGACTTCCAGTGGTACAATGATGCAGATGATGTTACGCCCTGCGGTGCGTAAAGGCCAGACATTGGCGGTTCAGGTTTTGGGTGCTTAAGCACGCTCTACGTTCGGGGGCTGGTCTCCCTACTCAGTGGGTTCATGCTTGGATAGCGGTCCAAGACTTGTTCGAGAGCCTGACACACGCTCATGCGCTGCTCTATCTGATGGTGCAAGTAAATGCGGTGTGTCCATGGTCTAATTTGACTACTAGTGGGTGCTCCGTCTAGTATCCCACACAGCCGGGGGTCGGTGTCACTGTCAGTCGTTCGTCGTACCTTTGCAAGGTATAGTTCTTCAAGTAGTCTGAAGGGGATCGGTTCACGCTAAGTCACAACGCGGACTTAGGTACAGAGAGAAGAGGGTTCAACTGGGTATTATCCCTGAAGACTACTGCTTGTTGATACAGGTTCAACTAAGTCAGGCTTAAGGCCTAACTGTCTATCGTAGGGGTCTTTTATAGTAAAGAGGCGTGGTCCATGCGTGAGGCAGGAGAACTACGAGACGAGTCTGGGAAGCGTTAGAGACGAGTCTAAAAGGTGAAACGAGGTGTTAGGTACATCAGTCGTAAGTTGTAAGCGAAGGGGGGTGATGGATATGAAATGAGGTACTTGAGTATCAATCGTGCTGCACAATATATGAGTCAATCGGTATGAGTCACGAGTCTAGTCTGTCATGGGGTCATTGGTCACATGAGAACAAAAGAAAGAAAGGAAGAGAAAAATGGGGTCTGTTCCAGCGGATTGTAACAGATTATGAGTATCCAATTGGCCAGAGTCCTACTGAAACCATGACATCTCCCACTAATCCTCCTGCCATCTCCTCTTTCACTGGTCCTTCCAACTGTGTCTGACAGCTACATGGCTAGCCAAAAGTGGTACCTCCCCCTGGTCATCCTCTCCCTAAGCCTGCTCTTAGCATCCAATGCAAGACCTCTTAGAAACAACCCAATTCTGACGATGGCAAGAGCTCCATCTGCTACGATCTGCCCCATGGACTACCTTTTTTCCTCTCTCGTTGACTCATACTGTGCTTACTATACTTACCTGACTCATTTCCACTCTGACTCATCTCTTTTACGAACTTTGATTGTGATTAGTGATCTTCTGGTTTGCTTACTGATGATACTCTCGCATGACTCATTATGCTTATTGTTCCTTCCCATAAGCTTACTGATCATTCTCACGTTACTCATCACCTTTATTGTGCTCACTAATACCCTTCCCTATTGTCTGACTCATCCCCTCACCTTGCTTATCGATCTCTGACTCACTACTTACAAAGACTGCTGACTCGTCCCTTACCAAGCCTTGATGGCCTTGTCCTATATAAACCCTTGTAAGTAGACTATTGGGCCTTAAGCCTAATTTAACTTGAATCTTGCATTCTTGTGCTCAGTAGCTTCCAAGAGGGAAGACCTCTGTTTGACTTCTTCAAGAACGTCTCAAAGAACCAAGGAACCCTCTTATCAGCAGGGAAGCAACTTAGCTTTTGTCACAGAACTTACCAGAACGACTTAGAACTTGTGGTAGAAACCACTCCGCAGAGGGACACTGTTTCAGTGGTCAACTTAGACTTCTACACACACCGCATTTACTTGCACTAGGACCAGCCTCTTATGAGAGTGCTTGCTGAGTACAGGAGACCAGCCCCTATCAAACGAACTAGTGCTTGCTTGAGCAAACACCGAACCAACTTGCCAACATCTGGCCCTTGTGCCCCGCAGGAGTGTAACACCATCCCAAAGTTGAAAAAGACCACAGTGTTCTAGGGCAAGAATGTAACTGTGATCTCACTTGATTCTGAGCCAGAGGTGGACAATGCAACCAGTACTGTTACGATCCACTGGAATGGACTGTTCTTTTTCTTTTCTTACTGTGACCCAGAGACCCCATGACAGACTAGACTTGTGACCCAGACATTTGACTCATACTTATTGACACATTCTTGCTTCAGACTTCATTTCACATTCATCATTTCATACAGTTGATGCACTTAGCACCTCATTTCATATTCATTGTTTCATATGGTTGATGCACTTAGCACCTCATTTCAGACTACTTTCCTGTACTATATAAAGACCCTCAGATAGCATAGTAAAGGCCTTAAGCCTGACTGTCACGAACAGTCATCAGGAGTTGGGTCCAAGTCTAATGAGGCCTAAGTAGGCAACATAGATTACTGAGGTTGCTTATAATAGTCCCTAATATGTATCAACCTTAGGAGATCACCAGATTACGTAGCGTATGTTAGGGCCATTGTAGGGCCATTGTAGAGCCACAGTAGCTTGCATTAGGGCCACATGATTTCATGTTAGGCGATCTGTATGTTGACTTATTAGTGCTACACATCTCTTGGTAGTCACAATAACAAATATAATTATGGGTTTACTTTAAGGATCTCGGAACGGCTCAGAACGCAAGAAAATCAACTGTTATTACGATTGGATGGAGTACGCGAAACTATTCTAGTTAATCTTTGGCCTCATCACTCAACATAATGTTTTCCCAATCCTTTTTTGCTGCCTCAACTTTGGTATCTTCAATGACTACAACATATGTGGAATTTGTTTTGGCTTTTGCATGTTTCCTAAAAAGATTCCTACTTAATGAGTATTCAAGGTTTTGAGGCCACAGTGGACTTACCAAGCGAGTCTGAGCAGATGCTGGCGGAGCCGGGGAATGACTGAGTTTTGCTTGGTTTTGAGGGTGAGGTCTTCAAAGTATCCAACATGTGCGAGGTACCTGCTCTTGTAAGCTGAGCCAGAAAATGTGATTTCCTTGAACGTGCCCACTTGATATTCATTGATGCAGTTTTCGATCTGCCCATATCAAGTCAGATCAAGAAATCCAGATGATATCAATGTACCCACCACTGTGCAGACAAGGGGGATTGTCTCGATCAGTATTCCCGCACCATCATTTCCAAAGTTGCTTGTGAAAGTGACACCATCATCTTGTTTATGGTTGAACCACATGTTGTTGATGATGTCTGGGAGAACCTGGGTCAGTAGGTACCCCTCACGATTAGTAACATCCTAAGAATGACATGTGTTAATTTGTGAAAGCTTGAAGAACAAGAAGTTCTGTACCTTGTATAGAAAGTTGTTCTTGGAAAGGAGAGTTGCCGCAATGGTGCGATTAGTGTCATCGCTGTTGCTCTTGCTGAGGCCATATGCACCCAGAACAAATTTGTGGGCAGCTGTCTTCAACTTGCCACGCACTTCCAAAGTGTGATTGCATAACTGAAAGCACAAGTTAGATTGACTAAT
Organism: Russula dissimulans; assembly: GCA_022376545.1. NCBI lineage: Eukaryota > Fungi > Basidiomycota > Agaricomycetes > Russulales > Russulaceae > Russula > Russula dissimulans. The sequence goes on from WTXJ01000033.1 coordinate 106,409, forward strand.
GTGATGACAAACTGGAAGATGGAGAGACATACCAATCTACTAATCTCATCGCTCATGTGTATCCCAAGCTTTTGCGAAGCACAGGCATTGATCCATGCTCAGGCAGATATCACTTTGTTCTGAGCCATATTGGGAAATGGCTCACTGGTACAAATGATCACACAATATTCATTGATTGTGGCATCGAGGACGGTCCTTGTGAGTTTATCGAAGTCGCTGCCTTGGATGCATTTACGGCTGCCAGTTGTTTCATATCGTGGAACGTTGACAGGTGCATTGTCAGGGGACCAAGTGACAGGGTGCCCTTTGTGGATCCCAAGCGTGAGAGGAATCCCATTATTGTCTGCTGGAATAAAGATAAGGGAATGTCCTCATGCTATCGTGAATAAAACTCATACCATCTGAGCCCATTGCTGGACTATTGGCATCATCAACTGCATGATAAATCAGCAATCATTGGAAAGCGTGATGTGCAAGGACATACCATTGAATGCAGATGAAGAAAATTGCCTTGTCTGACGATCTCATTCATCTTCCAGTACTAGTGGCCTTGGTGGGGGGGGCTTTGCCTGTTGGGCTGGCACATAAGACCCCAGGATGAGGGGCAGGGACGCCACATGGTTGGACGCCTCTGCTCTGGGCGTGGGCATGGGCATGGACATGCAGCTGAGCACATCATCTGGCCTCCGAGTTGGTGTGGCGGACATGGCCACATGGTTGAATGCATCTGGCCTTGGGGTGTCCGCATGGCGGACAAGTCTTGGGGGGAGGACATGAGGGGATGAAGGTGCATTGATGCCTTGATTGTTTTGAGGGTTCCTTGCTACCATCCTTGGATGGGGACGGGTGTTCTGTGGCTCATATTAGTTCACAATCACCCTTGTAGAATTAGATTCGTACCTGTGTGTCATTCTGATCGTTCTGATCCTGAGGCCCAGCTCGCGTGGTCTTTTTCAGCAAGATTACCCTTTTTGGTGGAGGAGGAACAATTGTAGAAGAGAACTGGTCAAGGTTCGGTTTAGATCGCTGATGCTCAAATATGGGTCATGGGAACAGAACTTACCACATTAGTCTCTCCCTCATTGTTGTCACCATCCTCCTCGGATTCAGGGTTGTCGTACCATGGATCATACTTGTAGTTGTGCTGCTCCTGGTGATCCTGAACAACACGCAGGACTTGCATGTCTTGTCTAGCTTGGGCTGCTGCCCGTTTTTCACCTTGCATCTTGACTAGTAGAAATTAATGAATTGACATAACAAAATTGAAGAACCAATTTGATTTCTCACCTGTAACTTGCTGTTTCATAGTCAGAGTATGTTGGCGGCTGCTCACACGGGCTGAACCTTGGGCTGGTAAGGGATCCAGTCTCAGGGCATGAGGGCCAGCCATTCTATTCTTGGATGAAAGCCAATAAGGGAGGGAAGATGGGCAAACCTGGGAGGAGCGTTGCAGACCATTTCAGAACATTTTAAATAACGAATGGCATGAGATAACGTGAATCAAATTCTTGCAGTCAAGGAACGAGGAAAGGGTCACCACTGATCAGCGCATATACCGATGAGGGTTTTGAATCGCCCCATTTGACATCCCATCGTTGATGTCCCTCCTGTTGAACAGCATAAGTAATGTTATGTCCATGTATAAAGACAGCATATAAAGACGGCATATATGCATCATTCCACCAACTCAGATTGATGCAGAAAAGGGTAATCTACTGGGAATTTGTGGCACATGCACACTCGTTCAAGTCGTGTCATCTCAACAGGGTGGAGTTTGGGTGCGTAGTATGACTCAAAGTTGGGCGCTCTTGAATTTGGTTCCGAGTCTCCATGTTGTCACAGAACAACAACACTATTTCTCTCATATGAGCCATTCACAATCCTAGTCATATGTCATGAGGATTTTCCGGCCCTATCTGTAAGTTCTGTGGATCAGGCCCATTCAAGAGTGATGCTGGCTTGGGACGACACATCGGGCAAGCACCTGCATGTCACCATGCCTCAGAAATGGAGCTTTGACATTGTTTTGATGAGATTTGGTCAAGGACCATTCATGATGCCAGTGATGCTCCAGCAGATTTGGGTCCAGCTGCAGCCCAGCCAGAGGACAACAAACGTCTTGATGAAGACATAGCTGCAGCAGCAAGTGTAGCTATGGATCTCGATGAGGAGTTCTGAGTCCATACTGGCACCACCAGGCACATTCAAGATCATCCCTCCCAGTCATTGCATTCTGAGTTGCGTTGTTACGCTCCTGTGGGGCGCAAGGGCCAGATGTTGGCAAGTTGGTTCGGTGGTTGCTCAAGCAAGCACTAGTTCGTTCGATGGGGGCTGGTCTCCCATACTCAGTGAGTACTCTTGTAAGAGGCTGGTCCTAATGCAAGTAAATGTGGTGTGTGTAGAAGTCTAAGTTTGTTACGCTCCTGCAGGGCGCAAGGGCCAGACGTTGGCAAGTTGGTTCGGTGGTTGCTTAAGCAAGCACTAGTTCGATCAATGGGGGCTGGTCTCCCATACTCAGCGAGCACTCTCGTAAGAGGCTGGTCCTAATGCAAGTAAATGCGGTGTGTGTAGAAGTCTAAGTTGACCACTGAAACAGTGTCCCTCTGTGGAGTGGTTTCTACCATGAGTTCTAAGTCGTTCTGGTAAGTTCGGTGTCAAAAGCTAAGTTGCTTCCCTGCTAATAAGAGGGTTCCTTGGTTCCTTGAGACGTTCTTGAAGAAGTCAAAACAGAGGTCTTCCCTCTTGGAAGCTACTGAGCACAAGAATGCAAGATTCAAGTTAAATCAGGCTTAAGGCCCAATAGTCTACTTACAGGGTTTTATATAGGGAGAGGCCATCAAGGCTTGGTAAGGGACAAGTCAGCAGTCTTTGTAAGTAGTGAGTCAGAGATCAATAAGCAAGGTGGAGGGATGAGTCAGACAATAAGGAAGGGGATTAGTGAGCACAATAAAGGTGATGAGTAATGCGAGAACGATCAGTAAGCTTATGGGAAGAAACAGTAAGCATAATGAGTCATGCGAGAATATCATCAGTAAGCAAACCAGAAGATCACTAATCACAATCAAAGTTCATAAAAGAAATGAGTCAGAGTGGAAATGAGTCATGTAGGTATAGTAAGCACAGTCTGAGTTGACGAGAGGAAAAAAAGGTAGTCCATAGGGCAGATCGTAGCATCAGGCTCCCCTTAAGGAACTCACTCACACGTGAGTTTTAGTTATCTTCAGACATGTAGGAAGGTGTGCCAGCGCTTAAGTCCTCAGGGGTCCAGAAGGCATCCGGCTCGATGGCTAGGAGTTGGAGGGCACGCGTGGCAAGTGGCGCTGCGCATTGGGTGCTGTGATTGGCATGCCAGACGGGGACGCGGCAAGTCCCGATGGCACACTGGAGGTGAGGGGAAATGCACATGTCTGAGTCGTGAAACTCACTTGCACAGTAGGTGCATTTCCCATGGAAAGGGCAGTCGCAGGGGAGGTGGTCCGGTTTTGATTCCATGCACTCAAAGCACATGATTGGGTTGGCAGGAGGGGGATGATGATAGGGGTGGGTGTGAGGCAAGGAAGGTCCTTGGCCGGCGCAGAGTGCAGGCATGGGCCAGATAGGATAGGAGGGCTCAGGTTCAGGGCGGACGGCGTAGATGTGCTCGAATATGCGAGTCAAGGCACGGGCGTGGATGATGTGTTGTTCCACGGGTGTTATGGACTTACCTCGATCTACAGGGCAAGCCACACCTCCTGGTCCCGGAACTCATCCCCCCTCCTCTCGATCCACACCCATTCCCATTCCCAAACACGCCTGTATGCATTGGGCCTTCTGCAAGAAGTCTGGATGCCGATGGCATGCCTAGGCTCACTATTGTTCTGATGTGTGGTACCTTTATTCTGATGTTCTGTGGGACTTACTGTGGTCTGATACTGATATGCTTACTGATCCAATGACTGGATGCTTACTGATCCAATGACTGACTGTTCCCATGCTATTGTCCCCAAGTCCAAAAACGCACTCTATGATATCATAGCTTACTGATGGCTTACTGATACTTAGGAGGAGCTGACAGGCCTGAGAAGATTGCTTATTGATCGTACTTGCTACTTACAAATCCCTAAGTAGCAGACTTGTATTTAAACCCTTCAGCAGTTGTAGAGTCGAGCCAAGCTTGACTTAATCATACATTGGTCTTGCTGACTACCATCTCACCTATTGGAGTGACCCCCTCTCATCGTCTAACCAACTCTCGCTCCCCTTGGATAACTTCCAAGGATCCTCGAAGCTTAGTGATTGAGCTACATCAATCAGCACTCCAGAACAGGTGAGACGCTACTGCGAACTCTATCAAGAGTCGAGCGTCAGCGATTCTTGACAACGGGGACGAGTTCATTGGTAGTATGCCGGAGTTCCTCCTCAGCAAGTCTGAGGCGACGGAGGGCAGTGGAGCGGCGGTCAAAGAGAGATCAGTAGCAGGTGACCTCAGCAGTTACACCTGGGTCGCCTAGTGCGTGTATGGCATGGTCGACGAGCTCCTTGACGGTGCTTTTGGGCTGGAAGATATGGAGGTGATCGTCGCGGATGTGGTGGGGGTTGTCTAAATTGGGATTTGGTTGGGGATGCACATGCAGACTCTTACGGTAGATAGGGGAGCCCTTCCCCATAGTTCCTTCGATGTACGTCTCCTCACCGTCTTGTTTGTAATGGATGTAATCCACAGTGATCAGGTCTTCCCCATCCCTAATGAAGACTGGGTAGTGGTCCGTCTGTGTCAAGAATCGCTGACGCTCGACTCTTGATAGAGTTCGCAGTAGCGTCTCACCTGTCTTGGAGTGCTGATTGATATAGCTCAATCACTAAGCTTCGGGGTTCCTTGGAAGTTATCCAAGGGGAGCGAGAGTTGTTTAGACGATGAAAAGGGTCACTCCAATAGGTGAGATGATAGTCAGCAAGACCAATGTATGATTAAGTCGAGCTTGGCTCGACTCTACAACTGCTGAAAGGTTTAAATACAAGTCTGCTACTTTAGGGATTTGTAAGTAGCAAGTACGATCAATAAGCAGTCTTCTCAGGCCTGTCAGCTCCTCCTAAGTATCAGTAAGCCATCAGTAAGCTATGATATCATAGAGTGCGTTTTTGGACTTTGGAACAATAGCATGGGAACAATCAGTCATTGGATCAGTAAGCATCCAGTTATTGGATCAGTAAGCATATCAGTATCAGACCACAGTAAGTCCCACAGAACATCAAAACAAAGGTACCACACATCAGAACAATAGTGAGCCTAGGCATGCCACTGGCATCCAGACTTCTTGCAGAAGGCCCAGTGCATACAGGCGTGTTTGGGAATGGGAATGGGTGTGGATCGAGAGGAGGGGGGATGAGTTCCGGGACCAGGAGGTGTGGCTTGCCCCGTAGATCGAGGTAAGTCCATAACATCATCTCCTCTTTAAGGTCGAGCTTTCCACAGCTCTCAGTCACCTCAATCTTGGGCCTCCCAGTCAATGTAATCGTCATAGTCTTCTCCTTCTTCGAAGTGGTGATCCCCTTCTGCCTCCGCCTTCTCCCGGTCCTCCCTCTCCTTCCTTTCTTTTTCTCGTTGTTTCACGCGAAAGAGTCCTACGATAACCCCCATGTGTGTGAGGGGGTAGGCGTCTTGTGCATGTTTCCTGGTGCAGTTCCAGACCTCCTGACACATGGTCAGGTATTCGTCGGTCATAGGGAATTTATCTTGAGATAAGATGTGAGGGCCGAGTCGGGAGTCCTCATTGGGGGTAAGAGTTGGAGTCCCTCGTCCTTTCCCTTTGTGTGCAGCAGAGGATGCCACCATGCGACGCGGGGTTGACTGCCCTCTCCCCCTTTTCGGTCCCTTGGATCTAGCAAGCGAGTAAGGGCTGGAGGCATCTTGACTTCCCTCTCCAGGAAGCTGGCTACAGACTCCTTGGATGGTCCCCACCGATCCAGTGGGAGATGGATCGGTGGGAGCGGCAGGAAAGGGCTGCAAGGTTTTCTGAATGCGGTCTCAACTTTCCTGCTTCTTTACTTCCTCCCCTTTGCTTTGGAGGTATGCATAGGGGCATCGAGGTACTTTGCCAATATGTTGGGGTAAAATTGCGCAGAGTCCTCCAGGTCGACACCTGTTATGAGGGTCGTGGCATTGATCCTCTGTATGGCCTGCTCCCAAGCCATGATAGTAGCAGTTTTCGAGGACTTTTGGCATGTGGGGTAAATGGTACCTCTGCCCCATTCCCATACTCATCAACCAATCCCCTCCTTCTCCTGGGGAGATCAACACTTTTGGGTTTCTGTTGTCGTAGGCCTCTCTAATCCTCTCCAGGGCTTGGGCTTTGGTGAGGTACTTTTTTGCTTCTCGGATTTCCGACTCGACGTTCCGCCTCTTCCAGTCGAGTTCGACCCACTTGTTAGTGAGTGTCTGTGCTTCCTTGCTGAGCCGTTCTTGCTCTAGGTCGAGGTACTTCTTCTCGACTGCTGAAGATTGGAGGCGATACATCTCTGCGAAAATCCCATTGTCATTGACCAGTTCTGCCCCTCTAATCAATGACTGGTCCCGGAAGTAATGCTCCGGTAGGAATTTCTCGAGGTCTTCTTCCTTGCATTCCCAAGGGAAGACCCTCCGACTAGGGGCAGGGTGGAGGCTTTCTCTGTACTCGGGTTTCCCTTTCCCCATGGTGCTAAACACCTTAGGGTCTCCGTTTTGGATGAGGAACTTCTGGTACTTAGCTCCCTTCCATTTATATGTGTCTTCCTGTAGAACTTCTGTTTTGGTGAAACTGCGACTCAGGTTCCACCTAATCTACCCCTCTCCTGGGTGGTCATCCTCTTCTTGGTCTCCCTCGTGACCCACCAGTTCAGGTGTGGCTTGTTGGCTGGTGGTGGTGTGTGGCGAGGCTGGGGTAGGGGTGATTTCTTCCTCCAGGGATCGGCTGGTACTGGCAGGTGTCCGAGGTGGGAGACCAGTCTGCCCCTCTGTGAGGGTTGCGCCAGCTCCTCTTGCCCCTTCATCAGGGGATTCGGAGGCAGGCTGGACAGGTTCTTGGAACCCCAAAGCTTCACCTCCGGCACTGCTACCTTCCCAATGTGCCAATGATCCTTCGCGTACTTGGGTGACTCCAAGCCCTGGCGGTACCTGGAGCTCTTCGACACTAGGGATGCTTCCTCCCTGCTTGTAGACGCATCTTCCCTCCGAGGGGGAACTCGGAGGATTTCGGGTGTGTTGGGATGAGTGGATACTACTGAGATGTGTGAGGGAGTGGGCGAAGGGGCCTTAGACATGTGGGCTAGTGTGAGTTGGGAGAAGGCTTGGGTGAGAACTGTGATGGGGTGATGGGCCTCTTCGCTGTCCATTGACCCTTCCTTTTGTATCCTTGCAGTTCTTATAGCCGTGGGATGTTCTTTGTGATATTCTTCAATCAGTTGTTGTGCGAAGATATCTTTTTTGTCTTGCCAGGTATTCTCTGCTTCGGGATATCCTTTCCATTTTAAGAGATATTGCAGTTTCTTCGACCTCCCATGTCTTCGAGAGTCTAACACCTTTTCGACCTCCCATTCTTCTTGTCCTTCGACCAGGTCTGGTAGTTGCCCTTCATAGTTAGGCCCATGTTCCTCTGTCTCCTTGTATGGTGTTAGTAGACTTGCATGAAACACGTTATGAATCTTCCACTGTTCTGGAAGGTTCAATTGATAAGCTACAGGGCTTATGACTTCTGTGATTTCGAAGGGGCCATATCGTTTGGGTCTCAGTTTGGTAGTCGGATGAGTTGTGTGGATGTTCTTTGCTTCGAGCCACACCTTCTCGTCTTTCTGATATTCCTTGAACCTTGTGTTTTTCTTCCACAATGATTGCGCCCTCTTCATTGCTTCTTGCGCCTCCCACCTTGCTTCCTTTATCCTCGTGTTGTACCATTCTATTCTGGGCATCTCACTTGGGCGCTCCGGCTGATGCGCTCTTGGCACATACCCCATCCATAGATCATAAGGGGTTCTTCCTGTTGTGGCCGATACTCGTGCATTCAGCATGTACTGCACGACTGGGAGGTAGTCTGCCCAGTTTGTTTGTTGGTAATTGCAAAAGATTCGTAGAATGTCTTCGACATTCTGATTTGTTCTTTCTGATTGCCTGTCTGTTTGGGGATGGTAGGCACTGCTGATGTTCTGCTCTATCTCCAGTTGGGAACAAACTTCCTTTGCGAAGTTACTAGTGAATCTTGTGTCCCGATCTGAGATGATTTTGCTGGGTATTCCTACAAAGGGAAATACTCGATTTTTGTATTCCTTCGCCAGCTCTTCTGCATTCATTGTCTCTCGACACGGTATCAAGATGACACCCTTGGTGCAATTGTGACCGGTGATGGTTAGGATTGCGTTGTATCCATTTGAAGTGGGGAGTTTGACAATGAAATCCATAGCTACTGTCTGGAAGGGGTGCGCCTCAGGTTCTGGATTGATTGGGTATAACCCAGGGGTGTTCCTGTGGTGTATAACCTTATTTGACTGGCACGTTGCACATCCCTTTATGTATCCTTCGATGAATTTGCCCATTCCCGGCCACCAGTAATATCGCCGGAGATCTTGCTGCGTTTTAGCTCGCCCAGGGTGTCCAGCTGTAGGCCCATCGTGGTAGATCTCCAGCAAGCTTCTCTGGATCTGTTCCGGCCTTGGTACTACTATGGCTTGCTGATGCCAATAGTACCCCCTTCTCTTTTGGATACCGTACTTCGTCTCCCATTCTCCAAGGATTACAGCGTTCTCCTTTCGTTTCTGTTGTTTTCGGACTTCCTCCTCGACCACCATTGGTCTGATGAGTTTGATAAACAAGTGGTCCAGAAGGGGTATCGCCTTGATCTCCTCCCCTTCTGATGGCATGTGATCTGATCTTCTTGACAAGGCATCTGCAATGGCATTCTTCTTCCCAGGCAGGTGGCAGATGTCGAAATCAAACCTTGCTAAAAAGGTTATGTACCTGGCCACCTTGCCGGAGAGTTTTTGCGCCTCCCTGTGTTTGGTTAGGTTGGCATGATAGGTGTAAACCTTGACTCGATGCGGGGAGCCTTCTAGAAGATATCTCCAGAATTTGAACGCTCTGATGAGGGCTAGGAATTCTCGATCATAGACGTCATAATTCCTTTCTGCTTGATTGAGGGCCTCTGAATGGTATCCCACTTCCATTCGCTTCCCTGCTTCATCTCTTTGAATGGGCACTGCCCCTGTCGCATAGTCTGAGGCATCTATTTCCACTTCGAAGGGTTTATCAGGGTTTGGATGACTTATTTGAGGATCGGCTTCGATCTTCTTGATAAGACTGTCCAAGGCAATCTCCGCTTCCTTGGTCCACTTGAACTTTTGCCCTTTCTTGATGGTGGCAAAGATGGGCCTGGCCATATGAGCGAAATTTGGTATGAACCTCCTTTGGTACTGTAAGACTCCCATGGTTCGCTGGACGTCCACCTTGCTCTGGAGAACTCGAGGCCACTTGCTGATCCCATCTCGTTTGGCTGGATCCACCCTCATCTTCCCTGCTTCGACTAGGATTCCTAGGAATTCCATTTGTGTCTGTTCCCATTGACACTTTGCTGGTCGTAAATGATATCGATGTTTGGCCATCAGTCCAAGTAGTTCATGCGTGCACTGCTTATGTCCTTCCTTCCCTTTAGGCGTCTTCTTGCTGGCTATGAAGAAGTTGTCCATATAACTGCCTGCCGAAGTGTCCATGTGATCGAACCACTTGTCCCTCCATGGCCTGAAGTCGCGCCACATCAATCGCGTCCATTGAGCTGGGGCGTTTTTCATTCCGAAATACAGCACTTTAGGTTGATACGTCCCTAGTGGCGTTTTGAAGGCTGCTTTCTGTCGGTCTCCTTCTTCAATAGGAATGTTATTGTACCCCCATCTGATGTCGAACTTTGAGAAGATTTCCTTCCCCTCCATTTGTTGCAAAAGGCAGTCAATTCGAGGTAAGGGACCATTGTCCCTTTTTGTCCATTGATTGAGTTTTCGATAATCGATGATGAGTCATTTATCGGCACTATTCTTCTTGTTTATGAAGAATACAGGGGAGGTGTAAGGCGAGGCTGATTCTTCGATAAATCCCTTTTCTAGCTCTTCTGCAAGGAACTTCTTCAGTGTTTCCGTTTCCGGTTTGGTTAAGGGGTAGACTTTGCAGTCTAACTGTTCTGGAGCTCCTGGTAATAATTCCACTGTGGCATTTCGGTTTCGATCAGGAGGAAATCTTCTGGCTGCTTCCTCGGAGAAAACTTCCTTGTATTTCTGGTATTCCTTTGGTACCTCGTGTAGTTGTATGGTGCCTTTCTGATGGTATTGTTTGGCCATTTCCTGGGATATGGTCATCCTTCTGACGTAGATGGCTTCGCCCTCCTTAGGCTTGCCCAGACTCTTAATGGCCTTGATTTGCCACCTGGTGATCATGTGGTCTAGGTGTTTGTACATGCTGCTTTGGATTTTGACTGTGCCTTCAAGCAGCTTCCCCTTCCTCCAATCTACTCTCGGGTTAAAGGTTTGGAGGAATGGGTATCCCAATATTGGACGGTCCTTCCCTAAGTCTGTGATGTAAAACTCTTGGAGGTCTTCTTGGTCATTGTAGGAGACTCTTAGGCGACAGTAGTGAGTCATTTCTCCTTGTTTGTTCTCTGTTCCATCGACGTTATAGACTTTGATTGGTTTGACTAGAGGCCACCTTCCGACCCTCATCCTTTTCCAGGTAGTTTCGTTGATGAAATTTTCCATAGCTCCACTGTCCAACAGAGCTGTTTCTTCGGCCTTCGCATGAGCAGTTTGAAAGGAAAATGGTACATTCATGGAAGTGAGTTGTTTAATGTACATTTCTTGTTCTTCTCTGCTCATGCTAGTATTCCTAAGCCAGGCTGTCGGCTTGGAACTTCTCAAAAACCCTCGCTAATCAGTTTGTCGAACAGCTCCTCTTTTTCTTCGATGGTTAAGGCATTGATATGCGCCATTAACCCTCCTTTCCCTTTGATTGATCCGACCTTTGTGGATGCTTGGGACGTTACTTCATCCTTGTCATCTTCCACGGTAGACTCCTCTTCTTCAGCCTCCATGACTTTGGCTGAGGGCTTCTTCCCAGGTGTCGTCTTTCTGTCTGGGCAATTCCTGGACATGTGTCCTTGTTTCTTGCATCTGAAGCATCGTCCTTCGCTCATGAGTTTCTTTCGCTCTTCAGACGTGAGCTGTTGGAACCTTCCTGGGGGTCGGCCCTTGGATTTAGTGTCGATGACATCTACATCCATGGCATCTGGGTCTCTGGGAGCTTTCTTTGGGATAGGGTGGTCCTTGAAGAATTGTTGGAACATGTTTTCCCAAACAGTGAGTCCGCCCCTTCCGAATCCTCCAGCTTCTTGCTTGATCCTTTTGGCTTTGACAACCTCTTTCCTAGTGGCCTCTTGCCACCCTTCAAGGTCGTCGTCTGCTGGACAGTTATCCTTTCTTAAAATCGCAGTGGCTAACCAGGATTTCAGCCCCATTCTGAACGCTCGAACTGTCCCCTGGTGGTTTCTGTCCCACCCTAGCTCGGTGATGAGGGCATTGAAGGTGGAAATGTATTCATGTAGGGGCATATCTCTCTTCATGCTCAATGCTGACAGTTTAAATTGAGCATCTTCGAGTAGGCTGTCGTCCTTCCAGGTGCTGATGAAGTCGTTCTTGAACCTTATCCAGTGTTGGTCATTATCCGCATTCATTCCTCCAGTTACTCTATCGTTGGCAGCGCGGATCTGGGCTTTGGTCCATTCTCGAACCCTATCCCCTCTGATGCAGGTGATGGCCAAGGCTACTCGGCTCAGGGGTCGGGCCATTACTCTCTTGTGTGAATTGATCCAGGCCCAGACTGTGAAGTCATACATGAATGATTCTGTCACCGGCACGCGAGAGCGGATGGGTTGGCGTCCGCTGGACCGCGGTAAGTTCATGAACCGGCTATGCCCTATCGTATGTACTGCCCCCTACCATGTCTGATCCATACAAGTGAGATTGTACCTTACCAGGGCTTGATGTCCTGATCTACCACTAGCTGTCTGATTATGCCGCGCCTCTGATTGATTGATCGTAACCCCCGTTCGTATAAGGCTTTATGGGAATAGCCTCCCCACTTGTAGTATTTATAGCGTTGTACCTAGTTACTAGGGACTCTAACTTGAGTCTTCTGTCTCAATACCAGGTCATTCTCGCTACAAGTCGAAGTCGGGCGTACTCCGTCGCCCTTGGTTCGACTTATCGCTCCACTCCCGGAAGACGTACAGGTATATGCTTGCCTTCCTTATTGTAATCTTCGTGCTCTTCCTTGTATTCACCATCGGACTATCGGGTCCGTTGTAGCAGCGGTGACAGGTTCAACTAAGTCAGGCTTAAAGCCTAACTGTCTATCGTAGAGGGTCTTTATAGTAAAGCAGTCTGGTCTGTGCACATAGTAAGGGAACTAGGGGACGAGTCTGAGGTACACTGGAAGACGAGTCTAAAGGTGAAATGAGGCGTTAGGTACATCAATTGTAAGTAGATGTCAGAATAACCAAAGGGGTGATATAAGTGAAATAAGGTACTCAAGGTATCAATCGTTACTGCGCAGTCGAGTATGAGTCAGTAAGTATGAGTCAAGGGTTCGATCACGAGTCTAGTCTGTCATGGGGTCAACGGGTCATGTGAGGGTGGGAAGAGAAAAAGAGCACAGTTTATTCCAGCAGATCATAACATCACGCCCTCCCTAGGGCAACTCATTCCCACATGAGTTTGTCAGGGTCACTGTCATAGTTCTGCAGTGACAAACATGTAAGCAGGGATGCATCTTCATCCCATCATTTGAGAAACTTGGAAGGCCATGCACAGGCCAGGCAAGCAAGGTGAGCAGCAGTGGGGGCAGCACATTGAAGGCCATGATAGTTGTGCCAGACTGGCACATTGCATTGCTTCTCTTCACAGCGAACATGCAGGGCAATGTAGGTGAGGGATTCGTGTTGCATACTGGTGCAGAAGTAACAGTGCCCATAGTCTGGGCACTTGATGGGGGAATGGTCTGGGGATGTCTGGAAACATTCATAGCAGAAGATAGGTTTTTGAGACGTGGGTGTCTGCACAGGGAGTAGTGTTTGTCTGGGGGTGTCTGGGCTGGATGGCATCATAGGCGGTTGGCAGATCCTTGGCCTGCACAGATAGAGAAGGGGTAAGCCTTGTATGGCTCTTCGTGCAAGGGGGGTTCCATAAACATTTGTTCTATTAGACGAGTGGTGGCTTTGGCATAGATTAGGGAGTGGGTGGTGTTCATCAATGCATCATTGTTGCATTGCTGTTGTTTGGTTAGGTCTTTTATGTGGGCAGCTAGCATACCCTGACAACTTTTTTGTGCACGGTAGCAGACTACTTTGGCAATGAGCCTGGGGTCTGCCATGTGGTGGACATACCAGTCGACGATTTCAGCCATTGTGGATTCTGGGTTAAAGGCAGACAGGTGATCATCTCTGATCTCCTTGTTGTCCGTGAGGTTGGGGTGGGAGTTGGCCCATCATGCTTGCAGTGGCTGCCAGTAGATGGGGTGTCCCTTCCCAAAGGTCCCCTCTAGCGTGGTGTCTTCGCTGTCAAAGACGTACCTGATGTAGCCTGCTCTGGTCTCCCTGGGTTCTCCTGGCATTGGGATCCACATGACGTAGTGTTCCATATTTGCCACTTCATACCACATCCACCCAGCACCTGGGTGGTCTGGGTCATTTTCTTTCTCAGAGTTGCCCAACTCTGTGTCCACTCCTTTGGCCTCCTCACTTGCTGCTACTTGAGTGTCTCACCCCTTAACTTTATCTTCGGGGGCAGCTTCTGGTGTCTGGCCTTTGTCCTCATTGTTGGCCAAGACGTTCTCTGCCCATTCCTAGGGTATATCATGGGTGCGGGTTTTCCTGTGGTGATTAGGTAACAGGTTCAACAGGTACAGGTACGGTCTCGAATTTTGCCAACCTGCCAAGAACCATACCTGTCCACACAGTATCACGGGTACTCTCAAAAGTTTATTCAACCCCTTCATCACCCTCAAAACTGACTGCGCTGTAAGGTGCCCCTCTGAGCTGCACGCGGAACCAGCTTATCAGAGCGCCCACACATGCAAGCACAAGGTGACATGTCAATATACACAAACAGCTCTCTCGTTCCCCCACCACTTCACCCTTGCCGCTGCCAACAAAACCATCTTCACCAACAATTGCCTGTGCAAGACGAAGTGCCAATACATCAACCTTTTATTCCTTTCCACTCGCTTCAGCTCTGTCCATACCAATCTCTCCAAGACCATTCCCTTCCCCCTCAAGTCTCTGCCATGTTCATCGCCCCTTTGCTGTGTCACTAGCATGCGACATCGTACATTCTTGTTCATTTAGCTATCCCTTCATACTAACATTCCTTACTTTTACATTAGCTCCCTTTTTCCTTATTGCCAATATTCACTCAGTGCCTCAACACAGCACTCGTCCTCACCTCTGGAGGCTGTACAAGCCAGCCATCGCCTACTTACTGTCATCTCAACTTCAACATATTCATTTACTATCTTACTCAGTAGGTATCTCTCCTGTATTTAAAGACACCCTCCAGCTTGTGGAGATGCCGCCAATCTACCCATCTTTTGTTTGCCCTTCCCATCTCTGTGTCCATCCCATCCTGCATTAGCTCATTGTCTCAACATTCCCGTATGCGTCTCACCTTGCCTCATCTTGTCCCATCTCATGTCGTGTCGTGTCATGTCATGTCGTCTCATCTCGTCCTGTCCCATCTTGTCTTGTCTCCTCTCATCCTGTCTTGTCCCGTCTTGTCTTGTCTTGTCCTATCCCATCCCATCTAAGCCAGCCATTGCCCATGCGTGCCATGCCAGCCACCGCCATCATTGAAATCATGACTCCACCATCTGCATTTTGAACCCATCGAAGTCATTCGTCCCTGGGCACTGCAGTGTGAAGGCTTTTTCACATTGAAGATGAAGACAATGACGCAGCTTCTGACAACAGAGATGACCCTCCTGCCATGCCAGACCATTGCGATGATGCCCCAGTGGAGGATGACCTTATCTGCAAGCGCAATGCATTGGAGTGGTGGCATGCTCTTCTCAAGCTTCTTGTATCAGAGCGCAACTACCTCGCTGACCTCCATACTCTTGTCAATGTGTGCATATATCTGGTCAACCCATTCACTTCCATGCGTTAATGTCGCTCCCCCTCTTCCTCTTCATCTTATGCCTTCTGGCATACTTGATTCACTTGCATCATTGCAGTCATCTGCACAGCGTGCCAAAGACCTGCTCATCACCCAAACCCTGTCAGACACATTGTTATATCATAGTGCATACAATATTCGTATTTTTGTACTCTTCCATGTGTATCTTAGCTGTAAAGTAATGCATTGTCATCATAATCTAAATATCCAATTGTTCTACTTATGATGTACCACCAGTGTTGTAACACTGGGGTGCAAGGCTGAAACCTCGGGTTTGACCTGTAACTGCAGGTATGGTATACTTAATGGGTGTGGTGTAACAGGTCACGGGTACGGTCTGTAATAATTTACCCGCGGTGTGACCCATGTTACACCCTATGTGTGATGTAGCATGCGCTTGTCTTGACAGTCTATGCTACAAAATTGGCCTTCTAGCCTAGCCAGCCAGACTTGACAGCTTGTAACCTTTCCTCATACTCCTCACCAGTATTGTAAGCCTGTTTTTCTTGAATGGGTGCCATAAGATCCAATTCAGTGGGGGATTGATGAGGACTGAGGACTGCACAGCATGGCCACACAGCAATGCACCACCACATGACAGTCACATGATGTGCCGAAAATGCCACGCTCCAAACTTAGATTTCCAGCGTGACAACCCCTCGTTGAATCCAAGACAATGGACTCCATGGAATCTCATTATTTTGCCTCCAAACTTTACAGGTGAGCTCTCCTTAATCAGTACATTTCCCTGCAATCACCAATGGACCTCTAATTACAGTTGTTGTGTGTGCATTCAACATTGGCTGATTGAACAGTGGATGACAAATCTGGCCGGTTGAGCAGTGGGTTACAGTATGCAGGCACCACGAGCGAGATCCAGTCTGAAATGTCTGAAACGCATGATCTGAAGACTGGCAAACTGAAGAGATCTGAAATCAACAGATTTCGACTGAAATCGACTGATTTGACTGATTTCAGTCGATTTCAGTCGATTGCAAGAGTACTGATGTGCACCCTAGCGCTGTGAAAGTGCTATATGCTGCGTGGGACGACGGTGGCGCACCGGCCGTTCTGCCAGCGTCGCGGCGGGCCCAACTTCTGGAGGTAACCAGTGACGCGAGGACGGACGTCGCTGGGACGACCGTGGTGGAATCGGGGATGCATATTCGCACCCTCCGGAGGGGTTTCATCTCGCGTATTTTGCCCTCCAAGATGGCAAAGCTGAGTTCTCGCCCTCGCAATATAACCTGGGCTCCAAGAAGGACCGACGATACGCTTCCCTCAGCGGTTCATATTTCTAAGAGTAATAGTTCGTTGGAGGGACTGATAGCGCTGTTACAAGGTGGTGCTGGACTGGATTCAAGACAGTTGGGTGTAATTTGTTGCTTGATACACGCGTTTGATCTCACGTAATTATGGGACATTGGACGTTGGACGTGGACATGTTTACGGGACATTTGGCATTGAACGTGGACTATCCGGACTATGTTTTCAATGTTGACAATTATCTTCATAATCGGATATCCTACTTATATGATAGTACATTTCATGACCTTGTACCTAGAGTTTTAGGCGCGAAGCTTCCAGATGCAGGATCAGATACGAAGATCATGACGTTAGCTCGAATGACAAGATAATAAATCGAGCGAGAAACTTGGAGGGTCAGACAGGGGATTGCGACAACAAGATGACAGACCCAAGGCAATTTTTATATTGCAGTCATGCTGTAAGTGGATGTGGCTGTTTGAAACTAAAATGTGTAAAGGACTCGAGTTGGGGCAGAAAACAGACTTTCAGAACGGAGGTTTAAATGCAAGGAATGAAAGAAGACTTGCCGTCTATATAGTGAGTGACAAAGGCCTTATTATCGTAAGAATGATAGAGGCCGAAATGAAAAAAGAAGCAAAGTGAAGAAGGGGTCTGACGGAATTATGGTCAACAAAATCGTAGAGTACTGCGACGAAAGCAAGGTCGAGAAAGAAAGAACGAGGGTATTCGTGAGGGCTATTCCAGGCCCGACGGGAACGCGGCCAACTTAGAGCAGCGAGTCCGGGACATTAAGAGGCGGGGGACCTATCTGCCGGATACTGGCCGGGATGAACCATATGCGTCACAGAAGAGGGAGGAAGGAGATCAAGTCCAGTGGGAGGAGCAGTGCTAACCAAAACGAGATCGGGTTGCGGGAACGTGAGCGAGGGGACGGCAGGAGGACAAGGGGTAACGTCCGTGTTGCTGGTGTGCATGTGGGGCGTCGGGTCGTCGGGTCGCATAATGTTTGTATCTCCATGGACGTCAGCCGCAGACGATGGCGTAAACTGGGTTGGATGAAGGGAGACATCCATCGGAATAGGTATGTTCACGCCCCAAGTATCGTCGCCTTCATGTATTTTGACCGTTCCTATATTATCAGCGAAGTGTGGGGAAGGAAATGTTGGGACGAAGATTGGTCTTTTCTCGGCTCCTTGTGAAGCAGCACCATCGCCAGGGGTGGCTGGGTATTCTACGGGAGAAGGGCGAGAGTTGACATTGAGGGAGTCACCAAGTTTAGTGGCGGTAACAGCATCGATAGTAGAGTCTGGGCGATGACTGATAATCGTGCAGGGTGGATACAACGACGGCTCGAATTTAGCGTCCTTGTCACCATCAGTGGGAGTAGGGACTCGCGTCGGGACCGTGCCGGAGCCTTCATGTAAAGCAACGTAAAGATGTCGAATTTGAACGAGAATATTGATCGGAGTGCCGTCGTCAGCAACGTTATTCCCCGCGTCTTGAACGATTTCATTCCACAAAGCGCAAAAGTCGTGCTGCAATCCAGGAAGGGTGCCACGAATATCAAATCCGGAGAGCGAGCGCAGGACATCTCCTTCCTGGAGACGGTTGCGAAAAGCTTGGCGCGTGGCGTGGATCAAGATGGCGAGTAACACGTTGTCCCCATGGGTAAGGTAGTCCCGAAAGACAGCATCCGGTACACCGAATTCGTCTTTGACCAACATCGTCCAGCGGTTATCGCGTTCTCGTGTGCGGGCTATGATGCAGGCAACTACCTTCCTTATCTTGAAGCCAATGGATTCATCCTTATTATTGCCCCAACGCCTCAAAAAAGTTCCAAATTCAACGGATTGTAGGGCATCGCCCCACCGTCCATTGAAGACCTCGTCAAGGATTTGCGAACTTCCACCAGTTCCGATTGCTGCACGCGCCGCATTAAGGCAGATGATAAGTCGACTGCTCCTAACGGATTCGGAGATGGAATCGGATGAAAATGTGCGGTCTAGGAACCCATCCAGTGCCTGTTGGAACTTGGTTTGAACCGGTGGAGGGAAAGGCACGGTAACCAATTTTGAGCTGCAGAAGCCAGGGATGGCATCAAAGAATTTTTCTAGTGCAGGATCGTCATCCAGGGCAAGAAATACCCGCTCCAAGATCAGGCCGTCGATTTCCGGAGACGGCTTCAGGGCGATCTCTTCGGCTGCCTTCCATGCACCTGGCAAGAATCCGTCGCGATATCGATCGCGCAAGACACGATGGTGTTTGTCGGCATCCTCGGAAAGGACACGGAGGGGTTTTATATAGGAGAAAGCTCCAAGGAACACGTGCGATATGCGGAGATAAAGCCACAAAGCCAATCCAGAAAACGGTGTGAAGAGGAGTTCCTCAGGAGTGGTCACCGCTAGAAGTGTAATACCTGTATATATAAAGGTGTAAAAACAAACCCACCAAGCCACAGCAACGAAGACGGCATGATGGATATTATAAAGATAGATGAGGCAACCAATGAAGAAGGTGAAGAGGGATAAATGTAGATAAAAAGCGGCTCGGGCACCGCCCCAGGTAACGAACTGCCCCCAAGGGTGGTTGGCGAAGAATGCACGCATCCGCGCCCGCTCATCTGGGGTATGTCGTGGCTGCTGTGTGACAGTGATATATCGCTGGGACCATTGTTGTAGAATCGTCGCCGTCGTAGCCCCGGTGAGACTGAGAACCAAGCTAAAGAACCAAAGAGAGTTGACCCAAATGGCATATCGTGGTGGAGAGAACGGGGGTGGATTAGCCAAAGAGGGCGGGATTGATGCAGATGCGTTCGGAGTGGCCAATATTTGATAAATGTTCTTCAGGTAAAACGCAGAGGTATCTTGTGAGTTTGGCTGAAGGTCTTGAAGAGACGATGTAAGCAGGGCACCGACGGTGGCAGAGAATAAACCACTCTATATTTTCCAGTTGATGTCGCATCCAAAGAAGCAAACGCGACGGCTTACGAAAACCAAGATCCCATCCATTTCTTGTTGACAGCGTTCGTTCAGCTTATTGTCATCTTCCTGTGCAATCTTTGTGTACATGGAGAAGAGCGTCCATGAACTGTCACCGTAGTTGAGTCCGGCAGATTTCTCGGTCGGGGGCTGGTCGCTTTGATGGCCTAATATTTATGTTGATAAATTGGGCGAGGGTTAGAGTCACTAAGCACAATACCTGTGTCATCCCCCTTCTCCAAATCAGCAGGTTGACCAGCTGGTTGTGACATCGAGTCCAAGATTAGACGGTAGACGGTAATAATGACAATGACTCGAACATTGGGCGGTTGCCAAAAGGGTTGACTCACGTGCGACGATGCACGTGACCAGACCGCCAACACCGCACGTGACTCCACCTATGGTACATGTTATAGAACATCAATTAATGGTACATCCACATAGCTGGCCATTCACTTTATGAATGCCCAAGCCCAATCCGCAGGCTGGAGGTTAATTAGGTCAGAGATCTTCAAGCGTCGCTGTTTGCGGATACCCTTCCAACGTCCCGCCCGCTCTGGGAGTGCTTGACAGAGCATGACCGAAAATTTCCAGATGCGAGAATCTAGTTTAGAGAAAAAGGTGGGGGCTTGTTGCGGCATGTTGGACCGAGTCAGAATATGAACTGTTCCTAAAACTCCCTTGAGGAGGTCGACACGGATGAAGACCCGGTTGTTCAGATCTGCACTTCCTGTGAGTCGGGTACATCAGCATTTCTGCATAAAACTTTTTTTCACTTATACCAGCTCAGTCGAGCTCGGTCGAGCTCGACCGAGGTAAAAAATAGAAAAGGTAGAAAAGGCGAAAAGGAACCTGCAGTCCAAAAAAAAGTTGATTGACAAACTAATCTTCAGGAGGCGGGAGGTACAATAAAACCCTCTTTTTTTAACAAAAGTTCAGAAGTCAAAAAGTTTTTGCCTATTTTCCTGATGTAATATGTAAGAGCATTGTACAATTTCTCTACAAACCTTATCCGTTTATCTGCGTTAATTGGAACAAAGTTTGGGGATAGAATGAGACACGTATGGGACCATGAAGTAAAACCCACCAACTAGGAGGACAGAGAAAGTCAGTCATAGCGAAACCTGCCACCTATTTTTTTAAACTCGTACGAATTTGCACGAGTTCGTACGAGTCAAAAAATCGGAAAGCTGAAAAAGGAACCTAGACCTCAAAAAAGCTCATTCAAAAATTCATTTTCAGGAAGAAAGAAGCACAAAGAAACCCTCTTATTTCTCAGTCAAAAGCTCAGAAGCTGATGGATATTTTCCTGATGAACCGCTTGTTCAATATCCAGATGCAGGAGTAAAAATTATTGAGCAATGAGGGACAGAGACGCCCCTAGGCAGTGGCTGGTCCATCTATTGAAGAGAAATGGTCGTTCCAAAGTCGCGCCACATCACGAACCCTTCCACAAACCAATAGTAGATGTCGGCGCCTGTGAGAACTCGTCGGACAGTTACACGGAGGAAGATTAAAATATGAATCGAAAATGCACAGATCTTGAATCTTCACATACTAACGGGCATCTAGACGATGGTGCTGAAAACGTCCAACAGACGCACCCGAACCCGAATCACAGGACACCAAATAAAAGCGTCCCGGGCCCATTGATCCGCATTGCGTGGAAACAGACTAACAACTGGATCGGTCGGGGACTCGGGGAGTATCATTTACGGGCTCCCAAGTCAAAAAGATACTAGGCCGTCTCAAGAACACGACGGTGTTGTAGAATAAAGCCACATGTATTTGTCGATGAGGTACAGCTTCGAGAAGCAGAAGCGGACCCGGAGACGAGAGTCACGGCGTGCCAGTGTGCGCCGGAAGAGCCCCTCCAACAAACTGAATTGTGTTTGTGTTCGTCAAACTCATCTCCTCAGTAGAACTCGAACACGAAACTCACAGCCCTACGCTCGTGCTTCATCTCTAAGACCCCGGAGGTGGGATATCGCCGTACTGTTACCCTATCGCAACTGTCTCCCACGAGTAGGCGCCGTGCTCCAGGTGGCCATGTGCCGCCGTGTCGACCACTTTTTTTTTCAATAACATCAAGAACTACCATCACTCGACATATTGACGGGTTTCAAGAGGGGAGGAATGCCAGAAGAGAGCGTGAAGCAGAAGTTTCTGAAGGTCGCGAGGAGGGTTTTAACAATGGACCCTCAATCGATCGACAATACGTACGTAGTACTTAGGGATATGCCTGGCGAGATATCACATAGTAACTTTGGCATCATGATAGCAGACTTCCCACCAATTATGTCCCAAGACTCTCTTCCAGGTCTTACTCTCTCCCTTCTCGATTTCCGCCCTCGATCCCCAGCAGGGTGCGAGGGCACATCCCCAAGCAACTCAGCCAGCCAGCTGTTACAACCGATCGTGGCATATTTCCATTCCGTTTCTCTGACCTCCCGCTCGAAATCCTTCAGCACATCTTTTTATGTTGCGCCGAACCATCTGTCGAAGACTCACCCATTTCAAAGCATCACAAGGTCTCCCCCGAGTGGCTTCCCATCACACAGGTCTGCCGGTCGTGGCGGTCTGTTGCTCACACCTGTCCACCCCTCTGGTCCACGATCACGCCAAACCTTAACATTCACTGGGTTGACATCATGCAACAGCGCTCTAAGCCTCTCTTGCTCGACGTCCACCTTCGCGTGGGTAGGCGCGACATTGACGATCGTCAAGTGACGATGACCCCCTACGCCGCCTTGATCGTTCTTCAGCACATCTCTCGTCGCATGCGCTCCCTTCGTCTCGATGGTCCCCGTGAGCATGTCCAAAGCACACTCTCCAACCTCCACACACCGTCATCACTCCAGTCCCTTTCAATTAATATCCCGCTCTGGGACCTCGGGCCACCATTCTCTATCCCTGAAACCCTATTCTCCTCCAAGGCTCCCCTGCGTAGCCTCTCCTTCTCTGCCGACCGCGCCGTTCGCGTCCCGGATTGGCTCCTTCGAGGGCTGACAAGTTTCAAGGTCGGAGGCAAAGTGCTACTTGAGGATCTTCTGGACGCACTGCGTCAAATGCCTGTTCTAGAGCACTTTACCTTACTCAAGTGCACGGCCGTCTGGGACGAAGTTAACATGTTCCCGGGTGCGCCGATCCAGATGGAGAGACTGGAAGAGTTCATCGTGCGCACAGAATCTCCGCGACACTTTGTGCTTCTCTCCATGCGCCTTGCGATCCCAGAGGGTGCACGAAAGAGACTTGCGGTATCCACGCTGGCAGCGCCCAACTATGGCCTCTGGGGCCCCTGGCTCGAGGCCCTACCTCCGCTCTACGCTGCCCCCACCCGGGGAGGGCTCCAGCACATCCGAATATCGGGCGGGCCGACGCGTGGGCGCTTCCTCGCTTGGACAGACGGACCGCACGATGACCTGGCGCGTTTCTGCTTCGAGCTGGAGTGGAACGGAAGCCCGCCTGCGCCGGGCGGCGTGCGTGCGATCGAGTTGACGAGCCCCTTCTATCATCTGCATGTACTGTGCGACGAGCTCAACGCGGCAGGTGTGCGGATGATCCTCGTAGAGGGTGATCCTGCGCACATTGATGTGGCCGAGGGATATTGGCACCAGCTCTTGATGCAGTTGCCTAGCGTAGAGGAGCTGTGGTTATATCCTGGCACAGTGAAAGTGCTCGAATCCGCTTGCGCGTCTCGGGACGACACCGAGCGTGTGCTTCAGAGTTTGAGGAGGGGTTATGAAGAGGGAGGAACCACACAGCTATGGCGTGACACCTGGCATGATGGCGCTTCTTAGTGCCGCGGCCGCCCCTCGATCTATAGAAGTTCACCTGCGGAATTGTGACGTGGAGCAGGGTGCGCTCACGCCACTCTGTGCTTTGACTAAAGTGTGGAGAAATGGCGACTGGGTTCATATAGATACCTAGATTAGACCAGATGGTCCTCGTTTGCATCCTAATGTGATCTGTCTGACTCTGTAAGAACTCGTGCACTTTCCTACCTCCGAGTGTAGCTCATCGACGTCTTGACTTTGCCTGTATTGTTGCTGAGATTATTTGAACGAGCGGTGTATGAAACTCCCAAATAATATTCTACTAGAGGACGACCGTGCGAAGCACGGTCATCATTTAGCGTTTGACGCATTATGTGATGTTAAAGAGAGTCGAAGTTTTAGGCGAACGGAGATGAGCGTTGAGTGGAAGGCGGTGCTGAATGGTGTAAGCAAGCACATCGTTAAGATCATTATGGTCGACATACGTCGATGACCGATAGAGGGCCTCGCAAACGGAGCCTTACTGAGGAATGTAATGCTTTCAATAGAGAGGTGAAAGAGGGATGGCTGGCCACCAATGGCAGTGAAATCGACGTCAAGTTCTCTGAGAAAGCGAAGTACAAAGACGGAGCTACCATCAGTGAGTGGAGGCGAGAAGGGCAAGGGTGTGAAGGGGCCAGGGGAGAGCCATGGGCATGGCACCTCTCAAGTTGGCCATCATCGGCGGTGGCCCGTCATCGTTTTATGTGGCCGCTCGTCTATTGTCGCTCTTCCCAAAAGACGAGGCGCTTGCCTCCCAGTTGAAAATACACATCTATGATAGACTATGGGCACCACATGGGCTTGTTCGATATGGTGTAGCCCCAGACCACCCTGAAGTTAAGGTATGTTCCACACACACGCCCTCCTCCTTTTTCAAAAGAGCCATCTTACTTTTTACTCGTAGAACTGCACGCATAAGTTTGATGAGGCCGCCGCAGACCCTCGCCTGCGCTTTTTTGGCAACGTCCAGGTTGGACCCCAGACGCGCCCAGCGATCTCACATGCCTTTCCCATATCCCTCTCCACTCTGAAGCCCCATTACACCCACCTTCTCCTCTCCACGGGCTGCACCATCCCTACTCTGCACCCCTCCCTGCCCCCATCCGACCGTGTCATCCCCGCACTATCACTCGTCCACTGGTACACCCAACACCCGACGCGCCCACCAGCACCACCACTCCATCAGACAGAGCACGTGTCCGTGATCGGGCAGGGCAATGTCGCGCTCGACGTGGCGCGGATGCTCCTCACGCCGCCCAACATCCTCGACAAGTACGACGTCCCGGCCTCCGTGCTCGAGGTCCTGCGCCACTCCGCCGTCCGCCACGTATCCATCATCGGACGGCGGGGCCCGCTCCAGGCAGCGTTCACGACCAAGGAACTCCGTGAGCTGACCACGCTCCCCGGCGCGTCCATGGTCCCTCTCGCCCCCGAGCTCGTCGCGCCTCCGCCAGCAGGCACGAAGCTTTCCCGCCAGCAATCGCGCATCCTGCAGCTCTTGCAACAACACACCTCCCGCACACCTCCCCCTCCACCTCCTACTTCCGCCGCGTCCCCTCCAGCAAAGGCACAGACATGCACGAGGACCTGGTCCCTCAACTTTTTCCGCTCGCCGACCGGCCTCACAATCACACCAGACGGACGACACCTAACCCTCGCGCACACCGCGCTCGACTCGCGCGCGCGCGCAGTACCCACAGGCACGGCCTCCCTTCTGCGCACCGACCTCGTCGTGACCGCGCTGGGCCACCACGCGGACCCGCAGCTCGCCCATGCCTACTACGATCCGGCGCTGGGCCACCTTCGCGCGGAGCGCGGGCGCGTGCTGGACGCCTCTGGGCGCGCGTTGCGTCGCGTCTACGCGTCGGGCTGGGCCGCCACGGGCGCGCGGGGCGTGCTCGCGGCGACGATGATCGACGCGTACGCGGTCGCAGATGTCATCCTGGCGGACCACTTCCCCGACCGCGACGGGCCCGGAGCAGTGGCGCCTCCTGTACACTCGGACGACGTGCTCGTTTCTGATGATGTGGATCTGGAGAGCGTCCCGCGGGAGATTGAAGAGGGCATGAGGGAGAAACTTATCATGAGGTACGATCATTGGAAGAAGATTGATGCTGAGGAAGTGCGGCGTGGTGAGGAAAGCGGGAAGGAGCGGGAAAGGATGGGGTGGGAGGAAGCACGCGAGTTCTTGACGAGCGCGAGAGCGTGGTAGTACTGTACTACTAGTGTTGTGCGTTGGTTGAACTCAGTTAGAACGATGCCTTCATCAGACAAGTCATCAATCAACGTAGACGCCCCTTGGTTGGCCATCCCAAATACACGAGGTAAGCCACTTTCCATTCGCCGAGTCATCGGAGCGTCCGATGTGCACCGTAGCGCGCCTCGCATGCACCCAAGGCGTACGATGCATCAACTTCTGCGGATAAAGAGCCCCTGAGTTTTCCAGATAGGCCCCATCAACCACTCACAATATTAATACCAGTACTCACACATCTTCGTCACTCATCTACCAAACTGTATCATGTCTGGCTTCAAGAAATTCGCAATCTCTTTACATAACCTTTTGTTTTGTTTCTCATCAGCCCCTCCTTATGCCATACTTTTGCAACGATTGTTTGCGCCACTCATGGCAGTCTGTGTCCACGATCACGCAAAACTCAAAATTCACTGGGTTGATATTATGCAAACAGCGCTCTAAGCCTCTCTTGCTTGACGTCCACCTACGCGTGGGTAGGCACGACATTGACGATCCCCAAGTGACGATGACCCCATACGCCGCCCTGATCGTTCTTCAGCACATCTCTCGTTGTATGCGCTCCCTCCGTCTCGATGATCCCCGTGAGCATGTGCAAAGCACACTCTCCAACCTCCACACACCGTCATCACTCCAGTCCTTTTCAATTAACATCCTGCTCTGGGACATTTGATACCATTCTCTATCCCTGAAACCCTATTCACCTCTCCCCTGCGTAGCCCCTCCGTCTCTGCCGACTGCGCCGTTCGCGCTCCGGATTTGCTGACAAGTTTCAAGGTCGGAGGCAAAATTCCACATGAAGAATCTTCTGGGCGGGCTGCGTCAAATACCCGTCCTAAAACAATTTACCCTGCTCAAGAGCACGGCCGTCTGGAACAAGGTTAACGTGTTCCCGGGTGCCCCGGTCCAGATGGAGGAGAGACTGGAAGAGTTCATCATGCGAACAGAATCCCCGCGACACTTTGTGCTTCTTAACTATGGCCTCTGGGGCCCCTGGCTCGAGGTCCTACCTCCGCTCTACGCTGCCCCCATCTGGGGAGGGCTCCGGCACATCCGAATATCGGGCGGGCCGACAAGCGGGCGCTTCATCGCTTGGACGGTGGACCCGGCGCATTTTTGCTTCAAGCTGGAATGGAACGGAAGCCCGCCTGTGCCGGACGGCGTGCGTGCGATCGAGCTGATGAGTCCCTTTTATCGCCTGCATGTACTGTGCGACGAGCTCAACGCGGCAGGTGTGCGGATGATCCTCGTAGAGGGTGACACGGTGCACATCGATGTGGCCGAGGGATATTGGCACCAGCTCTGGATGCGGTTGCCTAGCGTAGAAGAGCTGTGGTTATATCCCGGCACGGTGTAAGCGCTCGAATCCGCTTACGCGCCTCGGGACGACATCGAGCTTGTGCTTCAGATCTTCAGAGTTTGAGGAGAGTATACGTTATTGAAGGCAGGCTCTCAGCAGCGAAGCTAGCAGGACTATATCATGAAGTTTTTAGGCAAAGTATTATTGCTGAAATTATTTGAATAAACGGGGAACGAGACCCCCAACGCCATATGGGATCACTGGCCTCAGCCTGACGGCCATTCCGAGTCGACTCAGGATAGTCGACCTCGACTAGAACCACGTGCCGTTCCTTTCTCCCTGCGATCAGCGTTGACAAGGCCGCATTCATTCCCTACGCCACATACCTTCCTTTATTCTTCTTGGGGGCTGTGGAAGACAATTCACCCTTTCGAATAGCCTTGGATTTAGCATCCGCCGAGATTCGCTTCTCGTACTCGTCGGTGATGATCTTGATGACAATGAACGGGTCGGGTTCCTTCTTGCACACCCCAGCCACGACATGGATGATTGATACAGTGTCCGAATAGGAGGGAGGGAGAGAGGTGAGGAGGATTTCTGAGTATACGCCATCAGAGAAGGAACCCCCCGCGGCAGCGTACCGCTCGCGAAGGTCATTGAGCTTGGCGAAGTGGGTGCGGACGTCCGCGTTTTCCCGACATTGCCGGTTGAAAATGGTCCTCTCCAGGTTGAGTCTGATGAGACGTGATCTGTTCTCGAACATGCGGAACAGATTATCCCAGAAGTCTTTCGCGCTTTCGCCTTTGACACTATTGAAGAGGCAATCTGGGATGGAATTGGCGATATAGAGCTTGACGCGCGCATCGTCGACCTCCCAGCGTTCGGTAGCTGTCATGGGTACGTCGCCGGGCTTAGCTCTGGGGTATGACTTTGACGTTGGCATTTCGGCGTTGGTGAGGTGGTCACCGAGGGAGCGCGCAGCTAGCTTCAGGGCCATGCGGTCCCGGTAAGAGGGCCAGTTGGCCCCATCGGCCAGCAATACGTAGTTTAAATCATCCGTCTGCATGACAAAGGACAAAGGATTGGATAGGTAGGGTGATGAGGGGTGGGCGCTGGTAGGGACACGAGGATCCTGGAGAGAGGAACAGGGCGCAAGATAGGAGTCGGAGGTCACTGGCATGGACCTCCATTATATGCCTTGCTTCCGCACCCCCTAATCACCCCGGAACGGAATCCGGGCCGCCCACCGCGGAGACACGGGACCCGCCCCCTTCGTGGGGGCACGGCCTTGTTTTCCTTGCATTAATCTAGGTTTCCCGATTGCCACAAAGCACGAGCGCGAGTACCGACGATGAGACCCAGCAGTCACACAATGGGACGTCTCGGGGCACACCAAAATGTGCTCGCGCGCACCTCCTTTTCGTAGTTTCCATCCTTGACCATCAGAAGACGCTGAGCGAGAAGAACTTGGAGCTCCTTTACGAAGAGGTCCTTCGAATCATAGATGCTAAGTCTGCCGCCTTGATCAGATTCAAACTGCCTGGGGGATAAAAATGGTGGGACCTCACCTAGACCAGCGTCGATGGGCTCGGGCTCCCAATTTGGATCTGTGTAGTCATCAACTTGGGCGCTCTGCAGCGGTGGATGGGTTCGTCATCATCAACCAACGAATCACCGCTCTCGCCATCTACCACGAGGCTGGCAACGATGCAGCGAATAGTGTCAGGTCGATCACTTGTGAGAGGGAAAATAAGCGAGGGTTTCAATGCCGTCAATAGGAACGCCTCACCGGAGATAGCGTCTGATCGGGTCTGCCACCTTGAATAGTAAGACCCCAGGAGGGTCTATGATGCGTAAGCATCGTATCAGCGATACATATTGTGTTAAAATGTCTCTCGTATCTGCGCCAGGGTGAAGTAGTCTCCTTTTATTTCTGCCGGTATCGGGTTAGCTGTCGAAAGCCATGGACAAGCTCGTTGACCACGCTCACGCTTTACGCAAGGCTTCCACAAGCTTGCGCGCGCAGGGACATCAGTGGACGAGCCAGAGAGCGGGACGCGCTCAATATACCCACTTTAAGGTCATGGAGAGCAGGGATCGAATCGGGATGGTCAATGACGATATCGAACATCTCTTTCGTTCTACCGAATTTAAAAAAGAAAGAAAAAAGCGAGGGTCAGGGCAGGAATGCGATGAATGGAATCACGGAGACGATCCCTACCGAAGATCACACAACGTCTTGCAGACGTGGAAGTCGAATCGAGATCCAACGCCTTGCAGCATCGTCCGGGCTTCCTCGGCTGCGCAAACAAGCCGAGTCAGATCAACGCAGTATCTCCATGGCTATTGGGATAAAGAGAGAGCGAGAGAGCAGAGCAGGAGAAAGACCACGCACCTGTCTTTGCGCCCCTGGCGTACGGCAGGAACATCCAAGGAACGACCTTATCGGCCATCCACTCCCGGAGCCTGTTCAGCATCGGCTCGTCCCATTTCCCCGCACATGTCTCGAGGACGTGCGCCTCGATGTGCTCGTAGCACACGCTCGCGATGAGTCCCTCGTAGCGATCCGCGAGCCCAAGGAGCTCGAACGATGGCCACAGCTTCGAGTCCCACACGGACGAGGGCATGTCTGGCGTCGGACCCTCCGTGAAGAGCACGAGCGTCGCGGCGAGTAGCTTCTTGAACCCACCCGCAAACGTTGCGGGCAGCGCGGAGAACAAGTGCATCTGGAAGTTGAGGATGTACGCGGACGAGATGGTGTGGCCTAGCCTGGACGGGCTGGGGGTCGTGGGAATGCATGGCCCGGGGGCACGATATATGGCCAGGCGTGCTCACTCACCGCACGGGGTCCACACAAAGTACCAATCAGCCAACTGAAGCACGAGTCGGCCAATCATGTCCGGATCTCCACTGGTCTGAATGGCGTAGCCAGAGTTGAGCCCCCTGCTGACGCGCTGGGAACAATAGCCATGTGGATAAAGCAGCTCACCTCCGAGTTGTACTCCACCATGCACTTCATTACATCGTTCGTGATCAGATACTGACTGCGGCGCATGTCCTCTGGTGGTGACATGGCAGATGATATGTTCAGGTGTGAAAGCTATGATTGAATCAAGAAATGCACCAATGAAACTCTCTAAGAGTGTGGGTAACATCCGGCACCGCACGAGCCCGTCAAAAGTACTTTTCACTTCATGCGTGTCTGCCCACGCAGTCAACTACCGCACACGCTGCCACACGTCGTGAATGTACTCACTACAGTGTTTTGGAGATGCACCGAGCTCCCGCGGGTGCAGAGCATCAGCAGCAATTTCCCAGGCCTAAAAACAAAGAGCACCATCGCAGTGCCCATGTTGAACGACAGTGCCAAGACGAGGGGGACACAAGGATTACCCACTGTACTGAGCTCCATAAGGCCAGAGATACCTGGTGCATCTCGATTGAGACGGTCGAAGGAATACTGCCATTTTGCTGCTACCTGGTCACTCAAGGCTTTCGAGGCCATTACACGACGAACGCGCTGGACGGGTTTGGGTCGCTCAGTGCGCGAGCTATCACGTGACTGTCGGCGGAGGAAGCACGCACGCGAGTTCTTGACGAGCGCGAGGTAAGTTACAGGCCTTTATTTTTCTATCAAACGGTATTTCTTGCCAATTGCGTCCATATCCAGCAATAACGTCGAGAACGTATGACGCGTGGGTGACACGGCGCCGCGACAATTAATGAGATGGCAAGTCACTCTCGACTTAACGCGAAACTTAACTCATGCTTGGCAGTACTTCAACATCATTGGACACTGTTTTACTTTATACGATACCCAGCAGTTGTCACGCCCCAGTTTTTGGGATAAAGACTGAAGCCAGTACCATTTGTATCATTCACCCCTTTACACCGTCCTTTCCTTACGTGTCTGTGCAGTAGCCATAAGAGAACACACTACCCAACTAACGGCAATACCGATTGTAGCCTCGTTTGGTCAGGTCCCCACAGAGGTGATCTTCGCAGATCAGTTCGACTCTCTACACCGGTCTTAGAGTTGGAAACTGTCTTCGGCAAAGGGGGATCAGCACCACGGAAAGCAAGGTGGGAATCGATAGAAGGTATCAGTCAACAATTCCTCTTGCGTAGTTCTAACGCATATTATTGAGCATGCGAGAATGAAAGGGGCCAGAGCCAGTAACAGTCCATCTGGACAACAAGCAAGACGGAAAAGGCAGTGAGCACTGGAGTCGTCTGCATGGGTAACATGGACAGGGGAAATGGTAATGGTATGGCAACCTTGAAACGCTGTAAGCGCAATGGTTGGTGCGCGCGTGGGTTCGGGAGGAGAGGGATTAGGAGGAGGGGTGAAGAGGGATCATATTTGCAGAATGGACATTCCACATAGTTCGTACTGTTACTCGTAGGTACAGAAAGGTTTATATAGGTTAAAAGTGCTGCACTAAACCGAAAGCAGCGAGGACAGGTGAAGTAGTAAGAGGCAGTGAAGTTAAAAGGGGCAAAGAGATAGAAATGGGGAGATGATCCAGTGCGTCAAAATAAGGTGTTTCGAGGCTAACGCGAGGGGGTTCCTTACAACGCTTCGAAATAACAAAATCCGGAAGAACATATGCCGCCACAGAAAGACTGACACAAAGTGCAGAAGAGGCCCCGTGTATCGTATTCAGGGGAATATTTACAAGATCGCGCAATGTACTTGGCTTTGACAGACGTTCCCATGCCGTCCGCGAGAAGCAAACGCACCACTCCGATGAATCAGAAAAATAGTGAAGATATTATCGTTCAGCAGAGCCAGGAAAACTGACGGGCGTCAACAATTCCCCAACACGTAGCCCGGACATGTCCAGCAATATGGGATGAAGGGTCAAATGTCAATCAGGGTACTCCAAATGTCGCGGCCACGTTTTCGTCATCATAACGAGGAAGAGAAAGTTATGGCTCAGGTATAGGGAGAGTTAGTGCAGGGTAGTAATGAGGGGCGGAGGTGGGTCCTGGCCAAACTTCAGGGGGCAAACCGGCCGCAACCGAGATGGACGTTGGAGGGGCGTTCGCTGTCTCGATGGGTGGCTATAGTTGCAAGTCCGGGACTGGAGTCAAAGGTCTGTGTGAAGGATCATGGCACGAGGGATATGCGTGTGCGTCATCGTCATGCTCGTCAGTGGCGATGACAAATGCATTCTGGTCTGTGGCGGTGCCCTCATGCAGGGTGTTGTAAAGCTTGCGAATGTCCTTGAGCGTCGCCGTGGCGGCGTATCTGACGTGAGCGTGTTCGTTCCTCTTCGCGGCCTCAACGAGTTGGCTCCATAAGCTGCAGAACTCGTGTTGGAGCCCTAGCGAGGTCCGTCGGATGTCAAACTTGCAAACTGATTCTAGGGTCTTTGATGATGCGTCGAGAATGTCACTTCTGTGGCGCTCCGCTGATCCAGAGAAAGTGTGGGCGATCTGCCGAATGATGAAAATGGCGTTGGCGAGCAGTATGTTATCGCGCTGAGTGACGTAGTCCGACTTGGAGACATCGAATTGGCCCCTTGCGAGCTGGTACCAGGATTCGTCGCGTTCTCGTATGTTTGAGATGGTAACAGCAACCACGCATTGAGCGTAGAAAGCTGTGACTTTGTGGGAGATGTCCAGATCTTGCACGAAACGCGCAAATTCGACGTATTCCAGACATTTGTGCCATTCACCGAGGAGAACGCGACGCAAGAGCCACCAAGGTCCAATAAGGGATGACGCATCGACGGCTTTAGTGCAGATAATGATCCGGCGTCGCTTCACAACATCGGGAACCAGGTCTGACGCCAAAGTACGATTCATCAATCCAATCAGTGAGCCGTATAGCTTCCTCTGGTTCGGTTGGATGAAACCGTTTTGGACATTTGGTATTGCGAGCGACTTACAAAGGCCAGGAACACCATCAAAGAATGTCTCGAGTTCGTTATCTTTGAATAGGTTGTCGAACGTCCACGAAAACGCACGATAGTCGACATCGGGGCCCATCTGGAGATCGGCCTTCTCTGAGGCATTGACCATACCGCGTGAATAGAAGCTTTCCAGCTGACCCTGTCTGGAACCAGAATTGCGATGCCGCCCGAAGACGAGAGAACCAAGACGAGGGAACCTATTGAGAAAGCGTACGAAGCCATTTCGTATGCCCGTGAGAAAAAAAGAGGCAAAAACAGAAAGTGGCGCAAAGTAAGGGCTGTCCTTGTAAACGATCGGCATGAACGTGATACACGCGTATACGACGACGCATAGCCCGATCCACGACATGACGACTTTGAAGAGAGTGAGATGGACACTGAACAAGAATATCCCAAGGCCCGCGAAAAACAGGAAAAGGGATGTGTGGAGCAGCGCTGGTAACGCTTCGACCGTCTGTGGGACGCGCAACCTCTTGACACCCTCCGAATAATATGCGCGAATGCGTGCTCGCTTGTGAGGGCTTAGCCGTGGGCAGGTGATCTTGAGATAACGACGCGCCCATTGTTGTAGCAAGGTCGCCAACAGCGCGCAGGTAAGACTGATACAGAGACTCAAGAACCAGAGCCCGTTGACCCAAACGGACAATATAGGTGGAGAAAATGGCTGGGTGGGGTCGGACAAGGTGGAGGGGATAGCAACTTGTGTTCCGTTCGATTGCGAGAGCTGCTGATAGATATGTGCGAGATAAAAAGCTGAGGTGTCCTGCGTGTTCGGCCGAATGTCCGGGACAGATATTGCGAGCAGTGCGGCAACAGCAGCGGAAAATAAACCAGTCTACAATTCCTGCGTTATACGCAAAAGTACGGAAGATGGGGCAAAAACGCACAAACACAAGCATCCCATCAGCATCTCCTTTCCAACTCTCCACCATTTTCCTGTCCTCTTCTTCAGCCCTTTCGAGATACATGGAGAAAATTGCCCCAGAACCGTCGAAGAAGTCGGGGTCGGCGTTTGGCTGCGGGGTTTCGTCTACCACAGCATTTGTATCAACTTGAGACATTGGAGGCGACGGAGGTGGTTGTGAAAGGGGAGGGAAGGGCAGTTCGGGCCGCAAATCCGCGCACCCACCCCCGATGGACAGTAGGACCCCCGCAGGTTATGGACCGTCATGACAATTACCCCTCTTCCAGGACAAAATCGAGCATCCCAAGGTCCATCCGGTTTCGTTGATGGATCAGTTCCTCTCTCTATGTATGTGGAGATGACTACTAAGCAAGATAATGAGATTGCAAACAGCTGGAAGGGCGATGTCGACGGGACCCTAGTTTTCGTGAGTCTAGCTATCTGCGTTCTTGCCAATTTTCCAGCACGATAGCCCCTACTACGCACCTCTGTCGACCTCCGCCTGGTGCCCTGTTCCGGGTACACTATCTTTGTTGTTCCGAACTCTCCTCCACTCTTCTCAGCCACTCATTGTTTTTACGTTCTGGCCGCATGACGGAAGAATTCCGCAGGTGGTTTATGGAAGGTCTACGAAAGATTACCGAAGAAACCGCCGAAAACCGTCATCGAAAATTGATGGCCGCATTTTGACTTGGACATTTGATTCATTGGACGAAGATCTTGAATTGGAGCGTTTTTTTTTTCGTCATCAGTAAAAATACCACCAACTTTTTGGGCTCGTACGAGCTCGTACGAGTGGAAAAGCCAGCAAGTGCGCGAGGAACCTAGAATTGACCAAAAGCCCGCTTTCCAGCTTTTTATCACAAGTAAATAAGTACAAAAAAGTGGGAAAAAAGGTGACTAAAGTGGTCAAATCTGTGCCACAGCTGTTCGCTTTTCCTCTTTTACTTAAAAAAGCTGACTAGTAAAAAAGTGTTTTTGGATTTTTTACTGATGGTGCATCCCGTCGCGGATCCACTTGGCATCTTCATCAGACCAAACGAGAAGCTGTCATAGGCTCTGATTGGACTGAGGGATCGTACGTCGGCGAATTACCATCTGTGTCAAGGCAATGGATGACTAAAGAATGGAATAGATTCCTGATCTCTGTCGAGCTTGGGGTGCTCCTGAGAAGAAAGATTGATAATAATTACACAGGTGCTACTTCCCATTCGCACTGCGCAATTTCCATCATTCACTCAAGAGCGCGAGAATGCAATGATTGCTGGTTCGAACTCTCCACCGGACATCTGGAACAAGCTGGCACATGTGTGTGTGCTTAGTCAACAGGAACTGAGATGCATCATGCCTACTTCTCCATGTCTCTCGAAGCGTCCAGTTGGTCGCGGTCGCGATATGCTAGAAATCTCTGGCTCTTTCCATGATAGCTCTGTGAGATATAAAGGCTTGATGAGAGGTAAGTTTTATTTGATACAATTTCCCCTGCCCTTATCAGTCTCAATGTCAGAGTGCGTATTTTAAACGACGTTTCCCGTAAACGTTTCTCTGATGTACCCTTTAGAAGGTTTCGCAGGTCAATGAGCCCACTCAGAGGCGAATCCGACGACTTTCTCGCAAAGCAGGAGAGGCCGAGTTGGACCACCAAGGCCGTCGCCGCCGCCTTCTTCCCTCTCCTCCTGTGTACACACCGATTGTTCCTCTGTGCGGCACGCTGCCTATCATACGTCCAAGAGTGACACGGGACAGTCTCGAGAGATAACGCTCTCCACCCCCTCTGTTATCGACACCTGGCGCACAAGAGTTGGTTGCCTCTGTGGATCATCTGGAGTTGAATGCTTCTGGGGATCAGGCGTCATGGACATCTTTGGCCAGAGAGGTGCGTAAGACATGGGCGTCGTTACCTATTGCACGCAGGTCGTATGTACAGTCGCTTGAACGTCTTGAGATCGGTTCCGTGACAGTTACCTGTCCAATTTGTGGAGCTTTACTCTGCCGCAGGTTGATAAACCCTCACAAAAGCGGATACAACAACTTTCTCGCAAGGCGTCAACGTCGTCAACGTCGCATGCTCCCCCTCCCTCCTGATCACCAACCAAACATTTCCGTGCAGCGCATGCTACCTGTGATTCTCCCAAGAGTCACACAGGACAGTCCCAACAGAGAACATGGTGATCAAGGTCTTTCATCAACACAGAATGCACATGATTTGGTCGACTCTGTGGAACGTATGGAGTTGGATGGTGTTCGGGATGAACCAACGCAAATACCATTGGCTGGAGAGGTGCGTATACTAAGTGTACTGTTGTAGCTCATTGAGTACTTATGGTTTTTGTTATAGTCCAGGCTTCGTTACCCGCAGCACATCGGTTGTATATATAGCCACCACATCTTACAAAGATCACCGGCATCTCCCTACACTCCCATTGAAGGTTTCCTCAAACAGGTTGACGCGGACCTCAACAGCGGTCAACCTTCCGTTCACTCTTCCATATTGGCACCGAAAACATCAGTTTTCTTGGCAAGGCTGCGCTACCAAGTAGCCCTCCTGCGCATCAAGGTATGTTTGGTATTCTGATTGAACTGATAGATAACGGTCTTCGAGCATCTCCTTCCACTCCACGTTCGTCCCGATTTCGGTATAATTTCGACAGAACTATGAGGATCTCCCCAAAAATTGGTGGGTTAATTCCTTCAAGTCCCATGCTGGTGGCGGACAACCTGAAAAGGCCACCGTCTAAGAGGAGCCGGGACGGTCAAATAGGATGTTTTGTACTATACAATGATTCAATATATTAAAATCATTTGACTCCTTACGTGACCCCCCCCCCCCCGTGCGTAGCACGGGCGTCCGCTAGTAACATCGAAAATGTATAATGCGTAGGTGACACAGCGCCGTGACAATGGGAGGGCAGGTCGCTCTTGTCTTGACGCGAAGCTTTGGCATAACTTTAACATCCCTGGACACCCTCTTACTTCATACTATACCCAGTAGTTATCACGCCCAGTCTTTGGGATAAAGACTGAGGCCAGTACCATTTGTATCATTGGGAGCTTTCCTTGGCAAAGGGGGTGGTGGGCAACGATAGAAGGGTTCCCATGCGAGGCAGGTGCAAACAATTTGTCTTGCATAGATCGAACACCTATTAGCGAGCATGCGAGAATGGAAGCAGCCAGAGCCAGTAATGGCCCACCTTGAGACAACAATGAAGGGGAAAAAGGCAGTGACCACATGGAGTTGTCTTCATGGGTAACATGGAATGGGTAGGGATAGGGAAAACAACCGGGGAACGCA
The DNA here is from genome assembly GCA_022376545.1 of Russula dissimulans. NCBI lineage: Eukaryota > Fungi > Basidiomycota > Agaricomycetes > Russulales > Russulaceae > Russula > Russula dissimulans. The sequence continues at coordinate 143,355 of WTXJ01000033.1, forward strand.
GAAGAATATACACCACCACAGAAAAACGCTAATACAAATTTCAGATATAGAAGGCATAGAAGAGGCCCTGGGTATCGTATTCATGGGTATATTTACAAGATCACGTATTGTACTTGGCTTTGACAGGCATTCTCATGCCGTCCGCGAGAAGCCAACGTACCACTCCAATGAATCAGAAAAACAGTGAATATGTTATCGTCTGGCACGGCCAGAAAAGCTGACAGGGCTTCAACGATTCCCCAATCCGTAGGCCCGGGACATGACAGGCGACGTCGGGTAAAGGGTCAAATGTGAATCAGGGTACTGGGATGATCGCGGCTATGTTTCCGTCATCATCATGAGGGAGAGGAACGTCTGGCACGGGCATAGAGATAGTTTGTGGGCAGTTGGGAGCATGGTGAGCAGGCGAATAAGGGCTGAAAGGAACCGGGAAGGGTGGTGATGATGTAGGAGGGTAGTAGTGATTGGCGGAACGGGGCGAAACTGCAGGGGGCAAACCGGCCGGAGCCGAGACGGGCGTCGGAGGGGCGTTCGCTGGCTCGGTGGATGGCTCCTCTAGTTCCAAGTCCGGGACCGGAATCAAAGGTCTGTGTGAAGGATCTTGGCACGGGTGATATGCGTGTGCGTCATCCAGAACCGAGTCATGCTCGTCAGTGGCGATGACACATATATTCTGGTCTGTGCCGTTGTCCTCATGCAGGGCGACGTATAGCTTGCGAACATTCTTGAGTGTCGCCGTGGCGACCTGTTTGACGTGAGCGTGTTCGTTCGTCCGCGCGACCTTAACGAGTTTGTTCCATAAACCGCAGAACTCGTGTTGGAGCTTTGGCGCGGTCTGTCGGATGTCAAACTTGCAAACTGATTCTAGGGTCTTGGACGACGCGCCGAGAATGTCACTTCTGTGACGCTCCGCTGATCCAGAGAAAGTCTTGATGATCTGCCGAATAATGAAAATAGCGTTGACGAGTAGTATGCTGTCGCCGTGAGCAACGTAGTATTGGAGGAAAGGCTTGGAGACCCTTAACTGGCCACTTGCGAGCTGGTACCAGGATTCGTCGTGTTCTCGTATGCTTGAGATGGCCACAGCAGCCGCACATTGCGCGCAGAAAGCTGTAACTTTGTGGGAGATGTCCAGATTTTGCACGAAACGCGCAAATTCAATGCATTCCAGGAATTTATACCATTCACCGAGAAGTGCGCGACGCAAGAGCCACCAAGGTCCAAGAAGGGATGTGGCATCAACGACTTTAGTGCAGATAATGATCCGGCGTCTCTTCACAACGTCGGAAACCAGGTTTGACGCCAAGGTACGGTTCATCAATCCAATCAGTACCGCGGATAGCTTCTTCTCGTTCCGTTGGATGAATTCTTTGATATTTGGTACTACACCTGACTTACAAAGTTCAGGAACGCCTTCAAAGAATTTCTCGAGTTCATTATCTTCGTCTAGGGATTCGAACGTCCACGAGAACGCACGATAGTCGATATCGGGACCCATCTGGAGAGCGAAATTCTCTGCAGTCTTGCTCATACTGTGCGAAAAAAAGTTTTCCGGGTGGCCCGGCCTGGTACGATGATTACGATACCGCCTGAAGATGAGAGAATCAAGGCGAGGGAACCTATCCAGGAAGCGTACGAAGCCATATCGTAGGCCTGTGAGACAAAAAGAGGCAAAAATAGAAAGCGGCGCAGAGTAAGGGCTGTCCTTGTAAACGATCGGCAAGAACGTGATGTATGCGTACACGACGACGCATAGCCCGATCCACGACATGACGACTTTGAAGAGAGTGAGATGGACACTGAACAAGAACACCCCAAGGCCCGCGAAAAACAGGAAAAGGGATAAGTGGAGCAGCGCTGGTAATGCTTCGACCGTATATGGAACGCGCAACCTCACCACACCCTCCGAATAGAATGCGCGAATTCGTGCTCGCTTGTGAGGGCTTAGCCGTGGGTAGGCGACCCTGAGATAGCGACGTGCCCATTGTTGAAGCAAGGTCGACAACAGCGCGCAGGTAAGGCTGATACAGAGGCTCAAGAACCAGAACCCGTTGACCCAAAGAGATGATATAGGTGGAGAAAATGGCTGGGTGGGATCGGACAGGGACGAGGGGATAGTGACTTGTGTTCCGTTCGATTCCGAGAGCTGCTGATAGATATGTGCGAGATAAAAAGCTGAGGTGTCCTGCGAGTTCGGCCGAATGTCCGGGACAGATATTGCGAGGAGTGCGGCAACGGCAGCGGAGAACAAACCAGTCTGCGATTTCTGCGTTAAACGCCAAAGTACGGGAGGTGATGCGAAGACGCACAAATACAAGCATTCCATCAGCATCTCCCTTCCAACTTTCCACCATTTTCCTGTCCTCCTCTTCAGCTCTTTCGAGATACATGGAGAAAATTGCTCCAGAACTGTCGGAGTCTCCTGGCGGGATTTCATCTTGCTGGCCTGGATCTTGCTGGGCCTGGTCTTGCTGGCCAGGACCTTGGTGGCCAGGATCTTGCTGGGCCTGAGCTATATCTGGAGGGCCTGGGGGATGAGGGTTGATATCTATTCACTGAATGAGAAATGGGGACTTGGTAGATAAACGAAGGCTTCGGTTTCATACCTATACGCCGTTCCGGCAGCGCTGGAGCTCCAGCATTCGTATCAACTTGAGACATTAGAGGCGGCGGGGTTGGGTGATTGAAGGGGGGAGGCAAGAAGAAACACCTTCGGAGGGCAGCTCAAATGACCGGAGGGGTGCACAGCCAGCCCGGCCGGGCCGCGACTCGGCCAACACAGCAAGTTACAATACAGCTTACAAGCGATGCCCAACGCGATTTCATATGTGCTACCTACCTAACCGGACACCGTCACTACGAATTGCTCCACTCTGTGTCCTATAACATTGCAAACCCATGCATTTGTTTCAAAATGAAAATCAATGACGGTGTGCACTCGGAAAATTCAGTGGTATGGAAGACGGGGACTTGAATCACACCCCTGCTCGAACGAGAGCAGTGTGGCGACAATTTGGTCAACTGTTGAGATTGTCTTGGCAGAATTCCAGTGTTACAGTGGAACAGGATCACTGCCTCCCCACTGAACTTGGGACTAGTGTCCACAAGTTTTGGAACTTTCCAACCGGGTTCCTTTCTTCACGCCCCTGTTCTGCAGAGTTGTCCGATGTCCGATTGTCCGGCGGAGGGTGACCATAGAACCGGGTCTATATGATACAAGCGTATGGATGGGCCACGAAGGCAGGGATAGTGTAGCACTGCCAGTTAGAAGTGTGTGTTATTTGCGGCGCGGGGGATGCCGCATAAATTTCTTATGAAGGATCAACCCGAAATTGGCGCCCCACTAGCTTCAGACAGTGTGGATTTGCATATCCAACCACCAGCTGATAGTCTTGTTAACGTGAGGAATAGTCTAGGGGACCCCGATCGGCGTTGGATGTACCTGCTCCAGGGATGTAGATGAGGCTGGCCAGGTATTGGAATTCAAGACAAGGATCAAAGGGTTGAGTAGACGTAGACGTGATCTGGAAGGGGCACAGCCACTGCACCAGTTCCTGTTTTGGAACTAGCAACAAAGAACGGAGGGTAGCCTGGATGGAAAGGCGATGATATCGAGGAGGGAAGTTGACCCGATTGAGGGTGATGATTCCATTTTTCAAGATGATGCTTCAATCGAGGCGATTGAAATCCGATCACGAACTACATCCCCATGCCATGATACGATGCTGCGGGCCGATTGAGCTGGAAAACGTTTGGCTCTTCAGGCCCAGGTATTACGGAATGTAGTATCACTTGATTCTTTCATGCATGTCAGAAGTGTTCAACACCAAAACATATACAAAAGACCCACATAGAACAAAACTCAGTTACGCTGGGGCTGGGCCTTGTCAATATCATCAAGAACCCCGCAACTCCAGGAAGCACGTGCGAAGAAAGGAATGTGTGAGTAGTTGTTTTTCCTATCATGATCCTTGCGGCCTCTTGAAAGGTGATAGGCAAGGGAAGCATTGAGAATGCCAGACACGCGGATGACGTCACGATCGATAATTCTACCAACGCTCCTCGCTTGCAAGATCGTCGGTGACCCCAACACGGTGACACCCGACCTCGAGGGTGCGGGGTGTCACGATGCACGTAATTCTTGACAGAATAGCTTAACAGAATAAGTCAACCGGGACGACAGCCGATCAATATCATATATGCCAGAAGTAGAGAAGCGGGCTGATGAGGGAACCGGATGTTAGGAGCAAGGCCTGTGCCGTCCCGAATTCGGCTGCCAGGTTGAACACGAATACGCCAAAGCCCGCGAAGCAGAGGGCCAGAGAAAGGCGCAGCAGGAATGGCAACGCTTCGATGAGCCATGGAAAGTCCGGCTTGTCTTCAGCGCCGACGGACGCACTGAACACCCTCGAGTTTCGTGGCTCGGTCCGCGGCTGAGCAGAGAGATCGAGTCTGCGGTCGTTGGCCCATCGTTGCGCCAACGAAGACAGCAGAATGCAAGTCAGGCTGACGACCAGGCTCAAGAACCAGAACGAGTTAATCAAGACGACCGAATTCGCAGGAGAAAATTTGGAGGGATCGACCAGAGTTGAAGGAGGTAAGAGACTGTCGGATCGTTTGTCCTCGGAGAGCAGTTCGTAGGTTTTTGCAAGATAGAATGCCCACTTGTCGAGAGGGTCTATTTGGAGGCCTCTGATGGATGCACCGATGAATGTCGCGACTGTGGCGGAGAGTAGGGCAGCCTACGTTGTCTAATTAAGCGTACCGAGGTAAGGAAAGAAAGCAGAGATGGAACACACAGATACTCGAATATCATGGGCATTGGCACTCTGGCTCTCCGCCCTCTTCATCTTTTTGTCTTCCCTCGCCAGATACGCGGAGAACGATTCCTCTGATCCATCAACTGAATTCTTTGCGCTGTGTCGGGGTACCTGATTTTGCGCTGACTTGGGGGCAGAATGGCGCTCATCTAGACATATTTGTAACAAGGGCTGAGGACGCCACCAAACCAATACTGTATGGCTTGAACACACACCTGTGCTCACTGTCGTTGTGGGTATTGTCCCAACATTGAAATTCCCTCCCCTGAATTGGGACATTTTGATGTATTCCTAGGGCGACAACGATGGGACGGGGGACAGGGGACAGGCTGGGCTGTGCATTGGCTGTGCAGAACCGTGACGAAGATGTCACGTTCTTGAGGCTGTGCATCCTGAGCGGGGCGAAGTGAATTTCAATTTTCAACTTGGTGACTACGAACATCCCTACTACTCTGGAATCTAACATATACATATGCTGAAGGGTGTACATTGTATAGACTCAATTCGGCCCGATAAATTGGTACAATATTCGCCGCACAAAACCTGACAGATGCTGCGGGTCGCTCTTGAGGCAAATCATCAGCATTAATATTACAGATCAGAGGCAATGTGAAATTACAAACCTGATACGTGCTCTGAAACAGTGAGGATTTAGTGTGGAGAGCCGGTCAAAGTCACTATGAAACGTACCATGACCATTCCCATCCCAATCGCGGTCAGCTACAGGACGATAAGAGCGCGTCAATATCAACCCGGATTTTCCCATAGAACAAAATGCTTCACCAATGCGTTCCCGTGCTTGCCCGTCTGGAACACGAGCCCCTTCCCCCGCGCGGCCACCCACGCACTCTCGAGGCCTTTGGGTAGCGTGTACATCGCAAGTTCCCCACGCCGATGCTTTGCCTCGATCAGCACCGAAAGTCCAGAGAATAGGCCCGCCAGCCAGAACGACGGCTTTGAGACGAGCGCGGCGACCAGCCACTTGGGAATGCGCGGTCGTCCGACCAGCGCACGATGTGCGTTCTGCACGGAACAGAAGTAACCTAACCGCCAGCCCACGCGTGAGCCACAACATGCCTTCAGACTCAGAGGGTAATGGTAAATGAGGTTCCCGTCGCACCTTGGTGTATGGCGACGAAAGCAGCCAGGAACGTAGCGCTGCGCATTGTACCCCAACCAGCACGCAAGACCATTGGTACTGGCTGACGGGAAACCGCCTTGCGCTTGAAGAGCAGCATTGGGACAAGATGCAGGGCTCCGTATATTGGTAGCGTCCATCGAAAAACGGCAAAGAAGCGTTCGATCGGGGAATACAAGCAGCTCATGATATGCGGGTGCGAAGCAGAACATGGGCCGTACGGCGGAAGCGCCGCTCTCCAGGCCTCCAGCGCTGTGACGTTTCCTGGATGCAGGTTCTCGGGACGTGACACGTGAGTTAGCAGAGGCGAAGACGAGGTGGTAGAGAACGAGAGCGGGACATACAGGGCGAGCAAGGATGCGCTCCAAGTCTATGGGGTTGAAGGTGCGGTCTCGAATCATGTCGCGGTTTATGGAGACTACCTCTTTTGAGATTTGTCCAGCGGTATTGATCCTGCGCGTCGGGAAGACATATCACAAATGGCCGCAGTCGGAGAGCAGCCCGTTGACGCACCAGCTTGTATATGACTTTGGGAGCGTGTCGGGACGCAACAAAAAACCATACATGATTTGAGCGCATCTTCAAAAGGTGATGAGATGAGAACAGCGAAACACCAGAAGGCAAGAACTCACGAGAGTACGAAAACAAGGACGTCCCCATGCGGGACGCGGAATCCGCGCTTCTCCGAATAGGCATTATATGAGCCTTGAAGGCCACTATATGAGAACAATATTGAGTTTTGATGGGGGCAATGCATATCGAATCACTCGCCGAACAAATAACTGTTGTGCGATTACGTTCTGCCGCGAAAGGCTCTCGAACGATATGGCAACACCACCCGCGACAGCACCGGCCACAATCGAGTGCCATCGCGCGGACTTCTTGTGTAGCCAAGTTTGATGCGCCTGCGCTGTAGACGAGAGCCGGGAGATCTTCGTCTCCAGATAATTTTCAGTTGACGGATCAGCTTGCGACTCATCATGCGCCGCTAACTCGGTAGCATCACCGATCGCCGAGTGACGAAACTGCGATGGGGACAGCAGCTTTTTCGCCAAAGCACGCAGGTTGAGACGAAGAGGAACGTCAGTAGGTAAGATAAGAGGGAATGCGTTGAGGAGAATTCGGTAGAGCGCAACAAAGCTTCCTAAAAACACGAATGTGAGCACATCGAGCAACACTATGAATCCACGAACCAAGCATGGCACCGAAACGGAACGAGTCTGCCCCGAAGAGCGCATGTTGTAGGAGCGAAATGCGAGTTTTTCTGCTCGAATACGATCAGGGATATGGAACGCTTGATGGCCGACAGGCAGACAAACCTTGGCACCTTCCGAATGCGTTGGATCCGAGCCAAGAGAAGAATAAAGTTGACTCCAGAGCGAATCGCAAAGGCGAGGGCCCCGGACCCTGGAAAAGAAAAGAGTGGGATCCAATCTCGAAATGCCAAAGTAGCAAGGTAGGGGCCTACGTACGGACACCCCCGCGAATACCATGCTCGAAACACTCCCATAGATCATGCACCTCGACGGCAGGCTGGCCGCGCTCGCGCCAAACTATCTTTCGGGCTTCCCGGAGGTGTTCTTCATAGTTGGCGAGGACGACGAGATTATCAAAGGATGCCAGGGTATAGAGGGGACGCCGGGATGGAGGTCGTTCAGGCTTGCGGGGAAGGGATGAGTTCTCCTCTTCCCCTGAGCTCTGCGATGGTGTTGGCATTGCACCGGGAGTCATGGTCGAGTTGGGGTAGAGAAGTCGAGGGTTAGACTTATATTAGGCATACAATTCCACGGAACCCGAATAACAAAACCGTGAGCGCGTGAGCGCCTCATTGCCGTAACGGCGCTACCGAACGACCGAGACAGCATCTCGCTTTCGACTCTTACTCTACAGCAGTACACACGATGGCAATTTCGAGGGACCACTACTACTCCGCTACCTCCCTCGCGCCCTCGCATCCGTCACCCCTTCCTCCATCTGGCTAGCCCGGTAGTCTTCCAGGTAGGTCTCCGAGTCTAGTGCCCCGGGAGACAGATTTCCTTGCGAGAGGAGTAAGTTACTAGCCGCGCGCGTGCACGAAATATGCGCGGAGACGAAATACACGAGAGGATGATGCGCAGGAATAGGTCCTCCACGTGGCAGCAGGCTTTGGCCTTCGCTTAGGTTGAGGACGGCGCTGCCGGGCTCGTCGGGTGGCGCATCGCTGCGTCCACGACACGCTCGAGCAGCGCCGACCTTGACTGCGCGCTCATCCACATCCACATCCGCCAGTTCTCATACCGAAACTTGAGACTCAGCCTGAGAGCGCGGAGTGTGACCGCCATATTGTTCTCGAATGAGATAACAGCAGCCCGATCTGCCTTCAAATTTCTCAGCATCGTCGTCGTGCGGGGTCTGTAAAACCTTGCAGGTGAGCTGCCGTCAAACACAGGGATATTATACACACCCTTGAATGAGAATCGAGTCCATGTGCGACTTCGTCGACTACATGTCAACCAGAGGACAACGGGATACAGATCTCCATCACACCTGAAAAGTCGGTAGCGCACATACGGAGCCGCTAACATTGCCTGAGAACGGCATCAACTCCTTTACTCCTCTGGATTTCGTGTAGACGATTGATATTATAGAGGTCGAATAAGCCACTTATGTTTATTGAGAAATTTTCTTCCCCTAGAAATAGGCGGATAAGATGTCGACTAGCGACGAGTTTGTAACTGGTTCGAGTTCCTTGAAGCGCCCATTCTGCGAGAAATTGCCACGTAGGTAGTCAATGACCCTCGCAGACCAGGTCGAGCAGTCAAACTGAGACATGTGGTTCAAAATCGGTTTCACTATTTAATTTGAGCTTTGGATCACCGGAAGGATACGAGGCGAGGATGTAAAATAAACGTTTACCTAAAGAGCCGGATGACATGCCCTTGACACTGTGCTATAGCGTTTTGACCAGGTGTTGAAGACCACAATGATGCTGCGGATCACTTTGGTTTCTTCGAACCGGAAATCTAAATCCGACGAGCCAATGCTTGTCGCAATTCCGAAAGATTCGTTCGATTGTTGCGCAGACGTGTGGGAGGGTTATGAGATGATACACAAGGTGAATTCTGTTGAAGAACGATGAACGGCACGATGTACGATGGCTATTCCAGGGATTATTGCACACTCAGCTACTTTTCTACACCCTGCTTCAGATCATCCAATAGCTCTACCAATCGTGACCACTCGGGCTCGTCTTCGAAATCTTTAGTCCGACCCATAAACGTTCGCACAATGCTCCGCGCCTGAAGCTTCCACTTGGACCCTTCAACCTTCGGGCCATGATTGACGAGCACGTAATAGATCTCCTCCACCTCCCTCGCACCCTCTCGCCAGCGTTCCAAATCTGTCTCGCCTGCCTCCATCTGGCCGGCGACGCTGGCCCGGTAGCCTTCCAGGTAAGCCTCCAGCGCCTCAGGAAACTTGCCCTGCGAGAGGAGCAGCCGCGCACGTGCGCGGAAGATGCGTGAAGAAGAAACGTGCGGAAGGATGATGCGTACGAATAGGTCCTCCACACGGCGCAGCAGGCTCAGGCCTTCGTTGGGGCTAGGGACGGCACCGCTGGGCTCGTCGGGAGGCGCCCGCGTCGCCGCATCCACGAGGCGGTCGAGCACGTCCACGTCGACGCTCTCGGCGCCGACCTTGGCTGCACGCTCCTCGACGACGCGTCCGAGCGCGCGACATGCCTCCGCGAGTTCTCCGACGTCCATGGCGACGATCGTGTAATTCATCCACATCCGCCAGTTCTCATAATGAAACTTGAGACCCTGTTTGAGAGCGCGGAATGCGAGAATCTTGTTCTCGAACGGGATCGTGGCGGTCGTGTCTGCCTTCGAAGAAGGTTTTTTCTCGATATCGTCATCGTGTGAGGCCTGCTGGGTGGTTTGGATAGGGAAACGGTATCGAAATGGCAGCCGCTTGACGTACCTTCTTCCCGGGAACGTAGTCCATGCGGAGATACACGCTCGCAAGGTTGTTCCAGCTCTCTGCGTCCTCGTCATCAATAGTCACGCAACGCACGAAGGCCTCACGCGCGCCCTCCCAGTCCTCTTCGCGAACGCACGCGCAGCCAAGGATGAACCACGATCGCGTGAATAATGGGTTGATCGCGACGGCGCGGCGTAAGCACCGTACCGCCTGTGCATACGCCTCTCGCGCGAAGAAGTACCCGCCAAGGGAGCGCATCGCTCTGCCGGACGCCTCTCCCGACACCGCCCACGCGCGCTCGAAATGCTCGCGCGCCCGCTCGGGCTCGAGCTCTCCGAGCAGACACCACAACTTCGCCTCGCGCGCAGCATCGAGCTCTGCGCGGCGCGGGCCCGTGGCGTTTGCCTTTCCCCGTACAAGCACGGCATCAGCCTCGGCCCTGCGCCCCGCGAGTAGGTCATTCACAACTCCAAGCGCGCGATCGCGCTGCTCGGTCGCCTGCCAGCATCGGACGGCCTCTTCCCACATCTCAAGACGTTCGAAGATTGCAAGCGCAGACTTGACAACGCCGAGCGAGAGGAAGCGTAGAGCAAGCTCGCGCTCGAGTTCCCATTTGCTTGGTAGTGGGAGCGCGTGCAGCAAACGCAAGCGCTCTGCGAGAGTGGAGTCGCCAGTTGGCATCTGATCGATGAGTGCTTGTAGCTGGAGCGTAGAACGCTCGACTGTGCGCGTGCGGTGGGCTTCGAGGCGCGACCGCAAGAGGAGTGCCATGGTGTGTACGGACCAATTCCCAGGGTGAGAGATTACGCGCGCGACGTAAGGCGACATTTGCTCTATCGTGAGACCATGTGCGGGGGAAGTGTTACGGACATTTAAGCAGAGGGAGAGTAGGATGCACTGATCCAGTGGATGCAACGCCGGCTGGTTGGATGGATCTAAATGGCCAAGGTGTGAGCCAGGAGCCGCAGGATTTGATGATGTGAATTCAGTGTGCTCCAGGAGCGTGTCATCATTGAGTGCCAAAGTTTCCGGCAACCTCTTCGTCAAGTCGTCTGCTGTGCCTCGAGTTACTCCAGTCGAAACTTCATCCTTTTTCACTTCCTTCCTTTTCTCCCCGACCATATCTCCATTCCTTTCCCTGCTCTCCGCAAGCAGTACGAGTTGCGTGAGATCTGTCTGTTGGAACTTTGTACGCCTCCCGAGGGCACCAGTAAGTTCGTATCGCAAACCGGTCGCCCGGGCAGCGCGCACGAAGTACTCCAGCGCGGCGCGGTCATTTGACTGGCGATGTTCGAGCAGGCCTCGCTCGAGCCAGAGCTGACCGACGAGGTCGGGCTCGTCCGCGAGAGTATGTTCAAGGTCCTCAATTGCGGCGTTCGGGAACGCGACCGGGTCGCCAAGTAACTGTGTGTGAATATTCCACACTCGCAAGCGCCACCACTCGACTGTATTCGCGTGGTGATATGGCAGATCTAGCAGGATTTGTGCAAGGCGGAAGAGGAACGTTGCTTGTGCGAGGTGGTACGCGGGCTCGCCTGCCCAGGCGAGCTCTGCGATTGCCTTTTGTTGTAGGGTCTCCTCTGTGAGAGAGGTCCTTTTTTCTTCCGGGAGGTTCAGCAAGGAGAGAGGGTTGACGTCGAGGTCCGGGCCCGTCCAATTTGCCTGCAGGAAAGCATGGAGACATGCCACTGCCGTGAGCAGACGAACGAGCTCTTGTTCATAGTCCCCAGACGCCAATGGCACGGAAAAGTCGAACCAGCCTTTTATGGGCAAGGAAATATTGTCCAGAGCATCCGATCGAAGGGCCAGCGCCTCACCAGCAAGGGGTGAGTGCAGGAATGCCTTGAAATCGCCATGGACAACCTGCTTTCCTAATTGAACAAGAGCATTCTGTGACGAAGTACCTTCCTCTTCCCTCCACTCGCCAGAAAGGAGTAATCGTTGGATCTTCTCGCCATCAAACTTCATCGCTCTCTCTAGAGTCATTATCAAAGACAAGATCGTCACGAGTAGAGTAACGAGAGACTCAATGACGTAAGCATATTTTTGGCTTTCATCACGTGGTTGCCGCGTGACCGTGTCGGATGCAGACCCGACAACTCTTAAGTTACTACGTGTAGCTGTCCGGGCCGCCGTGGTCTCACAAGGCTACCGTTTCAGAGGTCATCTCACGAATTCTCTCCTCGATAGTCCTGCGTATTGTTAGCGCTGAGGTAAGAGTCGGCATACTGGTGAGTTCGGCAGAGTCAAGGTCCGAAGTAGGGAAGCGCCCTTCGAGTTGTTCTCGCTGGATCTGGCACTTCCAGTTTCTTGTCTATGCTTGGAATTGGTGAGCCAAAACACTGAAACCCATCGGCAGATCTAATAATGATACTTCAGCGGATTTAAACCCAAGGAAATGGCAACTACCCGTTCCGCGTCATCACACCATAGTCTGCAACGGAGACTTCCGCCTCCCTAACAGTCTGGATGACCGTCACGTTCGCTCTGACTTACTCGTCGATATTAACTGTGCTCATCATCAGGGAGAAAATGTGGACTGGGCAGAAAAGTCCTCTGTATTCAATTAGTCCCTTGAGAAAACGCGCTGTCCGACTCGGAGGCTGTGCAGGCTCTCATGTCCTTGTTGGACTCCACAGTTCGGACGAGCCTGAGTCGTTCGTAAATAGAACTTTCCGCATCTCCGACAGATCCCACTTGATAAGGTCCGGTTTTACAAGCAAATGCTGCTCGTGTGACAATTCCATGATAGGGGAAGATCGAGATGCATTCGTGGCCATTGGGGTTTGCTAAAGGAGGAGCAACAAAGTCAAGCTGCGTTTGGGTCCGTGTCTCGTTCTGGCTGCAGCGACGACGATAGCGATTGCATTCCCCTTATCAGTTTGTCCTTTCCAACGCCCGCTCCTCCTAATATGTTCCTTCCCGCTTCCCGCCTCGAAAATGTCCTGGCAACACTCCTCTCAGGCCACAAGGAAGGAGGGGGGGGGAAGGTCGCAGGAGTCCGGCGTAAGGGCCATTGAGCTCTGTTCCGCCTCCGTTCGACGTGGCTTGATTTTGCTCCGCATAGTAACTATCTGCTTCAATCAAATCGGAAACGTCCCGACTCCCGGCGACGCTCCTCTCCCGAGTCCGCTTGGTTCCGCGTGTCTGTTCTCCCCCCTGTTTGTCCCCCTTTGGACGCGGACTGCTACTGAAAACCTGCATGGGTTGAGTAGTATTGATATTGGTCAAACAATCCACTGGCAATGCATTACAACACATGAAATAAAGCGAGTGGAATACCCCAAACCTTAAACAAGTACGTAGCAAGCACTGTAGGTATGTTGCGTCGTATGATGGAGGGCAGCCAATAGACGACATTACAGTAAAGTTCGAGGGGATAACCAATTGAACTGAACATACAAACTCCGCAACAGTCAAACAGTTCCGAGTTTTTTGCGGTTGATGAGGTAGAGGATAAGGCGGACGCGGAATCCACCGTGACGATCAACGGGGATCCAAACCAGACTCGAGTGATGTGGCAGCAAAACGTGGGTCGTACTTCTCGTGATCAGTGATCACACGACCACGCACATCACATCGGGATAGACTGTAACGAGACAATAGACGAGCGATGAGCGCTGAGCGACGAGCACGATCCGCGGGATCGCATGGACCATGGGCCGGGGCCGGCGGGAGCAAGTTGAAAGCGTGAGTGCTACCTTACGGGGACCCAAAAGCCTAACTTCAAGTTGAGGTGATGCTGCGGCGCAGAGTCCAAAGCAACCAATTAAATGCAGTCCAACTACCAAAGAGATCCAAGGCGGCTCATGAAGGGCCAGAAGATATCCAGGTTGGACCCCCATATGAAACATAAAGGCTAGCGCGGCGGCGGTGCTTATAGTACTTCGCCAACACAGAAACATGAAGCAATACCAATACCAGTACCTCCGAGTCGGTGTGTACTAGTAGGTGCTAATATAACCAACGCGCGATAATTCCAAGCCAAAGCCGAGGAATTTTGGTCGTGCCTGTATCGGGGATTCCGAGGCCATGCATGTAGTGACGATGGCAAACGAACAGGCGCGAATCCCGACTGCCAGAGATTATCCTGCCTTCAGTTCCTTCTTAAGTGAACCTCGGCCGCGACGTGGTCAATAAGTGACTGGCCACGTGTTGCAAACTCGACTAACTTTACAATCACATTCTCGTCAGCGAGAAGTACTAAGATTTCGGTCGGTTTTTCCTGATGTACACTTTATGGCTGCGTTAAGAAAATATAAACCTGACGGAGAGACTGAATGATGAATCGGGGCACGAAGGGTCCCAAAAAGTGAACTGGAGAGCATCAAGTACATGGGATACAGGGAATGAGCGTACTACTTGTATGTGTAAAAACCGAGGCCGATAGGAAATGAGAGACTTCAACGAGATAAAAGATAGAATTGAATTAGACCGCAGTAATGAAACACGTGGCAGAATGATAAGAAACTCCGAAGAAAAAAGGAGGGTGGATCCGACAGCTGTCCTTCACCAATCAAATCCAACTTCAACTAAACTTGCGCGTCCGACTGAAGAAAAATGAAAGACCCAAGCGATTGCGATTGCGATTACGATTGTCATCATTACCAATACTCGGTCATCGATTTCGTCATCATGCGACAAATGGACCTGCCTGCAGCGAAGTCTTCCCGATCGACTGCAGGACCGCGAGCCGCTTCTCGTCCCACGAGCGAAGCGCCTTGAGCAGCTGCACGATCTTGTCGCGCCTGCCCTGGCGCACGTCGTTGATGCTGATCGTGCCCATCTTGACGTCGTTGTCGAGCAAAAAGTCGAACAGGCTGAACAACCCATCCAGGTTGTCGTCGTTCGGCCCATGTGGGAACGCACTGTCAGGCACCGTCTGGCCTCGCGAACCCTTGATCGACTCGGCGATGCGGAGCAGTTCCAAACCGCCGCATATGGACCCTTTCGAGGTGATCTGCAGCGAGTCCGGCAGGTGATTATTTGCCCATTCGATGAGATCGGGTTCCACGTTCGGGTGCTATTTTTATGGGAGGGATAAAAAAATATTTGGAGGTTATGGGTATAATGAACACGTACTTCAGACGTGGATGCATTCCTTCTCATTTCTCGTGGTGGCCGTACAGGAGGGGCTTGCAACTTAGGGCTTGTCGTATACGGGAGGGGACTTTCCGTCTCGAGCTCACTGAAGAAACTTTCGAGACCCCGGCGGTTACCGAGCTTGTCGTCGTTAGTAGGTAATGTTGCAGGCCCGAGGCTCATCAAGATTTCCGCGTCACGTGTTGATAACTGGTTCGTGTTCTCGCGCCGCATGGCACGTTGCGTTGCTGCCCGCGCTGTAGGTGACGGAGGGCGCGGCGCCGGATTCATGGCCTGGGCGACTGCTAGGGGGATGGTAGGCACATTGACCGAAGACACCACAGGCTCTGCAGGCACGCGCATTAGATCGCGTTGTTAGGGGCGGAATCACAAAATGGAACGCACTCGAGTAATCTCGGTCAATCGTCGCCTTCATGAGTGCCCTCATCCATTCGCGGACAACCATATGATCATCAGAGCTGAAAAAGTGAGGAGGATCTGAATCATGCAGCAGCTTGAACCCATATCTCCCGGGGTCAATGTTCTCATCCGCGACCATTCGATAACCACCAATATTGACATAGCCTTTGATCTTTGACTCCTGTCAAGTCAGACCTTGAGCACACCACGCGTGTCACCCAGCTCAGCACAAAACGTACCGATGCGTTGTTGCTTCTAAGCCAGTACATATGCGGACCCTTGAGCACGAAATAACGATTTTTCCACGTATTGTAGTGTGCACCCCTTTTGCGCATCCACCCTTTGTGATCAGGCACGCCGATCTGCTCTAAAATGCCCTGTCCGGTTTTGACAACGGTGAACCCTGGGGAACTTGGAGAGGTGGGCTTGCGTAGGAGCATTGCGTCTTTCTTCTCCTTTGTGCCACTCGAGTCCTTGGAGTCTCGTTTATCGCGCTTATCCTCCTTGCCGCGATGCGCGCCGGCATCACTCGCCGTTGAGCGCCCAGACGTCTTGCGACCACCGCTGCCATGATAAAATCGCGATAGGGAGAGCGCACCACGATCCGGAGATGTCTCCGGTTCTGGAGTCCTGAATATGGCCAGGTCGACGTCAATATACAAAGTTACAGGCATTATCAAAAGGGCATGGCTCACCCAGAATATTGCGGTGGTGGTTTGCGGCCTTTGCCCAGATTCCCCACAAAGCTGGTTCCGAAGAAGCTCAATCGCGAGTTCTCGCGCGGTGGGTCCAAACTACGCTTGCGCTGTTGTGGTCTCAATCGGACGCCATCACCGAGTTGGCTGATGTCCGACTGTGGCGTCGTAGCCTCCTTGGACAACCGAGGCGATGTCACCTTGCCAGTGGATGAGGATGAGTTTTGGCGACCAAACAGGTAGCTACGGTCCTTTGTCCCAACGACCTTGGTATCACTCTGCAGGCTTCTTATCAAAATCGAGAAATGGGTATCGTGGGATCGTAACGCACGTCGCTAAGTACCCCACGATCATCATCCAAGACCCGTTTTTCGACAGGGTCGCCAGTCATAGCGTTGGCGCGAATTGCCGGGTCGCTTGGAAACAGCGAGAGTTGTGGCGGTCTCCCCTTCTTCATCATCCAAAAGCAAAGCCGTCAGTGGGACCTTTCTACTCATAGTCTCACAAATAGAATTCTCTCACCGGCGTCTTGCCTTGGCCATTCGCAGCAAGTAGAGAGGGAGGGATTCCGAGTCCCAATCCGACTGTTGCACTGCTATCGGTTGCGGTCGGCCGCACGCCAGGGTCCGAGTCCGTCCGGCGCACAGGCAAAGGCGACTGTCCGATCGAGTCGGCCGAGTCAGGTGGGCTCTCGGGGCTTGCAAGGCTCTCCAAACCGGCAGATCCCTGGGCTGCAGAACTTAGCGTCGACCCGTGTTGCGCGAGTGGACTTATGTGAAAGAGCGACGCTGGGCGTGTGTGTTGTTCTGCGGAGGAAGACATAACGCTTGGTGGGCGACGCAACTCCGCGATGGCATTCGCGATGCGGATGCGCTTTCCGTACGCGAGGATACCAATTTCGGATTTGAGAATCGCCACATCGAGCTCGAGTAGAATATCGCCAGTTATTTCCTGCTCTATGAACTTGTCACAAACTACCTCATCAAATCCTTTGGAACGTAGCCAATCGATCACTTCTTCAACGGTCCATTCAGTGGGATGGTCACTGCGAAGCTTTTTGCTGGTAGGCAGGTTGGCGCTACGAGCGGCGGACAGGGGTGACGAGGCGGCAACGCGTGCAGAAGAGGTGATGCTACTAACAGAATAGCCGTAGCGATGACCGTTGGAGGATGCAGCGGGTGAGGGAAGAACACCGGCGACTTCCTTCAAGCTCAAGGTTTGGGTTTTAGAGGGGAAAACTAGCTGTGTGGAAGAACGGTTGGCAACGTCATGAGCGAGAGTCGAGGCCCCATTGGAGATTCCGCGGAGGCCTGGCGAGACGGGGCTCGGGAGTGAGCTATTATTCTCCGAAATGCGCCCCGTCTGGTTCTGGGGGAACGACAGTTGGGTAGCGGTGCTAGGAGCTTTCTCCGTCGCCGTATTTTCAGCAAGTTCAGATTCGGGGTGGTGTGCCGTGGAAACCGGGGAAGGCACGATGAAGCGCTCGGAGGGTTGGATTGAGGGGGAGTAAGTGTAAGCCAGATGATGGTCGACCTGAGTGTTCAGAGCAGTCGTGTCAACCTCCTCTTCTTCAGGTATATGCGGGTGCTGCCTGCGGGGGCTACTAGGAGGTATCTCGGGGGAAGGACCATCCCCTTCGTCCCCGCTGTCATCGCTCAGTTCGACGTCAATTGGAGGGATAGCGGAGCGCAAGGGCACACGACCCTCAGCTGCGTCGCGGGCGGCCTGCTGCTCAGCAGCTTTCTTCGCCTTTTCAGCGAGTCTCTGCCTAGCGCCTTTGTGCCAATCTTCGCCATCCACGTCCGCATCGGTATCGTGGTCGGTCTCGTGATCGGTAGACTCGTCGCGTGAGCTGGAAAAAGTGAAGCTGCGAGAGCCATCAAAGTCGTCCTTATGACCGAGTTGCTCGATTGCTTTCTGAACGTCAGTGATAGTGGCCCGCATGACCTCTCCATTGCTCTGCGCGGCGGGGTGGTTCGGAGTTATGCCGTTCACTTTATCGGAATGGCTGGTGCCCTCCTGAGGAGGTGCTTTCTTGGAGCTAGGAAGGGATACAGCCGAAGAGGGGGCCTTGTCGATTAGTCCCGAGTACGGTGAAACAGTTGCCGACGGTGCCGAGGGAGGGGGCTCGGAGCTCGGTGGGACAGGTTGGGTATAACTCTCTGGAAAAAGGCCGATATCCCCTGCTAGGTTACGGCCCTGTGAAAGCCGAAAGTTAAACGGAGTCAGCCACCTTTGTAGCCAATACACGGGAGGCATATGTGGTCGTGTGGCTCAAAAAGATTGGAAAATACCAGCCAAAAGAGAGAAAACGAGAAGAGGGAGTGTTTCATAACCCGGTAGGACAGACGGGATGTTTATGAGAGTAACAGATATGACGGACGAGACGTAAATTCGAGAATTCAACATGCCTCGAGAAGGCCATGAGGGTGAGCTAGGCTGGGAACGGGACATTCGGGCAGGCGAAACGAGAGAGAGGACCCTGCGGGGTGAAGCGAACGAGAGGGGTGAAACGCACCTGCCACCAACCATCATTATAAACTTCATCCCTTTCGACGATTTCGATGCGATCCCCAGCGCGAAAGGCGATTTCATCGTCGTGTTCCGGGACGAAGTCGTGACGAGCATAAACGTATTCAACCATGGGAAATGTGGTGTATGATGGCGTCGTGCGTTTAGTGGAGAGAAGGGAGGAGAAATGAGAAATGAGAAAGAAGGGTGTGGGAAACTCTATTCGTCAATGCTCGTGGGTAACGACGAAGAGGTAGAGATGAAAGATGGCCGAGGGGCAACTGCGGGTGATAGACGCAGCGGAACGCACCCGACAAGCCACGCAAATTCCCGAGCCGAGCGGAATGTCTCTCCCTGATCCTGCCATCCTCGCCGCCCTCGCCTTTTCAGATTATCATCTCTGGTCCAGTCCTTCCCTCCGAGACCCAAACCGCGATGGGTGTAAGTCCTCTCACCGTGTTCCACACTCCTTAAATGATGGGAAAAAAGTCATTCCACTCAGAACCCTCGTGCACACGTCCCCCGTCTTTCTCGCCGCGGCAGATGTCGTCTCCTTGACAGAAGCCGCCGTCGTCAAGTCTCTGCGCACACACGCAAGGGACATCTATGACATCCGCATGATCGTCGTTGACAACTCGCGGCCTCGCCGTGCGCGCCACGGTCACGCCCTTGCAGGCGGATACGAAGTTCGGCGCAAAGACTGGGCGGAGGTCACACAACGCTTTCCGACATTCAATCCCGAATACTGGGACTCCCTGACGATCTACATTGTAGGTTCTGCCCTCTCTGTCTTCCCGACTTGACGCCCTACATCTTCCAGGAAAACGTCCCACTTCCGTTCCGCTCGATAGTCGGAATATCCAAGCTGTTGTCCAAGCTTCTCCCTCAGGATCACTCGCCCTCCTCATCACTGGGCAACTACCGTTTTATACAAAGTATATTTTTCCCTCCGCATCACCAAGACCGCCCAGACGCCGTACCAAAATGCAAAGGCTTCGCGCTTGTCACGCTCTCCGAGCCGTCCGCCACTTCGCACCTACTCACTCGCTTCCCATTCCACAAACGTAATACCTCTAACGACGACAGCAACGCGTCGTCCGAGGAGCTAGAGGCACGCAAGGCGGGCTTCCGCACGCTTTCAAAAGAGCGCTGGGAGGCGCTGCAATCGGACTATGCCGAGTACCGCGACGCCCTCCTGCGGCTCATTGCCGAGTCTTCTTCTTCTGCCGCGCCTTCTTCCACGAAAACCCCAGCATCCAGTAGTACGGCACCTGCCGACAAAGCCGCCTCGACGAATCAGCTACCGTGCGAAGAAGTAAGCACGCGTGCAGCGGAATCTCCCCAGCGCTATCCCCCCGGCTGCGTCATCTTCGCACGGCACGTTCCCCAGGACACGAATAAGACCGCGTTACGCGCGCGATTTTCAGCTTTGCTTGCGGATGCGGATGACGACACCACTGCGCTCGACTATGTAGACTACTCCAAGGGCCTCGACAGCGTCCGTCCTTTCCCTCTCCCCCTACGTACACTCTCTCACAATTTGGAACAGTGTTATCTGCGGCTAACAACGGGGGAACACGCGCTGTCACTCCTGAAGCGTTTCCAAGGCAGCGCAACGGGGGAGGGCATCGTACTCGAGCTGTTGGACGGGCGGCGAGAGGAGATGTATTGGGAATCCCTTCCCGACAAGGTGCGCGCGCTTGCGTTGCAACGCACACAGGCGCGGAAACCCCAACGTGGACAAGGCGATGTCGTGCGGGTGGACGACAATGGCACGTTTATGGAGAATGGCGAGCGAAAGCCGCGGAGACGCCGACGATGAAACGACGGAGGATCCTCACGTTGGTGGACCGACCCGCACTACTTAGAATGTACGTGAGTTACTCTATCTACAGTATATACTCAAAATGCGGTCCCACCCAAGTCCCACACCTTCAAGGCATCCCCGATATTCAGTCTATAACTGCAAACGTAAACTTATCTCGTGCTCGCCGTTGCACCAGCCCATCTTAGTGCGCGAGTTTGACACACGCGACCTCGAGGACCAGGCCGTCGTGCTATAACCAGGTAGCGCGCCACGCTTACCGCCTCAAGGGGCCGATGTATCGTCGATCACGCCCGAGAAATCAGGTTAATGAGGTTGAATTAGGTCAAATGGGGTCAAATGGAGTCAAATCGGATGAAATGAGATCAAATAGACTGCAAATATTTTGATTAGTAAATTATCAAAAAAGTGTAATCATAGCCCCTGCTATCAAGGCAGCCCCTGCATCGCGCGTCATTCCGCAGGTGCTTCTTTGCCTTAGATCTGGCTATTCGACCTTTCGGTATGCTATATCTGTAAGTCCTGCTTTTCTATTGTCATCCGACAATCCTCATACCCTTCCCACTGGCAAGCCACTTCCATCTCTTTTTCGCGCAATCATGATGGCGCTCAGGCTCCCTTGCCTTACTTCCTTGTGCCTTGCCCATCCCATTACAGCAGTAGAGGCTACACGAGAATGATGGGGCGATGAGAACGGTAACATAAGGTTCGCGCACTCTCGGCAGCCAGCACAGCCCCACGGCAGCAGACTTACGGCAGGGTCCTTCAACGGCGACGCCTTTCCTTTTTCTTTTTGCATTGACAGTTGTGTAGACATTGGCTAGTAGTACAGTAGCGTTATCGGAGGGTTGACGCGGTCCACTCCTGCCACAGAAGGCAGGTTCCACTCATCAACAGTTACGTTTTCTTCTTTAACCCTGAAAGGCGCTAGGCGCTCGGTTAGCGCCATCATACCCTACTCGAGTGGTAGTTGGCAGCGGCGTGTTGTTAGTTGACAGCTGCTTATCATCTGTCGTTCAACCCTCGGCTTTACCCACCTCGAAAGGATCAGACTTCACTTTCTTTCCAGGATAGATTACTGCTCTTGCTATGTTGCGCCTGCCGTCGCAACCGCGCCCCCTCTCTTAGAACTTTCACAGTCACTGGTAAAAGGCACCCTGGGCTGTGCACAAACACGACCTGTCTTTATTTTATCGGAGAGAGCGTCATGATCGGCCCCTCCGCGGGGCTCCATCAGCAAAACATCCATTAGCTTGTTTACTTGTCAACTTGTGACCATAAGATGGTAAATGCACTTGTGGCCAATTCTAGGTTACTTGTGACCTTGTTGGCTTTTCCACTTGTACAAGTTTGTGGCAGGTTTCCTGATGTCCGAGTCGGGTTAGACGCCATGAACCTGTCGCCCCTTATACAGCTCCAGTTACCCGCCTTGACAAACAAGGCCAACCAAAGCCTACCAATGAGGTTCAGCGAGAGTCTGCCACTGGGTATCATCGATCATCTCCAGCGAGCTCAGAGTTTATGAGCTTCAAGTTGGAGTGGAACAAGATGCCGATGATGTTATTGCTGTCTCGAATTGGAGACCTGATGAGACTAAGAGGTGAGCAGTGAAACTTTCCATTCAATTACTTCAACTAACGAAACACCAGGGGCAATCCCAATGATTAATGACACTCCAAGTATGGAATAGATCGTCATGATAGTCTATTTACCTCAAACTCTTTCACTCTTAATTTCTTTCTTTGTCTCCGATGAACACAAACGTGGCAACCTGGACGATGGTTTCGCGGATCGGACGGCTGGACTTGGAGACCTGGACGCACTAACCGCTCACAGGTGGATGAAGCAGCTTTGTGTCACCACATGCTGCATTTCGACTCTGGAGCTTTCGAACTGGAGACGATAGCGAGAGAGGACATATACGAGGCCATCTTCGCCTGGTCGTAACATCACCCCCTCATCACTCATCACTGGTGATCCCATTCATTCAACTTACAATGACGGTGAGATGATCCATTCAGCGGGACATCGCTCGTTCTGTTCTCATGCAATGTCCTCCAGACACCTACACTCCTCATCGATGGATACATCTCCCAGTCCTTTCCCAACAAGGATGCCGAAGACTACATCTGCCATCTGCTCAAGATGAACTCCTCGGCCTTGAGACGGTCATGTCTGGCCTATGGCAAGCAAGATCGTTCAGGCGTGCTCTTCCTCGTCAATGCCATCCCAACGGCTCTTTCCTCCACCGTCAGGCCATACACGCAAGGTCCCGACGGTCACCCACTTTGGATACTCGACCACAGCATTGTGCGCACGGGCACGGTCGTGCCGCAGGTCCTGTGGTCGCCGCAGAATGTGAACGCCTTTGGGCAATACGTTTCCGACGCGACTCTGCAGATGCCCATTTTCTTTACCCACCTGGATGGCACTCTGGGGCTCTCGCTGAGCGACGCGGCCAACGGTCGTTGCCAAACCCTCTGTAATGGACGGGAGCAAGCCCAGCTCGGGGGAAAGGTGACCACGTGCATTCGTATCTTGGTGTGTAGCCCATTTTCCCCTCGTATCGTTCCCGAAGAACCTGTCTTTTGACCTGGGTGCATTGTTAGTGGCCGGGTTACAACGACTACAAGAGACAAGTCCAGATCAAGGACGAGACGGCTGCGAAAAACCCCATCACTGTGGGGAAGTTCGCCCATCACATCGGTCGCACCGTCGAGGCCTTCCTTCGTGTAAGTTTGCCGTCCCTTGATTCGACACGTGATTGTACTCAATATGAATTACATCGCCACTATGACAGGATGTGACGCCAAATCCGGCTCGTAGGGCAGACCGATGGATCATCGGCCAGGGCGGAGTCATCCCTGCCAACATTAGGGTCATTGGCGCGATTCACGTTTCCGCTGGTACCTGGATGCCAATCCTTCAACTAAACAACGTTTGGGTATTTTAGTTCTCCGGCTTCTACTCTATATGACCGTGACTGCTTCTCTGATATGTAAGTTAGTTTAGTAGAGGACTGCCGTGCTTCGTAGCTGTAGTAGCTGTGTTTATGTACAAGTTTGTCAGCAGATCGCGTGAAATCTGTGGCTCAAATCGGGTTTTAAGACCAATTTACACCGAACTAGCGGACGCCCATGCTGCGCACGGCGGGTCACGATGGGAGACGAAGCGACAGAAAGAGTGCTTATATATAAGGTGTAGAACTTTCGAGACAATGCTTCAAACGCCTCGAAGTCACTGCGCCGAGTCAATGCACATACTGAGTCACTTCGTTATCAAAATCAGAGAAGGCTGCCAAAAGCAGTAAAATTCCAGCCAATCAGACTCCTCAATTGGTTACCAAAGATAGTAAATTTCAACACCATCTCGCCTTGATATATAGAAAGATGGGCAGCGCGAGTTCGATGTTCGTCAGATGGTTGATTGATCCCAATGCCCTCGACTACGGTGTCGACTTGATACCGCCGCCTGGTACTGTCGCTCTCCTTGGCGTCGTACATTTCGCCATGCTTCACCCGATCATCTCGATCACAGCCACATCAGGCACTAATTGAAAAAGGCTGGACAGTAACATTTTTTGCGACATAATGGCCACTTCGCCTCCGTCACCTCCACCTTCGCCCCCCTCACTGGCACCTCCGCACCACCATGATCGTCCCTCTCGCAATTCTTGCAGCTACCCGTGCATACCCCGTTGGCCTACAATAACCGCCCGTCCTCTCCGGGATCATCATGAGAGGAGGATTGAAGTTGGTCGAGAGTCTCTCAACCAACTTCAATCCTCCTCTCATAATGATCCCAATAACTGCCGGTCACTCTGGGACATTATCCGGAGTTGTACGTTCACAATCTTCTTATGCATCTGGGTGTCCGTGCACCCTAATGTCCCGAGTCCTGACGACGGGTGGCCGAAGGTCACAATACGACGTGTGGGACTCGTGGTTGCCACCCTCATTGCGCCAGAAGCAATGATTGTTTGGGCATGGAGACAACGACAATTTGCCATTGAACTGGCAGAGATTCATAAACATGAATCATAAAGTGAGGGTGAAATCTAATGATGACCATCGGACACAGGAGAGGGATGGATGATCACTCACGGCTTCTTTGCGACTATGGGGGGTTTTATGGAGTTCCAAGGAAACGAGCCAATCCGAGTGCTGTTACCCGATCAACTACAATCCTATTCCCTGACGGGCAATGGGGACTTCCCAAGGCTTTTGAAAGCGGAGATCGACGACAAGAGCAAGGGTGATTTCACCTCCAAAGGGCTTACCGTCCTCCAAACCGGCTGGTTTGTGATACAATGCATCGCGCGTGGCGTTCAAGACCTACCGATCACCGAGCTGGAGTTCATCACAGTTGCCCTTGCAACGCTCAACTTTATGATACACATCCTGTTGTGGGACGAGCCGCTGCCAGTGAACGTGCAACGTGGGGTAGTACGAGTATACAAGAAACGAATTGCTGAAGAGCCTGTGGACGATGGAGATGTTGAACCTACGGTGGGATTTTGGGGCGCGATTCGAGATGCGGTTTCTGACCTTCCAGCTATGATTGTCCGCGGGCCAATCATCGGCGCCAAACAAGGGTCGTGCCTTCTCCGCATTCTCTTCTGGCCAGTCGAGAGGCCGTTCAAAATCCTGATTGGGGAAAGCTTGGGTAAGGGCTCTGAGGATTTGAAGAGGGTCAACACATTTTATCCGGGCGAGTGGGTGAGGTCATCTTTTCGTGGAGGGCTCCCCGTGATTGCCATTGCGTCTGCCTTTGGTGGCGTTCACTGCATTGGGTGGTCATTCGCATTTTCCTCTAGCACAGAACGAACCCTCTGGCGTGTCACTTCAGTCTCTATAACCAGTGTTCCAATCGGGCTGCCCCTACCCATATTTCCCAATACGCTTGTTTCCAATCGCTTTAGGGATAACAACTGCAATTATTTCTTTATGTATTTAGTCAATTGGTGTTACTGTACTCCCCTTCCTATGATATGTCTCAAATCGCTGCCTCCCGCAGCATACCACGTTGTACAGTGGACCTCATTCATCCCGCATGTATAATTTTTTTCCTTACGATTAGTCTTCATACTCGCTCCAATACAACGGCTCCGTGATATTTAATGGTGACTACTCTCCCAGGCCGAAGAAGTGCGGCTCTCTGAAGAAATAATTTTAAAGGAGAGGCGCTGTGTGCTGATCCCGTCGTTGTGCTGTAGCACGAGGGCACATCCCGGTATCGTATGCTTCTGTACGCGTGACGGTGCGCCCTCCCTCTTCAAGTTTGCCAGCGTATCCAGCTACCGATACAAGCCATCAAAAGAGTCGCCGGCCCTACGAGTACCATCGCCCGCTATTTAGTGGTTGATTCAGCACCCGATCAGGATCGCCCTTTTAAGGTGTGAAATTCACCCTTGGAAAACTTGAAGAAATTTTCGTTATTTGGAGGGCAGTAGCCCACCCTCTGGAGTGGCGGTTATACGCCGCCGTGAATTTTTCGAATCCATAATATTTGAAAGGTCGATGACAGCCCGTTCAAAGGGGTCCTGTCACCCTCCAAATCTTAGGGTTACCTGGTGACTGCCGGACCGGCTGGGCCGCCTCAGATGTGATTTGAATTTTTTTCAGATCGCTTATATTATGTAATCAAGTTGGTTTCCTCATCGTCTTCTGCCTTTGTCCGCTTCCTCCCCACTCTTGGTTTTCAGTCATATGGTACGTCCTCTTTTATTTTATTCATGCTTCATGTTCTGTGTAGGCCCCATACATCAATGGCAACCCCCTCCCCTGCCATTAATGTTGGATCGGTGATAGCGGACGATGGTAGCCCAACAGAAACAGCCACGGCGGTGCCGCTCTTGGGTTCACTCATATAGTATGTCTTCCTTTTGTTTGTCCCGTTTCATGTTTTGCGCAGGCCCTATACATCAATGCCAACCCCCATACGTCAATGCCAACCTCCTCCCCTGCCCTCACGATGAGCAATAGCGACGACGATGGTAGCCCAACAAAAACAGCCACGGCAGCACGCAAAGGCGATGGCGGCGGCAACAATGGATGCAGCGGTGACCCCCTGACGGTGAGGGCAGCAGCAGCACCAATGCGACGGCGGCGTCGGCAACAACATGACAGCGGCAGTACCAGCCTCGACATTGGCAATAGCACGGTGGTGGCACGACAGACACCACCAGCATCAGCACCAGCGTGGCGGCTGCATGACGGGCAGCACCAGCACCAGTAGCAACGTGGGCAGCACGATGGGCAGCAGGAGTAGGAGCAGCACAGTAGCAGGAACAGCGCCGCGGTAGCACAACAGGCAGCGGTATCGCGGCGGTACGACAGGCAACGGCGGTGCAGCGGGACAACAAGCAGGAGCAGCGCAGTAGCAGGAGCAGCACGGCGGCGGCATGACAGGCAGCAGGAGCAACTGCGCAATGACAGGCAGCAGCAACAGCAGTGCAGCGGCGGCACGACGAGCAGCAGCACAGTAGCAGTGCGGTGCAGCAATGGCACGACAGGCATCACCGTAGCGACAGCAGCGGGAGCAGGAGCAGCACACCAGCGGGACAACAGACAGCAGCAACAGCGTGGCGGCTTTGCCAAGGGACACGACGAAGGTATTCAAATATTCCTATGTCTGTGATCTTGCTTGTAAGGTCAAGAACATCGTGTTCAGTTGTTAGATGCCACACGACTTGTATATACTTTCGTAGAGGCTTTTAACAACTCTTGTTACCCATTGTTTCGTGTGTGCGACATTCAGCCATTTGCAATGGGCCAGTTATCAGCCCTTGACTGCAGGGAGATTGAAAGGCCACATCTAATTGGGTGGTTATTTGCCCTCCAGATGACGGGAGGAATTCGGCCGTTGAGCTGCGGCCACTTCCTGGGCATTATTCGCCCCCGCATCGGGTGGTTTTTAACGGCAGATCTTCGGCCGTTGACACTTCAATTTTAGCGGGAGAAAAACACCCAACAGGAGGGCTGTCAGCTGGTATTAACCCTTATGTCGGGTGATGCCCTTCCCGGCTGCCGGGTGGCAGCTGCCCGGTGATTTTCTCCCCGGCTACCCGGTGGTTTTCGCCCCGGAGTCCTCATAGTGCCCCCCCATTCGTGACCTAGTGACCTGAGTCCCACACTACCCCGTAAAAGGGGTGTGCATAACAGCGTTTTCCCTCAACCGACCCACGTGGCCGGCTACAGCGGCCGTGCAGGGCTGATGATCGTCTCCTGCTGCATGGCACTTATTCTTAGTAGTAGTCAAGCTGTAAAGTAAGACAAAACTAGGAATAAAACGCTACTCCAAAAAAAAAAAAAGAAAGGCGCTAGGCGCTCGGTTAGCGCCATCATAGCCGACTCGAGTGGTACTGTAGTCGGCAGCGGCGTGTTGTTAGTTGTCGTTCAACCCTCGGCTTTACCCACCTCGAAAGGATCAAACTTCACTTTCTTTCCATGGTAGATTGCTGCTCTTGCTATGTTGCGCCTGCCGTCGCAACCGCGCCCCCGCTCTTAGAGCTTTCACAGTCACTGGTAAAAGGCACCCTGGGCTGTGCACAAACACGACCTGTCTATTTTATCACACGATCTGTCTTTATTTTACCGGAGAGAGCGTCATGATCCGATCATGACGCTCTCTCTGAGTCGGCCCCTCCGCGGCGGGGCTCCGAGTCGGGTTAGACGCCATGCCGCCCGCCCCTTAGTATACAGCTCCAGCTCGTCACTTGTTGCTGTTGCTCGTGTTTCTGTTACAGGTTACCCGCCTTGACAAACAAAGCCAACCAAAGCCTACCAATGAGGTTCAGCGAGTCTGCCACTGATTATCATCGATCATCTCCAGCGAGCTCAGAGTTTATGAGCTTCAAGTTGGAGTGGAACAAGATGCCGATGATGTTATTGCTGTCTCGAATTGGAGACCTGATGAGACTAAGAGGTGAGCAGTGAGACTTTCCATTCAACTAACGAAACACTAGGGGCAATCCCAATGATTAATGACACTCCAAGTATGGAATAGATCGTCATGATAGTCTATTTACCTCAAACTCTTTCACTCTTAATTTCTTTCTTTATCTCCGATGGACACAAACGTGGCAACCTGGACGATGGTTTAGCAGATCGGACGGCTGGACTTGGAGACCTGGACGCACTAAATGGATGGATACACCGCTCACAGGTGGATGAAGCAGCTTTGTGTCACCACGTTCTGCATTTCGACTCTGGAGCTTTCGAACTGGAGACGATAGCGAGAGAGGACATATACGCATATACGAGGCCATCGTCGCCTGGTCGTAACATCACCCCCTCATCACTCATCACTAGCGATCCCATTCATTCAACTTACAATGACGGTGAGATGATCCATTCAGCGGGACATCGCTCGTTCTGTTCTCATGCAATGTTCTCCAGACACCCACACTCCTAATCGATGGATACATCTCCCAGTCCTTTCCCAACAAGGATGCCGAAGACTACATCTGCCATCTGCTCAAGATGAACTCCTCGGCCTTGAGACGGTCATGTCTGGCCTATGGCAAGCAAGATCGTTCAGGCGTGCTCTTCCTCGTCAATGCCATCCCAATGGCTCTTTCCTCCATCGTCAGGCCATACACGCAAGGTCCCGACGGTCACCCACTTTGGATACTCGACCACAGCATTGTGCGCACGGGCACGGTCGTGCCCCAGGTCCTGTGGTCGCCGCAGAACGTGAACGCCTTTGAGCAATACGTTTCCGACGCGACCCTGCAGATGCCCATTTTCTTTACCCACCTGGATGGCACTCTGGGGCTCTCGCTGAGCGACGCGGCCAACGGTTGTTGCCAAACCCTCTGTAATGGACGAGAGCAAGCCCAGCTGGGGGGAAAGGTGACCACGTGCATTCGTATCTTGGTGTGTAGCCCATTTTCCCCTCGTATCGTTCCCGTAGAGCCTGTCTTTTGACCCGGGTGCATGGTTAGTGGCCGGGTTACAACGACTACAAGAGACAAGTCCAGATCAAGGACGAGACGGCTGTGAAAAACCCCATCACTGTGGGGAAGTTCGCCCATCACATCGGTCGCACCGTCGAGGCCTTCCTTCGTGTAAGTTTGCCGTCTCTTGATTCGACACGCGATTGTACTTCAATATGATTCACATCGCCACTATGACAGGATGTGACGCCAAATACGGCTCGTAGGGCAGACCGATGGATCATCGGCCAAGGCGGAATCATCCCCGCCAACATCAGGGTCATTGGCGCGATTCACGTTTCCGCTGGTACCTGGATGCCAATCCTTCAACTAAACAACGTTTGGGTATTTTAGTTCTCCGGCTTCTACTCTGTATTACCATGACTGCTTCTCTGATATGTAAGTTAGTTTAGTAGAGGACTGCCGTGCTTCGCGCACGGGCCGTCATAGTAGTAGCGGTAGCTGTTTATGTACATGTTTGTCAGCAGATCACGTGAAATCTGTGCAGGCAACGAGAAATCGGAAGGCGGCAATTCCGCGTACCCAGGGTTTTCCGCGGTGGAACCCAAAATGGTACCCAGGCTCCACGTCATTAATATTGTGTCGTGTATCGACTTCAGTTATCCTCATAATCATCCTCATAATCATCAAGTTAGCATAAACAAGTTATCTTGCTCTCGCCGTCTCGAAGCTTTCCCCAGCCGAACGTTCTGAGTCCCCGCCCGCCCCTACCTACCAGCACTAGGGGGTAAACCATTTGACCCAGATATGGGCGCAATCCCCACGCGTTGCACTGCCGAGCCTCAGAATGCTTCCTTCCATCATGACAATGCGCTGATTGGCTGTCGTTGTTATCATCCCATCAATATGAAGTCACCCTCAACCCAACTTGGGCATACCGTCCGTATATTTATCGGACACGCAGGCTAACAGCACGGTATAGGTGCTTTGATGGCCGTCTAATGGTGGATGGTTGCACTACAGTGGGAAGATTTCAAGGCAAAAGCAAAGCTTGGAAGCATGCAGAGAGATAAAAGAGTGGAACGCGGGGGAGAACCTGTTAAGTATTGATCTAATTGAAATGAAACAGTATCCGAGCGTGACATCGAAATGTATGACTTGGATAGTAGTCATCAGCAATGGATATACAGGCGTCGGCCAACATGGGTATGCTGCAAGTGGACGCTGGTCGCTGGAGACATTGAGCAGGTGACGTACGGTACTGTATAGTAAAAGGACACTATGCAGAGACGGAAAGGAGATGTACGAAGCAGTAATCTACAAATATCAAATGTGAGACTGCCCAAGGTTGAGAATTTTGGGGCACAGCGAGGTCGAGCAAGGCAACGTCTTGACATCGGCCGAGCGATGAGTCTGAAGGGGCTTCAGACGGTGTGAGTGCGTGGTTGGTTTTTAACGGTGAAAAAAGAAGGCGAGAAGGTGGAAGGTCGAGCAGCATCAGGTCAACGTATTCTTCCATCGACAGCGTGAGGCCAGCGAGGACTTCAAGAAAAGAACTTGTCATGCCGCCTGTGTTGTACGATGTTATATTGTCGTTCAGATTGGACATGCCTCCGAGGCTCAAACAGCCAGCAGCAAAGTAATAACTTGAAACGTTTATTTGCGCTGGAGTACTTCAGTTGAACAGAACGACCTTGCGCTTCCCCAAGTAGAGTCAGAGTCCCACCGGTTGCGAGAAAAGGTTTGCCCCTTCTACGATGTACTTGAAGTGGGGCTTGCCCTCCAAGTTGACAAGCGCCGCACATTCAATATATTTACAGCTTCAGGTCTATATGAAATTGACGTGATAAGCACTTGGAGAATGCCAGAAACCTGCCTTGCTCACCATCCTCCGCAAGGGACAAATAGATCAGCCTTGAAATGCAAGTGCGCCGCATTATGGAAGTTCGTCCCATCCAGAACGACCTCACTGGCTGTGAAAAGAAAAAGGCGTCATCAACGACCCGTGACTGGTCACAGCTAGACATACATGGCAGCTTGACATCTTGATCCTCAATGCGTACGAGGAATCCGTCCTTGCTCAACTTTGACTTGTCGAAGTGCTCAACAGGGACCTGAAACTTGGCCAGACGTACGAGTTCCTCCCTATTGATGCCAGCTGGATCCGTGAGCACGCCGCTCCCGTCGATGACAAGCGATCGTCTTGTCAGAACTGAGCGGCAAAGCGAACAGGAGGGCCCTGGCGCTGGCATGGCCTGACGCTCACAACTGACTCGGATGCAGTGGTTCATGCAGTTACAAGTCCCACTCGAGAGATTTTGGGCGACGGGTGTTCCCCTAGTCTGCACAGTTTTTTAATAGAATGGTGTACCAAGCAAAAGCGACGAGAAATGCGATCGTTTCGATTATTGTCGCGCTCCGAGACCCTCAACTCGACGGCGGCGGACGGGCCGGGATCACGTGCATCACGTGCACTGAAATCGGTCCATTCGGTGTAAATCGGCCGGGTCGGTGTAAATCAGTCTTAAGGCCCAATCGAGAAAAGCCCACCGAAACGACCGATTGAGGTCACGTGATACAGTAACCATCACGTGCTCCCGGCGCATCAGTTGCTGGCCACCGCCTATCGCCTCGCTCATCCGTTCTTGCCTTGTTCTCGTGCCCGCGTCCCTTGTTCATTTGTGTTTGATCTCGCACCGCAAACCTCTCACCACCCATACCCCCTTTTTTTGCCTTTGTCCTCGACCTCGCACCGCAAGCCTCTTGCTGCTCATTTCCCTTTGTTTTCTACTTCGTGGCGCAACCTCCTTCGACAACCACTCGCCCGTCAAAATGCCTGGCACCAGCCTCGCGGCCACACTTGTGGTCTTGCGCAGGCATACTTGGCCACCCCTACTGGACTTGTCTCCTCGTGTCTCAGTCTTGCGAGTCGCATTCGGGTATCATGCTCTCTCGTTTAGATTTTTACTATAGACTTCTATGTCTAGTTTCTAACTTCTTTTCCCTTTCATCCCTTTGATGCTTGCCTTTTTCTTCTTGCTTGACACTCAAAGGTGTGCTGGGGCCAGACTACGCTCGGACGAACTCTCTCATCTTCTACTTCCCCAGGCATTCCTCGTCCTTCTCGATACCAAAACATCCGGAGCAGCAGCAAGCCCATCGGCCTCTAGATTCCAGTCATTCATGAACCATCCAGCCGGTGCACCGCCCCCACCGAGGTCCGCACACGAGACCCAATTGACTTTGAGATGGCATTGTGTCTTACCCACAGGGCCCGA
This sequence comes from Russula dissimulans, assembly GCA_022376545.1. Taxonomy (NCBI): domain Eukaryota; kingdom Fungi; phylum Basidiomycota; class Agaricomycetes; order Russulales; family Russulaceae; genus Russula; species Russula dissimulans. Next base: position 175,983 of record WTXJ01000033.1, read on the forward strand.
GACTGTCTTTTCCTGAAATGGTGCCTTGTCGCTGTGGGGCTGAAGGATCTCAATTGACCCGCAGAGAAGGTCTCTGTGTCGCAGTTCATTACAACCCATGAGTAGCACCGCCTGTCAGCAAAGATAGCCATATTCATCATAATGGCATTGGACCAATCCCGTTCGCCGCTTTTCGCTTCCGAAGAGCGTGTCTTGTCTCGTATAGCTCCGGGGAAATCGTTAAGCTAGAGATGCACTTGAATCCGACGACGAATTAGTAGAATGGGCAGGTGACGTTGAACAAACGTGCTGACCAGACCGAAGCACATCGGTGGGCCAACTCCGAGTCACGAAAAAATGAGGTCCTGATAAGGGGTCGGCGCGGAAAGCTCGTAAGCCCAATAAAATCGCGCTAGTGTATTCATCATTGAATTGATTCCAGCAACTAGGGACTTTGCTTCCGAGTTCAAGCTTTCGAGTTTCGCAAGGGGATAGACAACGCGGCCTATGCCACGATATCAGCTTGCAAGTTTGCCGCATGTCATGATAAGCTACCACGCGTAACTTATCTTCTCATGTTTTCCACGTTTGGTGAAGGATGGAGGTCATAAGGCCACGGATGCGCCGCCATGTCCCCGTTCTGGTAGACACAAAGGCGCGGAAATTCAAATTCACATTGCCGTGTTTCAGAACACATATCAGTTAGGCAGGACGGATCATGAGAGGGTCAGCTGGCAAAAGGTTTCCGGAATCTCCCGTGTGGGAGAAAACGAAGCCTCAGCGCTGAGCGCTGCTCCACACCGGGTTGCATCAGTCCTTTAACACCCACTCGGCCTCGTTACCCCGACCCAATGGTGAGTATCTACAACCCCAAGTCGCATCAAACCTCCGGCATTCCGCGCTATTCCCCACTCATTTTCAAGTTCTGTTGGATAACCACTTTCGTTGCCTCGCCATGAGTTCTGTTTCTGGTACGCTCCTTGGCCCCATGACGAAGATGTTTCCGTCGTCACAAGCGCGACGGGGAGACCTTAAGCTCAGAATAGCTCGTGAGCTGACCGCCGAAAACGAATCCATTATCGGTGAAAAGGGCCGCAGAGTCATCGAAGAGAGGAGAGCCTTGTGAGGCCAATCCTCCCTGAGGTCATCGTCCGTCGCGGCTAAACGTCCGGTAATGCCGAGGAGACGAAACTCGGGCTCGATTCGAAATGGGGTATTCCAAAATTCCTACATGCTCAGGACTATCGTAGAGCTGCCAGGGATGCATACCGATTCGTCAAGGTTGCCTTCACATGTCACCTTCGTATCATATTGTGCACCTAATCATTCCCGTCACAGCGCGTATCAGAGAGAGCTCTCGCTAATCAACTCGATAGGCCATTGACGCTTCGTCAGTTCCACTTTGACATTCCCGGTATGCTCGAACCTGACTTTGCCGAGGGATTAGATGATATCTTCGACCGCATACGACTCGCCCGATCTCTTTATCGATGCCATCTCAGCTGCAAGGACGCATTTCCATCACCTCATCTGAAAGAAGAATGGTCAGCGATTGTGTGGAGTGGCGCATGCGCGAGGCCTGGGGGGCAGGTTACTGCGCTATCTCAAGACGAAGAGGCAAGTCTCACTTTTCTATCAATATCGCACTGCTTCATGATATTCTTAGTTTGTGTATAGTAGCATGAGGCTATTCGACGAGATCAAGGCGGAGATAATGCACGACGTAAAGACGTCGTACGGGTTCGACACCAGTCGAACTCCTGATATAATCGGCCGCAACACAGCACGTGCACAGGCTCTGTTGACCGAAATGGCCTTCATTCATCTTGTTCGTCCTATGCCTTCGCGCTATTTGCAGCCCACTGAGCGCTGTATCCATACAGGAACCCAACTTTGGTGGGACTCCTCGCCACCCATATCGCCACCCCATTATTAAACAGGCAATCAACCTCATCTGGTTCCAGAACCAGGACTCAGTCGTTTACCATTCGCACATCTCGTCTCTGGATGATCCTCGCGATCACAGCCGCCGTCAAGGCGAGGATCTGGTTGCACAGCTACAGCGGGACTTCCTCAAAAATGCACGGTACGATTCGCTTCTGCATCTGCATAGTACACCCTCTTTCTCATTCACCTGTCAACCACAAGCGCACACGCGGGTGTCCCACCCGAACCTGTAACTGGAGCCGGAAGGCTCCATCAGACGGCTCTGGATGCTGCGGTCCAAGACGGACTTCCTCCATATCCTCAGGATGACCATGATAGCCAGATCCCAATGATCAATATCTCTGACGAATCGTAGTAATCGTGTCTCGTCTATGTTATTGTTGTATCGCCTTTTGTATCGATTAAACATTTTTATCAGTAAGCGCCCTGTTCGACCATCTCGGATGGTGATACCAGCAGTGATGGACGGTGTCGATCGTCTTGCATTTGCACATACTCTCGCCAGACTAGGGTGCCACTTTCGGTCAAGATCTACTGGAAACCAGAATCTAACCTGAGACGGAAAGCGTACAGCAGATGACCTCAACATCTGGTGGCGGTGATGTGACTTTGTATTTTTTTCAGAGTCGAATTTGCTGCGCATGTCGCTTATACTATGTAATCAAGTACTGCCCCGCTTCTTCCTTTGTCCGCTTCCTCCCCACTCTTGGGTTTCAGTCACATGGTACGTCCTCTTTTTATTTTTTTCATGTTTCATGTTCTGTGCAGGCCCCATACATCAATGCCAACCCCATTAATGTTGGATCGGTGATAGCGGATGATGGTGGCCCAACAGAAGCGGCAGCGGCGGCGATGCCACTCTTGGGTTCACTCATATAGTATGTCTTCCTTTTTTTTGTCCTGTTTCATGGTTTGCGCGGGCCCTATACATCAATGCCAACCCCCATACGTCAATGTCAACCTCCTCCCCTGCCCTCATGATGAGCAATAGCGACGACGACGGTAGCCCAACAAAAACAGCCACGGCAGCACGCAAAGGCGATGGCGGCGGCAACAATGGATTCAGCGGTGACCCCCTGACGGTGAGGGCAGCAGCAGCACCAATGCGACGGCGGCGTCGGCAAAAACGTGACAGCGGCAGTACCAGCCTCGACATTGGCAATAGCACGGTGGTGGTACGACAGACACCACCAGCATCAGCACCAGCATGGCGGCTGCATGACGGGCAGCACCAGCACCAGTAGCAACGTGGGTAGCACTATGGGCAGCAGGAGTAGGAGCAGCACGGTAGCAGGAACAGCGCCGCGGTAGCACAACAGGCAGCGGTGTCGCGGCGGTATGACAGGCAACGGCGGTGGAGCGGGACAACAAGCAGGAGCAGCGCAGTAGCAGGAGCAGCACGGCGGCGGCATGACAGGCAGCAGGAGCAACTGCGCAATGACAGGCAGCAGCAACAGCAGCACAGCGGCGGCACGACGAGCAGTAACACAGTAGCAGTGTGGTGCAGCAATGGCACGACAGGCGGCACCGTAGCGACAGCAGCGAGAGCAGGAGCAGCACACCAGCGGGACAACAGACAGCAGCAATAGCGTGGCAGCTTTGCCAAGGGACACGACGAAGGTATTCAAATATTCCTATGTCTGTGATCTTGCTTGTAAGGTCAAGAACATCGTGTTCAGTTGTTAGATGCCACGCGACTTTGTATATACTTTCGTAGAGGCTTTTAACAACTCTTGTTACCCATCGTTTCGTGTGTGCGACATTCAGCCATTTGCAATGGGCCAATTATCAGCCTTGACTACAGGGAGATTGAGAGGCCACGTCTAATTGGGTGGTTATTTGCCCTCCAGATGATGGGAGGAATTCGGCCGTTGAGCTGCGGCCACTTGCTGGGCATTATTCGCCCCCGCATCGAGTGGTTTCAGCCTCACGCAATAACATTTAACAGCAGATCTACGGCAGATCTTCGGCCGTTGACACTTCAATTTTAGACAGGAGGGCTGTCGAGGGCGGTTACAGTCAGCCGGTATTAACCCTTATGTCGGGTGATGCCGATGCCGTGGCAGCTGCTAGGTGGTTTTCGCCCCCTGCCCTGTTTTCCGCCCCCGGAGTCAATAGTGCCCCCCCTATTACGGGAGGTACCCGTGACCTGAGTCGAGTAATCAGATTTGAACCCGTGACCTGAGTCCCACACTACCCTAACAGGGGCGTGCATAACAGTCACAACCCACGTGGCCGGCTACAACGGCCGTGCAGGTCATCTCCTGCTGCATGGCACTTATCCTTAGTAGTAGTCAAGCTGCAAAGAAGACAAAACTAGGAATAAAACGCTACTCCAAAAAAAAAGGAAGGCGCTAGGCGCTCGGTTAGCGCCATCAAAGCCGACTCGAGTGGTGGCGTATTGTTGGAACCCTCGGCTTTACCCGCCTCGAAAGGATCAAACTTCACTTTCTTTCCAGGATAGATTCCTGCTCTTGCTATGTTGCGCCTGCCGTCGCAACCGCGCCCCCGCTCTTAGAGCTTTCACAGTCACTGGTAAAATGCACCCTGGGCTGTGCACAAACACGACCTGTCTTTATTTGATCACACGACCTGTCTTTATTTTATCGGAGAGAGCGTCATGAATCATGACGCTCTCTCTGAGTCGGCCCCTCCGCGGTGGGGCTCCAACTCGGGTTAGACGCCATGAACCTGTCCGCAGCCCACCCCCTTAGTATACAGCTCCAGCTCGTCACTTGTTGCTCGTGTTTCTGTTACAGGTTACCCGCCTCGACAAACAAGGCCAACCAAAGCCTACTAATGAGGTTCAGCGAGTCTGCCACTGATTATCATCGATCATCTCCAGCGAGCTCAGAGTTTATGAGCTTCAAGTTGGAGTGGAACAAGATGCCGATGATATTATTGCTGTCTCGAATTGGAGACCTGATGAGACTAAGAGGTGAGCGATAAGTTAAACTTTCCATTCAATCACACACCAGGGGCAATCCCAATGATTAATGACACTCCAAGTATGGAATAGATCGTCATGATAATCTATTTACCTCAAACTCTTTCACTCTTAATTTTTTTCTTTGTCTCCGATGGACACAAAACGTGGCAACCCGGACGATGGTGCAGCGGATCGGATGGCTGGACTTGGAGACCTGGACGCACTAAATGCATGGATACACTGCTCACAGGTGGATGAAGCAGCTTTGTGTCACCACATGCTGCATTTCGACTCTGGACCTTTCGAACTGGAGACGATAGCGAGAGAGGACATATAGAAGGCCATCGTCGCCTGGTCGTAACATCACCCCCTCATCACTCATCACTAGCGATCCTATTCATTCAACTTACAATGACGGTGAGATGATCCATTCAACGGGACATCGCTCGTTCTGTTCTGATGCAATGTTCTCCAGACACCCGCACTCCTCATCGATGGATACATCTCCCAGTCCTTTCCCAACAAGGATGCCGAAGCCTACATCTGCCATCTACTCAAGATGAACTCCTCGGCCTTGAGACGGTCATGTATGGCCTATGGCAAGCCAGATCGTTCAGGCATGCTCTTCCTCGTCAATGCCATCCCAATGGCTCTTTCCTCCACCGTCAGGCCATACACGCAAGGTCCCGACGGTCACCCACTTTGGATACTCGACCACAGCATTGCGCGCACGGGCACGGTCGTGCCGCAGGTCCTGTGGTCGCCGCAGAACGTGAACGCCTTTGAGCAATACGTTTCCGACGCGACTCTGCAGATGCCCATTTTCTTTACCCACCTGGATGGCACTCTGGGGCTCTCGCTGAGCGACGCGGCCAGCGGTAGTTGCCAAACCCTCTGTAATGGACGAGGGCAAGCCCAGCTCGGGGGAAAGGTGACCACGTGCATTCGTATCTTGGTGTGTAGCCCATTTTCCCCTCGTATCGTTCCCGTAGAACCTGTCTTTTGACCTGGGTGCATGGTTAGTGGCCGGGTTACAACGACTACAAGAGACAAGTCCAGATCAAGGACGAGACGGCTGCGAAAAACCCCATCACTGTGGTGAAGTTCGCCCATCACATCGGTCGCACCGTCGAGGCCTTCCTTCGTGTAAGTTTGCCGTCCCTTGATTCGACACGCGATTGTGCTCAATATGAATTACATCGCCACTATGACAGGATGTGACGCCAAATCCGGCTCGTAGGGCAGACCAATGGATCATCGGCCAGGGCGGAGTCGTCCCTGCCAACATTAGGGTCATTGGCGCGATTCACGTTTCCGCTGGTACCTGGATGCCAATCCTTCAACTAAACAACGTTTGGGTATTTTAGTTCTCCGGCTTCTACTCTATATGACCATGACTGCTTCTCTGATACAGTATGTAGTTTAGTAGAGGACTGCCGTGCTTCGCACAGCCCAGCTATGTACAAGTTTGTCAGCAGATCACGTGAAAGAAAATATATGGCTCAATTGGGTTTTAAGGCCAATTTACACCGAACTAGCGGACGCCCATGCTACGCACGGCGCGTCACGATGGGAGACGAAGCGACAGCAAGAGTGCTTATATATAAAGTGTAGAACTTTCGAGACAATGCTTCAAACGCCTCGAAGTCACTGCGCCGAGTCAATGCACATACTGAGTCACTTCGTTATCAAAATCAGAGAAGGCTGCCAAAAGCAGTAAAATTCCAGCCAATCAGACTCCTCAATTGGTTACCAAAGATAGTAAATTTCAACACCATATATAGAAAGACGGGCAGCGCGAGTTCGATGTTCTTCGTCAGATGGTTGATTGATCTCAATGCCCTCCGAGTCGAGTACGGTGTCGACTTGATGCCGCCGCCTGGTACGCTCTCCTTGGCGTCGTACATTTCGCCATGCTTCACCCGATCATCTCGATCACAGCCACATCAGACATTAATTGAAAAAGGCTGGACAGTAACTTTTTTTGCGACATAATGGTCACTTCACCTCCGTCACCTTCATCTTCGCCCCCCTCACTGGCACCTCTGCACCACCATGATTGTCCCTCTCGCAATTCTTGCAGCTACCCGTGCATACCCCGTTGGCCTACAATCACCGCCCGTCCTCTCCGGGATCATTATGAGAGGAGGATCGAAGTTGGTCGAGAGAGTCTCTCAACCAACTTCAATCCTCCTCTCATAATGATCTCAATAACTGCCGGTCACTCTGGGACATTATCCGGAGTTTTACGTTCACAATCTTCTTATGCATCTGGGTGTCCGTGCTCCCTAATGTCCCGAGTCCTGACGACGGATGGCCGAAGGTCACAATGCAACGTGTGGGACTCATGGTTGCCACCCTCATTGCGCCAGAAGCAATGATTGCTTGGGCATGGAGACAACGATAAATTGCCATTGAAATGGCAGAGATTCATAAAAATGAATCATAAAGTCTGAGGGTGAAATCTAATGATGACCATCGGACACAGGAGGGGGATGGACGATAACTCACGGCTTTTTTGCGACTATGGGGGGTTTTATGGAGTTCGAAGGAAACGAGCCAATCCGAGTGCTTTTACCCGATCAACTACAACCCTATTCCCTGACGGGCAATGGGGACTTCCCAAGGCTCTTGAAAGCGGAGATCGACGACAAGAGCAAGGGTGATTTCACCTCCAAAGGGCTTGCCGTCCTCTAAACCGGCTTGTTTGTGATACAATGCGTCGCGCATGGCGTTCAAGGCCTACCAATCACCGAGCTGGATTTCATCACAGTTGCCCTTGCAACGCTTAACTTTATCATATACACCCTGTTGTGGGACGAGCCGCTGCCAGTGAACGTGCAATGTGGGGTGCGAGTATACAAGAAACGAATTGCTGAAGAGCCTGTGGACGATGGAGATGTTGAACCTACGGTGGGATTTTGGGGCGCAATTCGAGATGCGGTTTCTGACTTTCCAGCTATGATTGTCCGTGGGCCAATCATCGGCGCCAAACAAGGGTCGTGGCTTCTCCGCATTCTCTTCTGGCCAGTCGAGAGGTCGTTAAAAATCCTGATTGGCGAAAACTTTGATAAGGACACTGAGGATTTGAAGAGGGTCAACACATTTTATCCGGGCGAGTGGGTGAGGTCATCTTTTCGTCGAGGGCTCCCCGTGATTGCCATTGCGTCTGCCTTCGGCGGCATTCACTACTTCGGGTGGTCATTCGCATTTCCCTCTAGCACAGAACGAACCCTCTGGCGTATCACTTCAGTCTCTATAACCAATGTTCCAATCGGGCTGCCCCTACCCATATTCCCACCCAATACGCTTGTTTCCAATCGTTTTAGGGATCATCAGGAAAACATCCACTAGCCTTTTCACTTTTCGATTTTTTGGAAAAAAGGCGGGTTTTATTCTACTTCTCTCCTCCTAAAAGTGAATTTGTGAACCAACGTTTTTTGAGTTCTAGGTTCCTTTTCGACTTGTCGACTTTTCGACTCGTACGAACTCGTACGAGTTCGTACAAGTCCAAAACAGTGAGTGGCAGGTTTCCTGATGATAACAACTGCAATTATTTCTTTATGTATTTAGTCAATTGGTGTTACTTGTACTCCCCTTCCTATCATATGTCTCAAATCGCTGCCTCCCGCAGCATACCACGTTGTACAGTGGACCTCATTCATCCCGCATGTATAATTCTTTTCCTTACGATTAGTGTTCATACTCACTCCATTACAACTGCTCCGTGATATTTAACGGTGACTACTGTCCCAGGCTGAAGAAGTGCGGCACTCTGAATAAATAATTTTAAAGGAGAGGCACTGTGTGCTGATCCGTCGTTGTGCTGTAGCACGAGGGCACATCCCGGTATCGTATGCTTCTGTACGCGTGACGGTGCGCCCTCCCTCTTCAAGTTTGCCAGCGCATCCAGCTACCGATACAAGCCATCAAAAGAGTCGCCGGCCCTCCGAGTACCACTTCTTGGCTTTACTAACCAGGTGAGAAATGATAAAAGGTTCCCAAGTGAGTCACGGGCAGGCACGAACAGTTCGTCTTGCATAGTGCCAACACCTATTAGCGAGCATGCGAGAATGGAAGCGGCCAGTGCCAGTAACAGCCTATCTCGAGACAACAATGAAGGGAACGAGGCAATGAACACATGGAGTCGCCTGCACGGGTAACATGAATAGGGAAAACAGTCGCCAACGTACCACCGTGAGTTCAATGAATCAAAAAATTAGTGAATATATTATGGTCTGGCACTGCAGGGCCAAGAAAGCCGACACGGCTTCGACAATTTCAACACGTACTAGTCCTGGACATGACAGGCGACCACATAGGCTGAACATACCTAGAGCTTGCCGTACGCCTTCAGTTGATGTCAATCAGGGTATTGCGATAGTCGCGGCTATGTTTCCGTCATCATGATGAGGGAAAGGAAGTTGTGGCTCAGCCATGAAGAGAGTTGGTGGGCGGTCTGGAGCATGGTGAGTGAGTGAATAAGGGCCGAAATAAGGAACCGGGAAGAGTGGTGACGATGTGGGTGATAGGCACAGAACAGGATCTGGCGAAACAGCGGGGGGCAAACCGGCCGTAGCCGAGGCGGTCTCTTGTTAGTCGTTATTATTATAACGCAACTTCACCACGCGCAAGCTCAGACAGAGCCCCAGCATTCAGGTCGAGTTGTGTGGCCTACCCGCAAGAGGACACCGTAATTGATGGAGCCCCGCCGAGCCTTTGCTTTCTCGGACAACGCTGGACACCGGGGACCGCCATGGATGGGACTGTTGGTTAACACTATGGGGACGCTAAAGGGGGAAGTAATCCGCCCGCCCGGACCGGAAAAACGGGTGGTTAACGGCTGGTGTTATCGCTCGCTATTTAGTGGTTGATTTAGCACCTGATCAGGATCGCCCTTTTAAGGGGTGAAGTTCACCCTTGGAAAACTTGAAGAAATTTTCGTTATTTGGAGGGTGGTAGCCCACCCTCTGGAATGGCGGTTATACGCTGTTGTGAATTTTTCGAATCCATGATATTTGAAAGGTCGATGACGTTCAAAAGGGTCCTGTCACCCTCCAAATGTTAGACCTGGTGACTGCCGGACCGGCTGGGCCGCCTCAGATGTGACTTTGAGCGCACATGTGTGCGCATGTCGCTTATATTGTGTAACCAAGTTCTCATCGTCCGCTTCCTCCCCACTCTTGAATTTCAGTCATATGGTACGTCCTCTTTTAAAAATTTCATGCTTCATGTTCTGTGCAGGCCCCATACGTCAATGCAAACCTCCTCCCCTGCCCTCATGATGAGCAATAGCGACGACGACGGTAGCCCAACAAACACTACCACGGCAGCACACAAAGGCGATGGCGGCGGCAACAATGGATGCAGCGGTGACCCCCTGATTGTGAGGGCAGCAGCAGCACCAATGCGACGGCGACGTCGGCGACAACGTGACAGCGGCAGTACCAGCCTCGACATTGGCAATAGCACGGTGGTGGTATGACAGACACCAGCATCAGCACCAGCGTGGTGGCTGCGTGACGGGCAGCACCAGCACCAGTAGCAACGTTGGCAGCACGATGGGCAGCAAGAGTAGGAGCAGCACAGTAGCAGGAACAGTGCCGCGGTAGCACAACAGGCAGCGGTGTCGCGGCGGTATGGCAGGCAACGGCGGTGCAGCGGGACAACAAGCAGGAGCGGCGCAGTAGCAGGAGCAGCACGGCGGCGGCATGACAGGCAGCAGGAGCAACTGTGCAATGACAGGCAGCAGCAACAGCAGCGCAGCGGCGGCACGACGAGCAGCAGCACAGTAGCAGTGCGGTGCAGCAATTGCACGACAGGCAGCACCGTAGTGACAGCAGCGGGGGCAGGAGCAGCACACCAGCGGGACAACAGACAGCAGCAACAGCGTGGCGGCTTTGCCAAGGGACACGACGAAGGTATTCAAATATTCCTATGTCTGTGATCTTGCTTGTAAGGTCAAGAACATCGTGTTCAGTTGTTAGATGCCACGCGACTTGTATATACTTTCGTAGAGGCTTTTAACAACTCTCGTTGCCCGTTGTTTCGTGTGTGCGACATTCAGCCATTTGCAATGGGCCAATTATCAGCCCTTGACTGCAGGGAGATTGAAAGGCCAGGTCTAATTGGGCGGTCATTTGCCCTCCAGATGACGGGAGGAATTCGGCCGTTGAGCTGCGGCCACTTCCTGGGCATTATTCGCCCCCGCACCGGGTGGTTTCAGCCTCATGCAATAAAATTTAACAGCAGATCTACGGCAGATCTTCGGCCGTTGACACTTCAATTTTAGCGGGCGAAAAACACCCAACAGGAGGGCTGTCTGGCATTGACCCTTATGTCGGGTGATGCCCTTCCCGGCTGCCGGGTGGCAACTGCCAGGTGGTTTTCACCCCCTGCCCGGTGGTTTTCGCCCCCGGAGTCCATAGTGCCCCCCCCCCATTACGGGAGGTACCCGTGACCGGAGTCCCACACTACCCTAACAGGGGTGTGCATAACAGTCACAACCCACGTGGCCGGCTACAACGGCCAGATCATGCAGGTCATCTCCTGCTGCATGGCACTTATTCTTAGTAGTAGTCAAGCTGCAAAGTAAGACAAAACTAGGAATAAAACGCTACTCCAAAAAAAAAAGGAAGGCGCTAGGCGCTCGGTTAGCGCCATCATGGCCGACTCGAGTGGTGGCGTATTGTTAGAACCCTCGGCTTTACCCGCCTCGAAAGGATCAAACTTCACTTTCTTTCCAGGATAGATTCCTGCTCTTGCTATGTTGTGCCTGCCGTCGCAACCGCGTCCCCGCTCTTAGAACTTTCACAGTCACTGGTAAAATGCACCCTGGGCTGTGCACAAACACGACCTGTCTTTATTTGATCACACGGCCTGTCTTTATTTGATCACACGGCCTGTCTTTATTTTATCGGAGAGAGCGTCATGATCTTTATTTTATCGGAGAGAGCGTCATGATCCGATCATAACGCTCTCTCTGAGTCGGCCCCTCCGCGGCGGGGCTCCAAGTCGGGTTAGACGCCATGAACCTGTCCGCAGCCCACCCCCTTAGTATACAGCTCCAGCTCGTCACTTGTTGCTCGTGTTTCTGTTGCTCGTGTTTCTGTTACAGGTTACCCGCCTCGACAAACAAAGCCAACCAAAGCCTACCAATGAGGTTCAGCGAGTCTGCCACTGATTATCATCGATCATCTCCAGCGAGCTCAGAGTTTATGAGCTTCAAGTTGGAGTGGAACAAGATGCCGATGATGTTATTGCTGTCTCGAATTGGAGACCTGATGAGACTAAGAGGTGAGCAGTGAGACTTTCCATTTAACTAACGAAACACCACACCAGGGGCAATCTCAATGATTAATGACACTCCAAGTATGGAATAGATCGTCATCATCAGGAAAAACCTCCCGAGATAATCTGGGATAGAGCCAATAGAAGGACACGATTCATTTCAAATTTCGTCAATTATCTCTCGCTAGCCCTCGCTAGCCCTCGCTAGCGCGGGAGGTTTTCCCTGATGATGATAGTATATTTACCTGAAACTCTTTCACTCTTAATTTCTTTCTTTGTCTCCGATGGACACAAACGTGGAAACCTGGACGATGGTTTAGCAGATCGGACGGCTGGACTTGGAGACCTGGACGCACTAAATGCATGGATACACCGCTCACAGGTGGCTGAAGCAGCTTTGCGTCACCACATGCTGCATTTCGACTCTGGACCTTTCGAACTGGAGACGATAGCGAGAGAGGACATATATGAGGCCATCGTCGCCTGGTCGTAACATCACCCCCTCACCACTCATCACTAGCGATCCTATTCATTCAACTTACAATGACGGTGAGATGATCCCTTCAACGGGACGTCGCTCGTTCTGTTCTGATGCAATGTTCTCCAGACACCCGCACTCCTCATCGATGGATACATCTCCCAGTCCTTTCCCAACAAGGATGCCGAAGCCTACATCTGTCATCTACTCAAGATGAACTCCTCGGCCTTGAGACGGTCATGTATGGCCTATGGCAAGCCAGATCGTTCAGGCATGCTCTTCCTCGTCAATGCCATCCCAATGGCTCTTTCCTCCACCGTCAGGCCATACACGCAAGGTCCCGACGGTCACCCACTTTGGATACTCGACCACAGTATTGTGCGCATGGGCACGGTCGTGCCGCAGGTCCTGTGGTCGCCGCAGAACGTGAACGCCTTTGAGCAATACGTTTCCGACGCGACTCTGCAGATGCCCATTTTCTTTACCCACCTGGATGGCACTCTGGGGCTCTCGCTGAGCGACGCGGCCAGCGGTCGTTGCCAAACCCTCTGTAATGGACGAGAGCAAGCCCAGCTCGGGGGAAAGGTGACCACGTGCATTCGTATCTTGGTGTGTAGCCCATTTTCCGCTGGTATCGTTCCCGTAGAACCTGTCTTTTGACCTGGGTGCATGGTTAGTGGCCGGGTTACAACGACTACAAGAGACAAGTCCAGATCAAGGACGAGACGGCTGCGAAAAACCCCATCACTGTGGTGAAGTTCGCCCATCACATCGGTCGCACCGTCGAGGCCTTCCTTCGTGTAAGTTTGCCGTCCCTTGATTCGACACGCGATTGTGCTCAATATGAATTACATCGCCACTATGACAGGATGTGACGCCAAATCCGGCTCGTAGGGCAGACCAATGGATCATCGGCCAGGGCGGAGTCGTCCCTGCCAACATTAGGGTCATTGGCGCGATTCACGTTTCCGCTGGTACTTGGATGCCAATCCTTCAACTAAACAACGTTTGGGTACTTTAGTTCTCCGGCTTCTACTCTATATGACCATGACTGCTTCTCTGATACAGTATGTAGTTTAGTAGAGGACTGCCGTGCTTCGCACAGCCCAGCTATGTACAAGTTTGTCAGCAGATCACGTGAAAGAAATATATGGCTCAATTGGGTTTTAAGGCCAATTTACACCGAACTAGCGGACGCCCATGCTACGCACGGCGCGTCACGATGGGAGACGAAGCGACAGCAAGAGTGCTTATATATAAAGTGTAGAACTTTCGAGACAATGCTTCAAACGCCTCGAAGTCACTGCGCCGAGTCAATGCACATACTGAGTCACTTCGTTATCAAAATCAGAGAAGGCTGCCAAAAGCAGTAAAATTCCAGCCAATCAGACTCCTCAATTGGTTACCAAAGATAGTAAATTTCAACACCATATATAGAAAGACGGGCAGCGCGAGTTCGATGTTCTTCGTCAGATGGTTGATTGATCTCAATGCCCTCCGAGTCGAGTACGGTGTCGACTTGATGCCGCCGCCTGGTACGCTCTCCTTGGCGTCGTACATTTCGCCATGCTTCACCCGATCATCTCGATCACAGCCACATCAGGCATTAATTGAAAAAGGCTGGACAGTAACTTTTTTTGCGACATAATGGTCACTTCACCTCCGTCACCTTCATCTTCGCCCCCCTCACTGGCACCTCTGCACCACCATGATTGTCCCTCTCGCAATTCTTGCAGCTACCCGTGCATACCCCGTTGGCCTACAATCACCGCCCGTCCTCTCCGGGATCATTATGAGAGGAGGATTGAAGTTGGTCGAGAGTCTCTCAACCAACTTCAATCCTCCTCTCATAATGATCTCAATAACTGCCGGTCACTCTGGGACATTATCCGGAGTTGTACGTTCACAATCTTCTTATGCATCTGGGTGTCCGTGCTCCCTAATGTCCCGAGTCCTGACGACGGATGGCCGAAGGTCACAATACGACGTGTGGGACTCATGGTCGCCACCCTCATTGCGCCAGAAGCAATGATTGTTTGGGCATGGAGACAACGACAATTTGCCATCGAACTGGCAGAGATTCATAAACATGAATCATAAAGTGAGGGTGAAATCTAATGATGACCATCGGACACAGGAGAGGGATGGATGATCACTCACGGCTTCTTTGCGACTATGGGGGGTTTTATGGAGTTTGAAGGAAACGAGCCAATCCGAGTGCTGTTACCCGATCAACTACAATCCTATTCCCTGACGGGCAATGGGGACTTCCCAAGGCTTTTGAAAGCGGAGATCGACGACAAGAGCAAGGGTGATTTCACCTCCAAAGGGCTTACCGTCCTCCAAACCGGCTGGTTTGTGATACAATGCATCGCGCGTGGCGTTCAAGACCTACCGATCACCGAGCTGGAGTTCATCACAGTTGCCCTTGCAACGCTCAACTTTATGATACACATCCTGTTGTGGGACGAGCCGCTGCCAGTGAACGTGCAACGTGGGGTGCGAGTATACAAGAAACGAATTGCTGAAGAGCCTGTGGACGATGGAGATGTTGAACCTACGGTGGGATTTTGGGGCGCAATTCGAGATGCGGTTTCTGACCTTCCAGCTATGATTGTCCGCGGGCCAATCATCGGCGCCAAACAAGGGTCGTGCCTTCTCCGCATTCTCTTCTGGCCAGTCGAGAGGCCGTTCAAAATCCTGATTGGCGAAAGCTTGGGTAAGGACTCTGAGGATTTGAAGAGGGTCAACACATTTTATCCGGGCGAGTGGGTGAGGTCATCTTTTCGTCGAGGGCTCCCCGTGATTGCCATTGCGTCTGCTTTCGGCGGCATTCACTACATTAGGTGGTCATTCACATTTCCCTCTAGCCATAGAGAGAGTTGGTGGGCGGTCTGGAGCATGGTGAGTGAGTGAATAAGGGCCGAAATAAGGAACCGGGAAGGGTGGTGACGATGTGGGTGATAGGCAGAACAGGATCTGGCGAAACTGCGGGGGGCGATGCCTCTAGTCGTTATTATTATAACGCAACTTCACCACGCGCAAGCTCAGACAGAGCCCCAGCATTCAGGTCGAGTTGTGTGGCCTACCCGCAAGAGGACACCGTAACTGATGGAGCCCCGCCGAGCCTTGCTTTCTCGGACAACGCTGGACACCGGGGACCGCCATGGATGGGACTGTTGGTTAATCTCTGGTCTGGTCTACGACAGGGCATCAACTGCGACGGTATGTATGTCGTATTCCAAGCTACCGTGTGATAATACTGTCGTATCATTGTCATCGTCGAATCAGGATTAAGATCACTGGCACCAGTGCCAGACGATGAACTCCCAAGTCGTGGACGCGCTCTGCTTTGCATACGAGGCCACGGAGATCTTACATTTCCCCGTGGCCAAACTCCACGTCGTCTTCATTATATCGGGACGTGCCCAAAGTGGATTTTGCTTGCGCTAGTGACAGTTATTCCATTACCGCCAGCCGTCAATGCTTCATTCGCGGCCGTCTGCAGACTTCGGAGGTTCTCCGAGGAAGTTCGAGGCAGTGATACTACTAATGTCAGGCGACAAGACGCTGGCGAATTGGGAATCATCACTTGATAGGTCATCGCTGGTCTTGCATTGCACGTAAATCTACACAGACTAAAGACAGCGAGCACGCAACTCGTCATATACAAGAGGGACAATCAACTAGCGGTCCGCATCAGCTCCCAATCGGCTCCCAACCCCCAGAAAGCCGTTGGTCCAAGCGTGCGGGGCTTCATGTTTTGCATTGCGGCCCACCGTTCATCTCCCTCCGTCACGTAGTATCTCGGCTCCCCGCTCGCCTCCGGTAGTAAGGGCACATACAATAGTAACGCGCATTCAGTAGAGCCGGGTAGGCTTGCCCATCGTCGCCTTGATATGCAACGACTTGACATTTTGCCAGTGCTTCTTGAGCAGTGAGACAAGGAAGTTGATACCTTGTATAATGGGTGAAGGATAAACAAACAACGATTCAACCAGACAGCACACGAGACGCACTTAGCATGATGTTACCAAGAAGTTGGTCATCCGTCATCTGAACGTGGCCGACAGCAACACCAAGGCATAGCACCTTCTTGAGCTGGAACTTGATTGTTGACCGCACCTCAGTAAGCTTGTTGCTCAGGTCTTCTGTCGGTGATATAGGTGTTGGGAACTTGCCGGCTAGGGTATATTAAGCAGGAGTTCGACCAAAAAGACTGTGGACGCACCTTTAGAAAGACCGGGGCCGAGAAGACGCGGTATTTGCTTGATGAGTGCCTCTGAGGCTAAAAATGCGTCGTACTTCTTGGCAAGCTTCTTGACCAGCTTTTTATTTTTGTTTAGCCTGCAAGGAGTATTGTATGAAAACTTGTACAGGAAACGCAAGCATTAATATCGCACGCACTTCTTCAAATCATCGACAGACATGTATTCCAGATCAATCTGCTTCGCACGATCGATGTCTGCGGCATCGGCGAGGATACATATCGACATGCGCGGGCGGGGCACATTGGGTAGTCTGTGCATGTATCAGCACAATAAATAAATAGAGAAGCAACGACCAAACCTACTTGACTGTGCCAGAGAAACGCTTGTCGCGCTGCGGGTCGTAGTTCTTCAGACCAATCTGAAGCTCAACCGTCTCTACAAACTTGCGCTTCTTCTCGCCATTCGCTTCGACAAGTAGTTCCTTTACAGAGCCCCGCACGCTTGACACTGAGAGCTTGCTGTCATACACGGCACAGTTTTGAGTTATATGTATCTCTCCCAAGTCAACGAACGTACCTCATGCTTCGTTTTGTGGAAGGAAGGGGGTAGTTGCGGCTTGTGTCAACGTCGAGGAAAAATAAAGTTTGGCCTTTATGGGTTGTTTGCTAAACTGTATAGCGTGACAGAACCGTGACAACGTGACCTCGTTCTATGACATGGCCACGTGTCATAAGCTTCATCATAGACATGCTGATGTCGTCGAGACATTCCCTCCTTATTCTCGCATTTTCTTTATTCTCGCTTGCAAATGCGCAATTCCAATTCTTCGAAGGGATGTTTGGACACCCACATCATCATCAGCAACAGCCATCTGGCGGTCAGCAATGGTCAATGCATGCCGACAGTCGTACGTATTGTCGTCACCCGTGTCATCTCCCATTGCTTAACCATCGCTTGTATCTATGTCAGTCTCCTGCTCAGAGTACCTTTGCCAGGACACCCTTGTGTGTGTGACTAGGCCCGTAGACTGTCCGTGTCCAAACGTGGAGGACGTCAAATGTGTCGTGCCTGACCCGCAGGAGGCTGGAAGTGGGACGCGACTTTGCATACGTGGTGGAACAGACTGCGCGCAGGTAGAAAAGCTTGTGAGGAAGTTTGAAAAGTCATAGATTTATTTCCCCCTGTGCCTCCTTCACCCTCTCTTGGCTTGACAGCGCTTTTGCAAGGACCTTACATGGCACATACCATATCTAGTGGGACGATATGTAAAGAATGCTAATATTGTTTGACAGTTTTGTGCATAGGGTGCAGGGGCTACAAGTGTCCTCTGGTTTGCGAACGCAGAACGCAAGCGTTGCCCCAGTGGCCCATGCAGCAATTTGCAGCAGTCAGCAGCATTGGAACTACAGCGAACTTGTTTATGTACACCTATATTCTATTTACTTCTGTGTTTGTGTCGCTCTCAGATCGGGCAGATGTCGGACTGCCTTCCACACGTCATGACGTTCCATGCATCCTGTACGAGAACAATATTTCAGGTCTGATCTACTTATCCTAACACGCGAACTCTCGTATAGGCCGGATTTGTTTTCGCTTGCACCACTATGAAGATTCCAAAAGGCGAAAACTACCCTCCTGTCGGGTGTATTTCGCCCGCTAAAATTCGTGTCAACGGCCGAAAATCGGTCGATAGATTCAAAAATCGCCCTAATTATTTTTCGTTGTGTTTTCCAAGGGTGAATTTCACCCCTTAAAAGGGTGATCCGATCCTATGAATCAGCCGTTGAATAGCGGGCTATAACACCACCCGTTAACCACCCGTTTTTCCAGTCTCCGCCCGTCCGGAGGGTGACTTTCCCCCTTTAGCGTCCCCATAGTGCACAGAGTGTCTGCCCTTTACCGTCACCTTGGGCAAATGTTCATATCATTTGGCTAAGGTTCGGCAGGTCATCATGGCCTGGGGATGGCGAGAAGGTGTGCGCTCCGGCAGGTGTGAGGTCCTTTATCGTCGGGCGCTTTGAAGTGAGACTGAACTTTGCATCCTTGCATCACGATAATGGGACGCGAGGATTGAAGTAAGAGCGTATGATGGGAGGTCCCAGTAGGTTTGCTCGACGCATACGGCCGCGGCATACGTAAGACTGGCTATTTGATACAAAACTAGCAGTATCTCGACAATGAAGCGGGATATAAGTCAGAAAGGAAAAAAAAAACCTGAGCCTGAGGGAATTAACGTATTAATTATTTATCAACAGTCGTGTTGTAGCAGGGTAGGAGTGAGTGCAAGGCTTGAGAATGTAGAGTAATGGATGGGCGACGAGGAGAGGTGAGAGTCAGAGGCGTTCGGGTCAGGATTCAAGGAATAGTGAAATATGGGGTAATCCATTTATCGTGTACTTAAAAGAAAGCTCGTAATTGCGCTGGGGCCTGCTAAGATTGGAAGGATCTCAGGTTTACGTGGATTGTGCAGGGATGTTTGTACAAGACCAAGGGTTACCAATTGTGCTGGCTGATTTCGACCATATTCACTGTTAGCAGAGGCCACCTACGTAGCAATGAGCGAAAAGGTTATGGTCCAGGCAGGAGAAGTAGATACCGGTACGGTAGAGATGTCATTAGATCTTGTTGTTTACAAGGGTTGTATCCGGGGACGATGAAGGACTAGATATGAGGGTAGGGGCGACGGGATCCTCGACCTCGAGAAAGGCACTTGGAACTGCAACTGAAAGGGAATGAGGAGGTGTGGCGGTTGACTTGAAAGATGCATGGATGGGGATGGAAAGCGTCACAGAGAGAGAAGCAGACAACATTTCGGACCTGTCAGGTTCGTGGGACAACGAGCGAGCTACGACCTCATGAATGCGAGATGCCGCATCGATGATAGCAGGGTGGATATTGCTACGTTCCAGGTCGTTTGCATCGGATGACGGGCAGAGCTCAGTGAAGACTTGCGGCGCACGGCGTCCATTACTAGACGAAGTTCCCAGGGAATCCGATGATAATTGAAGTCCTGAAGCTGGTATGCTACCAGGCTCGAGATGTGGCGAGGATGGTACGCTAGTTACGGCCTGAGGGGGGATGGTCGTAGACGAGACGCCGAACTGATGGCTCGGGGAACGACGGCTGACGTCTGGAGTTTCTACGGCCTCCTTGTGGATGTGAGACTCGGATATTGAATCCGATTGGAAACCGTAATGACTTTCAATATCGCACAAAGGATAAGACCACGGAATCCCCCAAACGATTTCACGAGGGCGAGTGGAAGCACTAGAGCCTCGGTGTAGATTGATATGAATGTGACCAATGACCCATAGGACGTCGTTCAAAAGGAGTCGGGTATCGAGGTTCTCTGTGCTGTGAGCCAACCGAACGGCCTCGTTCCACATCACACAGAAATCGCGCTGAACCTCGGGTCGCGATCGTCGAACCTCGAATTTGGTGACCGATTCGAGAGTCTTGGAAACCGAGTCGGGTTCGTGGGCCCAACAATGCGTAGCGTAACTTTGAACCATTAGACGGACAACGTGGACGCAGTTTGCAAGTAACACGCTATCTCCATGTGCAAGATAATCCCGAAGCACGGAACTCGGCATGTCCAAATGGCCGGAAGCAAGTTCGAACCAACGGTCATCGCGTTCTTCCACACCTGCTATGATGATGGAGGTCATACATTGCGCGTGGTAAGCAGTGTACGGGTCGCTGTGAGTAGCCCTCAAAAAGAGCCCGAATTCGACAGAGTCCAAAAGTCCGCTCCACTCCTCATGGAAGACACGCCGCATGATCCGTTGATTGATGGGAAGTGACGCGACTTTCATTGCCTCCTTGCAAATGACTATCCTTTGTCGCTTGACGGATTCTGAGATTCTATTTGAAGACAGGGTGCGGTGCACCAATCCCATCAAAGCCGCTGACATTTTGTCGGCAATCGGCTTGATGTAAGAAACCAGGGGATCGTCGACCACTGTCGAGCTACAGATACCAGGGATCCCAGCAAAAAACCGTTCAAGGTCATGGTCCTCGTCCAGAGTCTCCAGAGTCCATTTTAACGCGCGACTGCCAATTTTTGGCGGCACTTTTTGAGCAGTCTCTTGTGCGACCTTTTCTAGGCCGCTTCGAGCCCAAGTGTAAAAGCGTTCTTCCAACTTGTAAAAGCGGTACCAAGTCGCAGAGCTAAAGCAGCCATTGGATGTGATCCATTGGATGACTCCACAGAGTAGATAAAGTGACCCGTTGACAAGGAACCAGAACGAGGATGAAAGTGGGGTGTAGTAGGGACTGTCGTGTCGAAACATGGGTACGAATGTGATCCATACATACACGGCCATGCATAGTCCGATCCACGGAGCAACGACGCTGAATGCGGTTTGATTGATATTGAACAAGAAAACGACAAGGCCGGCAAAGAAGAGGATGAGAGAGAGATGAAGGAGCAGGGGTAACGCATCAACTGCCAAAGGGAGGCGCAGCTTGTCGACACCTTCGGCGAAGAATGTACGGATGTGAGCCCGCTTGTGTGGACTATATCGCGGCTGGGTTATCTTGATGTATCGACGCGCCCACTGTTGTAACAATGTTGCCAACAAAGCACAGGTGAGACTTATCGCCAAGCTTAAGAACCAGAGCGAATTGACCCAGACCGCATAGGTTCGTGGATAAAACGGCGTGGATGGTTCCGACGAAGAATTGAAATTATTTTGTGAGCTTGGCAGGACATCTTGAATCGACACCGAAATCAAGGTTGCAACGGCAGCCGAGAACAGACCAGTCTTATGATAAGAGTTCACATCGACATGAAAACTTTGACAGAGGTGGATGAGGGCTCACGAAGACAAGGATCCCATCAGCATCCGCCTTCCAACTTTCGACCATCTTCTTATCTTCTTCAGCCGCCATATCCAGATACAGGGAGAAGAGAGGTCCCGATCCATCGACGAAGTTCGAGCCTCCATATGATGCTCGCTGGTGGCCCTGTGGAAACCGAGGTGGGAAAGGGTGACGACGATCATCTGTAATAACATAGGAGCGTTAAAGGATAACCAAACGAGTCATGCTTGGAATACCTAGGCCTGGGCTAATCATCTCCTCCATTACGTCTCCTATGCTGAGGGTCTCCTGGACTGTTCGAGGCGTGGAAGGCACTGATGCGAGAGTAAAAGTTCACAACAAAGAGTAAAGATGGTCCCTAGCCCGGTAAATGTTGGGAGGCTGTGACAGGCAGAGGATAGCGACGGAGTTCCCTTGTCCGAGAACGACTTAACGACCTGGCTGTGTTCCATTGCGTGTTCATATAACCTTCACATTGCGCAGCCTTCTGTCAAAGCAGTTGACGGAACGGATCTTCCCGGGAGTTTATTACTGCCGCCACATAGACTACGACCCTGCGCGTGGATACCCGGCCATTGTTGACTGCACCACATTCAGTCTAAGAGGCATAGGGAATGAACTCAAGGCAGAGTTGAACTGCTTGTATCCCGCCAAGCGATCGAATCCAGTCTCCAGCACCCGTCCACCGTGCAAGACGCCGAGCCAAGAAAGCCACGTAGGCGCTAATCATTAGCGCATTAGCGGCAACCTTCAGCAGTTGTAGTTTCAGCCAACGGAACGGGAATGAGCCGGCAGGTGTCAGAAAAAGTCTAACCTAGTAAGTCTCGTTGCGAGGAGGGGCTGCTAGAGTACGAGTTCAAGATGGCAACTGTCATCAAAATGCAGATGATTCTTCAGCTTGGTCGAAAGACCCAGGCAAGCAAAGCCATAACATTAGGGGAATCCAATAGAGGATTGGTACATTTCAAAACGTAAATTGCTGTAGCACGGCAGCCATTGGAAATAAAGCAGTTCAGCAGAGGAGGCCTCTGCATCGTGGCAGCAGTGAAGGAGCCGGACGTAACCATAACCTTACGAGAGTCACTCATTTCTCCTTCCCATCGACTCCACGAGATGTCCATGCAAAGACCAACTGTGCGCACAGTTTCCTCGCTCATGCGAGTAGGCTAACTACTTTGCTTACTTACGTGTCCTCTTTGCAGGCAAAGCTGCCTCCCGGCGCCAACCGCATTCTCTTTGTCAAAAATTTGAACTATCAGATCACAGGCGAGGATTTGTACGACCTCTTCGGCCGCTACGGTAGCATCAGACAAGTACGCATTGGGAACGAGGCCAAGACAAAAGGCACAGCCTTCGTAGTGTTTGACGACGTCATGGATGTACGTCGGCTTTTGGTCTTCCTTCCCCCACTCTTCGAGTGACTCATTCAATTCGTTACAGGCTAAGAACGCGTTGGAACATCTAAATGGGTTTCATTTGCAAGAGCGATATATTGTTGTGTTGTACCATATGCCTGCAAAACAGGATGCCGCGGCGGCCAAGGCGGAGTTGGCCCGGAGAGAAGAGGAATTGGAGCAGCTAAAGAAGAAACACAATGTTAAAGATGAGGACTGATGAGGACTAGGGCATTCTCTTATGTTGAGTGCGTGTTTTTTTTTCTGGGAACGCGAGGCAATCAACCCCCTTTCCCCATCACGCTGTACATTATCCTTTGTCAGATACTGCAGCTATCCTACCCATGACACTCCTCCTCAATTTCTGGCGCTCGTTCGGAGTACCTCGAACTTCGAGTCATTTACCGTCTCGGGAATTGCTGCTTGGCCTCCTGAGCACAATTCTCGTTAAACAGGCATCACAGACTCCTTCCGCATCTCTTCCTGCCGATTTGTCTCTTCATGCATCATTGCTCATTCCATTCTCGCCCCAATTTCCATCGTCTTCCACACGTCTAACAATGGCTCGAATGCAGGCAAATCATCAACTGTGCTTCAACGTATATCCAAACCGATCGTCCCGAAGAGGATTGGTGTATTCCAACAACTCGATACAACTCCCTCGACTAGTAGGAAGGGATGCTACCACCATGGCCTCCGCGCGGACTTTCTGCTGGCGTATCTTTACCCAATCAGATTTGAGATTCGAGGACTAGCGACATCAATCACCCAACCGGTAGACTGACCCTTGTGATTTGCTTTAACCGAAAGACCCGAAGGGCCATGCAGTACCTTTCTAAGACCGCGGCCATTGAAGCGTAGACGCGAAACTGATGATTATCATCTACGTGTCATTCTTGGCCATTTACTGCTTGGCCTCATCTGAATTCATACACCCCTTCGTGGTGTCCTACTTACTCTCGCCACTTCCAAGAACTGGAGGGCTTGTTCCCTCTCCTGGCGAATGCTCTGGATAAGCTATACGATTTTGTGCAAACCATTCGTTCGATTTTCCGAAACACCAACTCGTAAGAGCCCTCAAAGTCTCGAGCCACTGTCGAGCGTAGTGTCAATGTGCATCATGCACTGAGAAAGCAACCCCTGCCTTGCGTTACGAGTTGGACGTGGCTGTCCTTCTCCAATGGTATAAGTGACGCTTCGAGAGGTTTATTTATAAGATAAAAGCTGAGGACTCTCGGGATGTTGGGATGACGTCTCGGGAGACACTTGCGACGAGCACTGGACCGCAACTAAAAAGGGTCATGCTCACGCTCACGCACAATCATTGCTCACAAGCATCTCCAGTTCTCAACACCCACTACATAAGACCCTTTTACATAGAGATACTAGTGTCGGATCGGTAACGAACATGTTGATCCCAGACAACGGCGACATTAGCTCTCACGTCACCATGACGGGGTGAGCCTCTTCACAGGCGATTGTCTTGCGGCATAACAAAGTAGCGTCATGATGTAAACTAATACTACAGTC
Source organism: Russula dissimulans (assembly GCA_022376545.1). Lineage (NCBI taxonomy): Eukaryota > Fungi > Basidiomycota > Agaricomycetes > Russulales > Russulaceae > Russula > Russula dissimulans. The sequence continues at coordinate 200,565 of WTXJ01000033.1, forward strand.
GTGTGTATGTTCATTCTCTAATCGAAACCTTGACCGGCAGAGGGTCAATGTGTACCACAAACCAGTCCAGAACTTTTCCTTCCCATCCCTCATAAGCAACTCCGGGGGCCTTCGAGAACTGGAAACGCCGCAACACCCAACAAAGTACCATCCGCAGCTCCATCAGCGCCAAGTTCTTACCCGCGCAGATCGTCGGCCCATATGAGAATGGGATAAACGCAACCGGATTGTGTTCTCCTGCGGGCGCCCCCTTGCTGAACCATCGTTCCGGGAGGAAAGCCTCTGGTGTGTGGAAGTTACGCTCGTCCCGATGGATGCTGTACGTATGAAGGAAGAGCTGGGTCCACTCAGGGATAACTCTACACGGGAACTGTCAGATCAAATCCGATAATCTTTTCATGATGATGCCCACTTACAGCTTTCTCAGTACTTTCGCACCTTCACCCTTAAGCACAGATCGTTGTGATCCACTGGGTACAGGCGGCAGAAGACGGAGCGCCTCATTGCTGTTGACACAGAAAACGGTGAGAAATTGTGAGCTTCCACATGTGTCCACTCACATGCAACCATTTAACCACTCCATGTGGCTCAATATCGATACGTCAAGGGGCTCTTCTCCGCTCGGAAATGCCGAATCAACTTCCTCCTGAAGGCGCCCGTATGCTGACGGATTGTGTAGTAGAAAATACAGGACGGCCGTGAGTGTGTTGCTCGTTGTGTCTGACCCGGCAACAATTGCCAACAATCCATCTTGTGCGACATCATCGATAGAGGGGCGCTCCGATTCAGGAAGCTCCTCGCCGCTCTGACACCGATGAGGCGATGTTGTCTGACTGAGTAAGTTGACGTACCAAGTGGTAGAACAGGTCCTTCCTATTCGCTCCGACCTCCATTCGCTTGAATACGCTTTGTCTACCAAACTCTCGGCTACGCTGAATTGTGCCATTCTGTCCCGCGAGGGCTATGAGAAAAGGCGTAACATATGATATATGTGCTATGGCTGAACTGATTCTAGGGAAATAATGAGATACGCAAGAGGTCCACTCGGGAGGCACGTACTGCAGGCCAGACTCAATAAGGGGCCTGACACCATCGCTGTCGCCACCAGCCTTCATGAGCTCGAAGCCACCCCCAAAACTGTATAAATTGCAGTCAGCATCTCATGTTGGTGTCACGAAGGAGACATTTACGCCATATCACCCATAAAATCTGTTCTAAAGAAAGGTGTCAAAATGGAGCATGGAAATAACCGTTATTGAACGCCACGTACGAAAAATAGCTGAACCATTTAGTCATGTCCAACACGGCGCCATCCTTGCGATCTGATTCGAGGACCGAGTTCTCGAGACGACCCAACAGTTGCCTGGTCCGTTTGGCCACAACGATTTCGTACTCTTTCAGAGCTGCCGATGAAAACGCTCGATTCCAGGGCTTGCGTTGATGCATGTGCTTCACGGGATCGCGCTGACCAATCAAGGACGGTGCGCCAGGCCGCCAATCCCAACCTGATGATCACACACATAGGATCTTGGTCGCTCTAGAAAGGACGTGTACGTACGTGGTCCTTTGGGAAGGCCGCCCTGGCCGAGCACGGTGGGAATTAAAGAAGCATCGCGAATGGACAATTCGTTGGGACCTGAGGTATGTGGGTAAGTAAGGGCAATCGCAAGTCGAAGATATTGCTCGAACCTATTCTTACGACATCTCCATGACGATCGTGAAGGTTCCTGTAGTACTTATGCGCGTCGCCCCTGAAGCTGACATATGCCGCCCACCACTTGGACGTTCTTGCAATTAGGGGTCCAGGGTACTTGGCAAGAGGATGGAAAGGCGAGAGGCGATACGCGAGAATGAAAAACACCAGGCCACTTCCGTAGGTGATAAATGCGAGCGGAAGGGCAGCATAGGACCAGGGAACGATGTAGGAAACGGGGAGGGAAAGAAGCGCTGGGATCACGAGGAGAAGGATGATACGTGGCCATGTGGCGCTGGGTTCAAAGTGACGAAAGACCAGGTGGGACGCCTAACCAGTTATGAGAAGCGCGACAACCTGGCGTTATACATCGACTTACGAAGCTAGCCGTCAGGACGATGACGCCCACGTCGAGGACGGAGAAGCTCTCGGGCGTATGACGTGGTGACCAATATTGGGTGATTGTACTAGGTAAAGACATGCCTGATGGGAGGCGAAAACGGGGGTGTTTTATATCCGAGGTAGCTGGGCGCCTGAGAATGGAAGCCGTTTGAATACAACCAAATGACTGATCCTCTACATGGAGTAGGGTGGAGCAGAAGAAGACAGGGGGAAAAAGTTGAGAAGATTGTCCAGGCCAGAAGGACCAAGGTTCAGCTTCATCCGGTGTTTCGCATAGTTGCGGGGGCCAAGCACGACTCGGTGGATGCGCCGCGCGCGCAGAGCTGGAGGCGGTGTACTCACGCCGGTATTCAAATACGAGGGATACGTGTGGAAATTGGCCAAATGTAATTCAACCTCCGCGGGCTCACAACTTGGCTAGACGCCAGCGCGATGCAACTTGGCCTCTTGCAGTTAGCCATGTTGCACAGATATGGATTCACCGAGGCGAGCACTATTAGGCTACTAGGCATCATGGGCTTATCCTCATAAATGATGACCCACCGCCCGCTTGGACATTCGGAGCAAGTATCAGCGGAATAGATTGATCAGATGTCCAAACTGTCAGAAATGGTAAAGTACGGAATCGTGAATGGTACAATATCGCATGACGTACAATGTGTCGCGCCGCGAACGTGATGGTTACTATTGACGATCTGGCAGAATGACAACAATTTGTGTCGGCGTCAGGTCACAGCCGGGGTCGTCGATGGGGCTCAGAGCACTCCAGGCCCAGCGCTCGGCTTGAGGGATGGCCCGTATGGTGTGCTTTCCTGAGCGGATGACAGAGACAGACGAGCTTACTGTCGTTTTTGGTAAGGCTGATAAATCAAAAAATTATGTCATCTCCGAGGCTCAAAGATCGGGATTGCGATTTCTCGACAATGAGTGGACCAAATTACATGAAAGTTGTCGGGATTTAATCGCGTGAATCAGCGGTATCTTGTATATATAGACCGCTTTTGTAAATCTGAGTTTTTTATTTATTTTCGTGGTAGTTTCGGAATTGGGTGGAGCGCCGACACATCCATCAGAAAGGTGATTTCTCAATGTCCACTCGGTCAAATGAGACAAAAACAGGTGCAAAATAATCGCGTGCACCAGCAGTATCGTGTATAATTACACTGCTGTTGAAATTCTCAGTTTTTGGTTCACTGTGATTGAAGGTGTTCTTACGAGTGGACACACATTCTGACATCGCGCGATTGTGAATTATCCATTGTGACTATCTACTGAACTTTAAACAAATGAAATCTTGCCCACCCGACATGCTTGCGCTCGAGTAACTCGCCAAGGGATGAAAATTTGACGCTACGGTACGTGTGCTGATCCAGGTTGATCAGCCAGGGTCTGATTTCACGGAACGCGGCTATAGGTGATGCACATTGGTGAGATGAGTGGTCACCCCTTGGTACGATGTTAACCACGAATAATTACACTCGCTTACCACTTTTTTATGTTGTCAAGGTCACGCTCGGCAGGAGGATGAAACCAGTCATGGCTCCATGACCCAGACTCGCTAGGCTATTGACGGACCTGAGGATATCAAGTTAGGAAGTCGCAAGTTCTCTGCTAACGACGAGGGAGCACCAATGATGTGCATTCTCGTTTTCTCGTCGATGGGAAGACACGTCCAATCATCCGCGCCTCGTGAAGGTCTGTGCTCATCTGGTAACGAGACATTTGAACTGCACCCAACAGCCACTCCCGAAGGTGTACAATTACCCCAGCTCAAGTCGGCTCGTCACTGAGACGGGACTCGGAGGCCCGTCGCTCAATCTCCGCGCAGCGAGCGCGAGCGCATATCGTAAGCAAAGTGTCCGACTGACGACCTCCCGAAAGACCTTGCATGTCTGATTCGAGGTTAGCGAGAAGGGCAGACGGAGGAAGAGAGGAAGACGGGACGCACAGACTTGAAGTCGAGGCTATCCAATTCTAATCAAAGGTACCAGTGAGATCAGTAAGGGGAAGGGGATGAAAGCAGGAGAACACGATACCCGAGCACGAAACCGAAATGTGAAGAGACGAGTCTAGTAGGGGTGGCCCAGCGTGCCAGCATGAAGCCACAAGTGTGGCCGCGAGGCTGATGCGAGGCCTTTTGATGGGCAAGTGGGTGTCATGGGCTCTGTGTCGTGTAGTCGAGAACAAAGGCAGATGGGCGGCGAGGAGGCTGTGGTGTGCGGTTGAGGACAAAGGCGATGGAAGGGAGATGGGCGCGGGGACGAGGCGATAGCGAGCGCACGAGGCAAGAAGCAGTGAGAGGGTTGACATGGGGGTTCGCGTCGGTGTTAGTCAATACCCTCCAGATCTGCCGTTTGCGCGATCAACGACACAGCTCACCTTACACGATAAGCAGTAGGTGCGGCGTGTGGCTGCGCCAGGGTGGCTCTGCATTCTCCAGCCAACAGTTCTTGGAGCTCATCAAAATGAATATCAGGGTAGCGGGTAATACAATCAATAAGATACTAGTAATGCTATGAGTGCCAGAATGAAACAATGAACATGATAACATACCTGTATATCGACATCCCTCCGATCCCCTGCCCGCTTCTTCCTCTTCTTTTCACCTCCTCATCCTCGCTTGTTTTGATCGTTTCGTACTTGTGAAATAGTTGAGGATCCTGTGAATGGCAGAGACCAAGACCCCAGTACAGGCCGCAATTTGGTCATGGGTGAAGATCGCCGACAGTCGGATGGCTATTTTCTGTATCTCAAGCGATAGCGCACATCCCGAAGCCATCAGGGAAGTGGCGGCGGTCGAAAGAGAAACAATGTGCAATGGATTACGTTGTCGCCGACACATCAAAATTTCGAAAAAGAAAAAACATAAAACCTTTATGGCGGTCCCATTATACTAGATACCGCTGATTCACGCGATCAAATTCCGATGACTTTCATGAAATTTGGACCACTCATTGTCGAGAAATCGCAATCCCGATTTTTGACCCTCGAAATGACATAATTTTTTGATTTATCAGCATTACCAAAAACGACAGTAATGGTAAAAAAAAAACCTTCAGACGCGAGCGAACCTCCGTTGTTGGGATGTCAGGTGCCAGTGGTTGAGATGCATGTTCTTAAGTATAGCATTGATCAGATAGCATGATACTCGATACGACTCTCGGCGGGCAGTCTACAATATTGTTCGCAGCGAGAAGCCCGGCCTTCCTGCGATTGGCCGATATGTTGTACAGATCACGGGATCTGACCCGTTCGTGAAACGGTGTTTTCCTCCACACCGCGGCCATTTACCTTTCCTTCTCCGATTTGGAGACTCACAAGGCTCTAGGTACCAGAGACAGACTTCACCTTTACCTAATCCCTGAAACGTCTGAGGTGGATCAGGCCCTCAATCTCTCAAACACTATTGGACACCGGCAAGTTCTCCGCAATGTCCATTCTCAACGGAGTCGTAGCTATGAACTTGGATAGTACCGGTTACGGTTACGAGGAGCCTTCTACACCGTTGAGAGATCCCGCATCCTCTCCTGTCGTTCACATCCAGTGGCAGAACTCCCAATCAGCCTGTGCCGCGTTGGAAGAACTGCGGGTTGCGTCATCCGTTCCTCGTCATCGTGAGTTTCTGCACTTTGTTTTATAAACGCGAACCCCATTGCTGACGTGCCAGCCATCCACGTCAGCACCACCAAAACCACTCACCTTCGATTTCGAGCTCCCCGCACGTGCATCCGGGTCTGCCGCCGAACCATCTTCGAGCACCAGCACCTCCGACCCTTTCTTGACATCGCGAACGACGCGAACGCGGACGATGCGCGCCCTCGGGCGCGTCCAGAGCCATTCCCAAAGCGACGTCTTCGCTATCCCCGCGACGGACGCGTCCAAGTTTCTCTACATGCTCGGTCGCGCCTCGGCGCGCGTGGACGAGAACTCGCGCAGGCGGATGAAGCGCGCGCGAGAGTTTGAGCTCAGGAACGGGCGCGACCGCGCGGCACGCACGCAAATCACTTCCTCTCCGTCTTCGGTAAAGGGCAAGGGCAAAAGCAAGGACAAGGGAAAGGGAAAGGCCAGGGAGCGGATAGTCACCCGCTCGATGGACGAGCTGGGCGACCACACGAATCTACTCCGAGATGATGCACATCGATTCTCCAGTCTCCCGATAATGGAAACCAAGGATACGTTGTTGTCCCAAAAGTCCCAGCCTGGCTCTATGGTGCTGGCAGGCACTGGTGATCCCGACGGCGACGTGCACATGCACGTGGACGATCCTGGCGCTGACGCGAATGTCGGTGCTCCTGCGCCGGGCGACCGTCGCATCAAATCGCCGGCCTCCACGGATCCTCCTAAGAATAGAACCCGACATCCCCCCACGAAAACGACAACACATCCCCAAAAACGCACACACGCAGAAGTGCCCTCGCCCACTCTTCCTCGTTCCGCTCCAACCCCGACTGCGTTTCGACCGGGGCCCGTGCCCGTGCCGGGGCCAAGCCGCTCATCTGTTCCAGTCCCAGTTCCACTCAAACCCAACCCGACGCCGCCAAATCCACGACCGCCCTCGGGACATCCTTCCTCGACCTCGACCTTGACCACCGCCGCGGCGTCCCAGCAGCACCACCGGCACCACCACCGCCGTGACTGTGACTCACATCACCCCATTCCAGCGCCTACCCCACGTCCTCCCGCGGCTCCGGCCACGTCAAAGCAAGAAGGAGGAGGAGGAAGTCGGGCGTCCGCCGTGGTTCCGTCAACGTCCCAGCTTCCCCCCTCATCGCAAACGCATGGAACCAGGCGTGCGCTGGGCATGACGCGCAGCAGCGTCCCCCGTTTATCATCGTCGCCTCATTCTGCTGCGGTTAAAAAGCCGTTCCGTCCGCCACTCGCTCGCGCCGCGCCTGTTGCTACACCCAAGCCGGGACCACAACCACAGCGGCGACAAGAGGACAGAAAGAGTGCTGGGGCGGATCCCGACTCTAGCTTCGACATCTCATTTGACTTTGACCCCGAGGCGTTGGAAGCGGCTATGAAGAAGTTTGACTGACTGTTCCTATGTCACTTGTTTCGCACTTTGCTGTTACAGTGCGCTAAAGTCGTGTAGTTGATACTCAAGGTTGTCTCCTCTATAGGAGGCAGTCATTCAAGCGGCGGGGCTTCATATTCACACCAGCACATAGTAGGGTCGTGCGTGAGGATTCCTTAGTTATAACGAAGGTACTTTTACAATAGGCAACGCGCCACATAGTGGCGCAATACACCAGGCTGGAAAGACCGTAAGCACTGACACAGCGAACGATACAAGAAAGGAATCTGAGATAAAGCAACCGCCTAAGAACTAAATGAGTTCGGCGGCATTGACTGGCATCTCGTCCTAAGCAATAGCGTCAGGGCACAGGAAGAATTTCGTGGTGTGAGTAATCTCACTATCTGTGTGCTGTAGAATTGTTCTGACCAGTTGAGAACGGATACGTCAGCGGGGCAAGAGGAGCAGAATAGTATCAACCAACCTATATCCCGCAGAATGCGAACGTCGTCCACAGTCACAAACTAGTTTGTAACAGCCAAGTCAATAGACAGATTACAACTTCATCACAAGGACGCACATTGATAGCAACACCTTTGCGACCGAACCGACCTGATCGGCCAATACGATGGATGTAATTTTCACGATTTCTGTTTGAAGGTCAACAAAGCAGGGGCAACAGAGGACGAGTTACTTACGCTGGCAGGTCGTAATTGATGACCAGCGAGACTTGCTGCACATCAATGCCGCGAGCCCAGACGTCCGTCGTTATCAATACCCGCCTAATCATTCGAGCTCAGTTATGCGAAAGCCCATATACCTAGAAGACAACTTACGATGTCCCGCCACGAAACTCGGCCATGATTGCATCGCGCTCTTTTTGGGGCATCTCTCCATGCATTGATGAAACAGTAAAGCTGGCTGCGCGCATTTTTTCTGTTAACCAGTCAACCTGTACAATTTGGTCAGTACACGAATGGTGAATTAACTCGACGACGCACCTTGCGTCGCGTATTACAAAAGATGACCGCTTGTGTTATGGTAAGAGTGTCATAAAGATCACACAGCGTGTCAAACTTCCAGTCTTCCTTTTCGACAGCGACGAAGAATTGCTTGATGCCTTCAAGCGTCAATTCATCACGCTTGACGAGGATACGAATGGGGTCGGTCATGAATTTTGTCGTCATTTCGAGGACATCATATGGCAAGGTGGCGCTGAGAAGCACGACCTGCGTAGCAGGAGGGAGGTAGCGGTAGACGTCATAAATTTGATCCTTGAAACCTTTATTGAGGAGTTCATCCGCCTCGTCCAGGATGAGCATCTTGATATTGCGCGTGCGGAGTGTGCGCCGCCGAATCATGTCAAACACCCGGCCGGGAGTGCCAGAGACGATGTGCTGGCCGTATTCGAGTTTACGTATGTCTTCACCGATGGACGTGCCGCCAATACACGCATGGCATTGCACGTTCATGTAGTCGCCCAGCGCGAGTACGACGGACTGGATTTGGGTCGCGAGTTCACGGGTGGGCGAGAGGACGAGTGCCTGCGTCTCTCGCACGGTGACATCGATGGACTGCAGCATGGCAATAGAGAAGGTAGCCGTTTTACCCGTTCCGGACTGTGCTTGCGCGATCACATCGCGGCCTTGCGTGATGGGGAGGATGGCACGCTGCTGGATGGCAGAGGGCTTTTCAAAGTCTGTACGGACGAGGTATTAGAGGACGAGATACGCGAGAAAGGTGAGCATATGCGCACTGTAGGCGTAAATGCCTCGCAAAAGGTCCTCCTTCAAACCAAGGTCATCAAAAGTAGAGATGACGGAGACGGCCTCGGAAGACTCGAATATGATTTTCTGCATGAAGAGGTGATTGGCTTGTAAGGAAAGGGCCAAGAGAAGGATGTACCTCGTCACCGGGGTTGATGCCAGACATTGTCAGGTTCCAATTCGTGGTTGGACGACGAAAAACAGGGAAGTGTTCGGAGTTTGAAATCGACATTTGTCGGTCCCTTGAGCGACGCTGTGTTGTGTCGTGCCAACACGACGATGGACTCAATCATCGAACTACAGCGACAGACGCACGAAGAAATAGAGCGGTATGAGCGAGCTCTTTATACCATCCTCTCTCGCCCCCAAAATGCCCACCAGAGCCGCCTTCAGAACGAGCACAAGGCCTCCCAAATCATCGACCGCATTTCCTCCCGTGCCACCACCTTGAATTCAACGTACCAGGATCAGGACGTGCGTAGTGCTGAAATAGATGCAATTTCCACGCCGAGTCAACCCGGCGACTTGTCCGAATTTTACGCGAGGTTGGGTAAAATTCAGGAGCACCACAACAAATATCCTGATGCAGGTGCAGATGGGCCCGAGTTCGAGATTGCTGCCCTTCTCGATGAATTCAATCCCGACGATTACGACGATGACGAAGAGTATGTTTATGAAGACCGTGAGTTTTGGATGGCCTCTTGCCCTTTCTTCTCCCTCATTCCCATTATTTATAGCTGTAGCAAACATGTTTTCCGGAGAAGAGGTGTACGGAAAATATCTCGACGTACACGCGAACCACACGACTTATAACAACTTGAAAAATATCGGAAGGCATATTGGCTATCTCCAATACCTCGATGCCTTGCTGCTTGCTGAGAACGGCCTCATACACACGGATATCCCCAAAGAGACACGACTTAGTCGAGACTATGAGAAGTGCGTTGTTGTGGATGTTTCTCAGCCTCTTTCCTCAACGTGTTTCAGGTACATCCACGCGTTGCACACCTATCTTACGTCCTTCATGCGTCGCACGCAGCCGCTAGTCGATGTCGATTCGAAGCAAACTAATGTGATGGAAGAGTTCGAGAAAAAGTGGGAAGCAGGTGAACTCGAGGGTTGGGCAGATGCTAGCCAGAAGGCGCGGGTCGACGGCAGCGGGGACGGCATCTGGTGTACAGCCTGTAAGTATTCGTGACTTCAATGATACGTGTTTTCTCTTACCGTTTTCAAGGCCAAAAAATGTATTCAAAACAAACTGTATATGATGCTCATCTCACCTCGAAAAAGCATATCAAAGCTACGTCAAAGCAAGCCACGTCAGACCAACCCCCTTCCAATCCGAATGGCCCACCCTCTGCGCCTACCCCCTCCGCGAATGTGGAGTCGTCGAAGAATAAGCATCGGACCGCCGCGCTATTCACATACCTTGCCACCGCACTCATCGCAGATCTTTTGCCGATCCTGAATGACACCAAGGCAAATGTCGAGCGTCGCTTCTCGCTAACCGCGAAGGAGCGCGAGCAGGAGATATTAGAAGCACAGAAACCACCGGCTCCTCCTCCAACAGCCGGTCCCGATGGTGGAGCAGAAGAGGAAGAAGAGGAAGAGCGAATTTACAATCCGTTGAAGTTGCCCATGGGCTGGGATGGCAAGCCAATACCGTATTGGCTGTACAAGCTCCATGGGCTGGGGGTGGAATACCGGTGTGAGATCTGCTCGGACCACGTGTATATGGGACGGTAAGTGTCCTCGTGCGTTGCAGGTGGTGTGAGATGTTGACACGAATGGATGACAGGAAAAATTTCGAGCGGCACTTCCAGGAGTCGAGACATGCGTTTGGCATGCGCGCCCTCGGGTTGCCCAATACGAAGCATTTCCACGAGATTACGAAGATTGAGGATGCCATGGCTCGTGCGTCTTTCACAGCCCTTGTATTGTTCCGCATGATGCGCTTATACATACACCTGCAGTGGCGGAGCGATTGAAGCGAGAGGGACGGCATGAGATCTTCGACCAGGAGACGATGGAAGAATTAGAGGATGAAGAGGGCAATGTCTATAATCGCAAGACATATGATGACCTCAAGAAACAGGGTCTCATTTGACATCTCGCATTGTGCTAATTCCATTGTTCTGTTTGTTTCCAGTAGTTTTCAAGACACGGATACGTTTGTCGTTGATGTTCTCGTCCCTATTTCTTTCAACATGCAAAATTGTCACAATCTGTATCTGGATCCATTTCATATGGGCATAATTGCTCAATACTTCGGTACGCGTAGTCTACGGGACAACATCATCTTACTTCGGAGGATGGCTGGTTGAAGGACGTATATAGCTTGTGCAGTGTGATATCCATCCCGGAATACGACGGTGTCCTGTGTTAAAGACGTTGATAATCTTTGTCTGATTCCTGAGAGTAGGGTGCCGACCCAAGAGCGGCCGCACGGCAACCTCGCGAACTATCTGCATCCTCCCTGCTGTACCACCATCGCCTCTGCTTCACGTCCCAAGAACCATTACAATGGCTCGGGCTCTATGAAGACATCGGAAAAGAAACAGTTGCTCAAAGTGAGGACTCTCAGACGCGCAGAGCGTGCTGAGGCTAAACGCATTAATGCAGAAAATCACAAAGGAGCTGTGTCATATGTCCTCATGTTTCATCCGTCGCCGCAGACCCAAGAGCTGTGGCTATCGCTGCCAGTGCAGGCAGAAACTCACGAACACGTTCCAGGGAAATACCTACCTCCGTGAGGTTGACTACCCCAAGGCTCTCCTCGAGTATAATGCTGCTGTGAGGATCCACGGTCCCCGTCTAACGTACCTGTCAAACGCGGCTGCAGCATGGCTTAAAATGGGAATGTGGGTTTTCCCTCCCTCGTAAGATTGTATACGAGAACGAATGATTGATATATGACGAGATGTGTAGGTACGACCGTGCGGAGGCTTGCGCCAAAGAAGCCCTCCGCCAAGATCCTCGCTTTATCAAGGCGCGTTATCGTCGTGGATTGTCGCGCAAGGGAAACTTTGAGCTTGCTCGTGCTGGCGTCGGGATGTGTTACCCTCTCAGGACACCTTTCCGCCGTATAAGGTGGTACGGTGGGACCCGGAACTGACGCGTATTGAACATCACAACGTCAGACCTTCGAACTGTCCAGAAGCAGGATTCCAGTTCGACCGAAGCGAGAGACGCGCTTCGAGCTCGAGTCAGTATCCAACTCGGGCGATTGACACCACAAGGGGAATGGTATTCAGTGGTGGTTCTACAATCATGACGGGTGCACGCGCAGTACTGATTGCCGGTTTTCCTATCCGCCTAACGAGAAGAGTATGCACGATCGCTTGTGCGCTTTATTGAAACCCTCAACTGTACTGACTTTAGACGCTGTCCAGAGTCGCAATGTTTGCATTTGCATATACTTCCTACTCGGCAACTGCAAGTTGGGTGGCGTCGCGTGCCTGTACAGTCACGACAGTACTTACCGCTCGATCGCTGGCGGGAAGACGAGGAAAAGCACACCGATATATGTCAAATTTCTGACTGTTTGGATCCCGGCGAAAGTCCCGCTTTCATGGGACATATGTTCAAAACAACGAACTATCGCCTTCCGGAGGACACCTGGGATAAAAGCTTCGAGTCTGTGTGGACCCAGTCAAGTAGTAGAACCAACACTACCATGACAAATAGGGGCGCGGAACGGTCGCGGGAAGGGCAGACAGAGGGGGAAGGCGCAAGTTATGATTTCGGAAGAGGATGGCTAACTTTGGTTTCACCGAAGACGAAGCGATGGAACTGCTCTGCCAAGGCGTCAAACCTTGGGACGACGACGCTTGGGCGAGTGGGTACCCTCGCTCTGTTTCTAATTCTTTTGTCTGGCGCTCCTCTACTCCCTCTGATCTCTGGTTTCGACGTCGACGTGTTTTTACTTTTTACATTTACAGTTTGAGTAAGAGGAATTACATAATAAAAGGCCAAACAAGGTCAAATAAGGGCAAATGAGCCGCTTTGTCGCGCCGCGTAGTTTCTTTCCTCTCATTTTCTCTCCAGGCATCAACCCTCTTCTCTCTCTCTCTCTCACCCCTCTCTTCCGCCTCTGTACATTCCTACACCATGCATCACGTCTCTTCCAGCTCTTCCCGCGCACTCCGCCGTGCTTCGGCGAAGGGAGCTCATTCTGTTCTTGCTCGCGGCGCGCACAAAGAAATTAAGTTTTCCAACGAAGGCCGCGCGAGCATCCTCAAAGGCGTCGACGTGCTTGCAAACGCTGTCAGTGTTACGCTTGGACCGAAAGGTTTGTCGCTCTTCGGTCCTAGCTTTTCCCTCAATGGTTTGCTGACGTGTCCACGCGTAGGTCGGAACGTGATTATCGAGCAGTCGTTCGGTGGTCCTAAAATCACCAAGGGTAAGCGGTTTCTTTCTCCTTGGCTCTCATTTCTGTTTTCTGTCGTTCGTTCTCTTTTATTTACAACTTGCACTCTCCAAATTTCCATTGCATACCAATTATGTGCTCATCGTTGACTTTTTTTCAGATGGTGTCACTGTTGCCAAGGCCATAACTTTGAAAGACAAGTTTGAGAATCTCGGCGCGCGGTAGGTATTGTTGAGTAACGCGTAAATATGTATCTCAATTTCTTTACTTTCAGACTTGTCCAGGACGTTGCACAAAAAACGAACGAGATTGCTGGTGATGGTACTACTACGGCGACGGTCCTTGCACATGCTATCTATGCAGAAGGCGTCAAGAACGTTGCCGCTGGCTGCAACCCCATGGACCTTCGTCGTGGGTCCCAGGCCGCTGTAGAACGTGTTGTCGAGTTCCTTTCCAAAAACACCAAAACAGTCACCACCACCGCCGAGATTGCCCAGGTTGCAACAATTTCGGCCAATGGTGATATCCACATCGGCAATCTCATTGCGCAGGCAATGGAGAAGGTCGGCAAGGAAGGCGTGATCACAGTGAAGGAGGGACGCACCATTGAAGACGAGATCGAAATTACCGAGGGCATGCGTTTCGATCGTGGCTTCATTTCCCCCTACTTTGTTACCGACGTGAAGGCGCAAAAGGTCGAGTTCGAAAACCCCTATATTCTTCTCTCCGAAAAGAAGATCTCCCTTCTTCAAGACATCCTGCCTTCCCTTGAAGCTGCCGCCCAGGCTCGTCGACCCCTCCTCATCATCGCGGAGGACGTAGATGGGGAGGCCCTTGCTGCCTGTATCCTGAACAAGCTTCGAGGTCAGCTCCAGGTAGCCGCCGTTAAGGCGCCTGGCTTCGGTGACAATCGCAAGAGCATCCTTGGCGACCTTGCTATCTTGACGGGTGGAACGGTCTTTACTGATGAGCTCGACATCAAACTTGAGCGTGCTACAGTGGACCTTCTTGGATCCACAGGTTCTGTGACGATCACCAAAGAGGACACCATCGTCCTTAACGGCGAGGGCTCAAAGGATGCGATTCAGTCCCGATGCGAGCAGATCCGTTCGCTTGTTGCCGATCCCACCACCAGCGACTATGATCGTACTAAGCTCCAGGAGCGTCTTGCGAAGCTTTCTGGCGGTGTGGCCGTCATCAAGGTCGGCGGTTCTTCTGAGGTGGAGGTTGGCGAGAAAAAGGATCGTTATGATGATGCTCTCAATGCGACGCGCGCGGCTGTCGAGGAGGGGATCCTTCCCGGCGGTGGTGTTGCGCTGCTTAAAGCTTCGCTTGCTCTCACCTCTTCCACACCTGGCGCGGCCAACACCTCTTTAAGTTCAAACACACCCGCCAACCCTGACGTGAAGCCGATTCAGACGGCTAACTTTGACCAGGACCTCGGCGTATCTATCATCCGTCGTGCGCTGCAGCGGCCTACTCGCACAATTCTTAATAATGCCGGTGAAGAATCAAGCGTAATTGTTGGAGCACTCTCCTCCCAATATGGCACGCCGGAGAAGTTTGCGTGGGGCTACGACGCCAGCAAGGGTGAATATTGCGACATGATCAAGGCAGGTATCGTCGACCCACTCAAGGTCGTGCGGACTGCGCTTGTAGATGCAGCTGGTGTTGCGAGCTTGCTCACAACTAGCGAGGTGAGCATCGTCGACGGTGAGGAAGAAAAACCTGCGGGTGGCCCAGGCATGGGTGGCATGGGCGGTATGGGCGGCTTCTGAGTGTGTTGTAGAGGGGCTCCCATACAGTTTGGGATGTTACACGGTTGCTCTGCTCTATGTTTTACACGCTGACATTCGAGGGTTCCAATCGCTGGGGAATACTTCCCATCTACTCGTGCCTACGTCTTCCCCTTGATCAATCCCTCTACATATGACAAAGTAATTTACGTGCATGCTTAGTTACGTATCCGTAGAATTCATCATCATCATCATCATCACCACTCATTGTCTTTATGGTTCATATGCTACCAGCTTGCATAGTATTTTTGTCCCATCCTCGGCTGCGCCACCCAACACAACTGCTGTGTCACGTGGGGGTACTGTGAATTACGTCAGTAAATGAAATGTCGCACTTTCCATTTCAGGGTCAAATGGTACTCGGTGTTCAGCTCACTCCGTCGCCGCCTCATTATGCACTTGTACCTTAGAGAGAATCCCCGCGCAATATATCTTGTAACAAGCTCGCAAGAGGAAGGTAATGGCCGCCCTAGACGAGCCCTAGTATTCCGTGCAGCCGAAGACAAGCCCCACCAGGCTGTCGTCGACTTTCTTCAAAAGGACCAAGTCAATCTTTCGAATACGGTTCGCCTGACGAGCAGAGTTGTAAAAGGGTGCCTGGGTCTCATTTGTGTCGCGGATGGTGCGCCAGAAAACCTTTCTGCGCTCCACTCTTCGCTCCTGACGTCGGTGACAGATCTCTTCCTTGCCATTATAACTTCTGCCACGGAGATCGGGAACACCAGACCGACGGCAGGTTCGCCAGAGTCCGTCGCCAAGATCCATGAAGTCAACTTTTTTTGCTTGACGTCTTCTATATGGGATGACCTCTCCCTCATCGGGGACGCCCTCCCCAGTCCCAGCTATGTAGAGCAGGTTGAAGTCATGGCCATGCGCGATGCGCGCGATTCAAGCTCATATCAGCCAAACAACGCTCAGCCACCCGCGTTCGAGCACCCCTGCGCCGCGCTGAAAAAGATCCTCTCATCCGGCTCTTTCTACTATGCCCTCGGTCCGCACTGGGACATTTCGTCCCGGCTCTCTGAGCGCCTATCGCGCGACCGTGGCGAGGCCGACCTTGGCGCGTTTGACGACCGTTTCATATGGAATGAGTATGTAGTCCGCAGCTTGCTGGACTTTCGCGAGCGACTGGACATGCAGGAGCGAGAGGATCTAGACCGTTGCCAATTCATCGTGAGTATTGGCCCCGTTTGACATCGGGACAATACGGAATCATGTTGGGATAGATCCTGGCCATCCAAGGCTATGTAGGCATGTTCACGATCCCGCTTCCTGCACCCCCGACGAATGGCTCCCCAATCATCGCGACGCTCAGTCTCATTTCTCGCCTGGGAGCGAAGCGCGCCGGGACGCGTTTCAACACACGTGGCGTTGATGACGATGGAAACACGGCCAACTTTGTCGAGGTGGGTCGTTTTCAAACTCATGCTTGGGTACAAGTGCTAATGTTTTTTAACCATTCCTCTAGACAGAGACGATCTTGATCACGGAGCACCACTGCTTCAGCTACACACAAGTACGCGGGAGCGTCCCTCGTAAGCTTTATGCCAATCATGTATAATATCCCTGTGCCCATCGCCCTACAGTTTTCTGGGAACAGCAAGGGTTACAAACATTTGGCCAGAGAATCCAAATTACGCGTCCTCAGGCGTCACAACCGGCTTTCGAGCGACACTTTGCTCATTTGACGGAAGAGTACGGCTATGTCCACGCAATCAATCTCCTCGGGACCAAAGATGCTGAAGCGAGCCTGACGGCGGCGTATGCGCGACATCTGCAGACCGCCAAAGGTGTATGGGGCGAGGATATTGGTATCACCCACTACGACTTTCACCAGGCCGTGAGAATGGCTGGTCATGATAATGTCATGCATGATCTGAGGTGCTTTCCAGAGCTGTTGCCCCGTTTTGATGTTGACCTGCTTTGGTACAGACGGTTGAGCAGTGTGTCTGACAACATAGATCGCTTCGGTTTTACTATGTGCGATGCAAGTTCAGATGAGATTATTACGGAGCAAAAAGGTGTCTTCCGTACGAATTGTCTGGATTGGTAGGTTTCTGTTATTCTCTCTAACTCGACAGATGGTGACCTTTGGAAACAGCCTAGACCGCACCAACTTTGTGCAGGATATCTTATCCCGAACCAGTTTAGAGCAGTACCTCCTCCTTGTCCGGAGGGAGTGGGTGAACTCGACCTCGCTGTGGTCATATCACCGTGAATTATGGGCCGAAAATGGTGACGGGTTGTCGAGGATATATGCCGGTACCGGCGCCCTCAACACAAGCTTTACGCGAAGTGGGAAGCGCACCCTCGCCGGTATGACCACATCACATGTCATACGAGACGTTGTATTTGACCCGGTTTGCAGGCGTCTTGTCAGATGCAACGAAAAGCGTTTCGAGGGCATACTTGAATAACTTTCAGGACAAGGGAAAACAGATCGCAATCGACATGTTTCTCGTGCGTGTCTATACTTTCGGAGTCGGTTACCTCGCTTAATCTTTGAGTAGGGGAACCTCAGTAATCAAGCTCAAGTCACCATCTTCGATCCGATCCACGACTCCGTTCGTGCCGCTCTAGAGTCAAGGTGACTGACCCTCCTACTCATGCACACTTCCCTCCAACCTGATTGACAATGCCATAGACTTTCAGAATACTCCACGACAAAGACCTGTACAATATTCGTTGGGACGTGGAATCTCAACGGTCGAGTATGTGGCATGGCGTAATGACTCGTACTTTGGTCTCATATCTTGTACAGCAGTCATCGGAATCACTTTTGCCTTGGCTCTTCCCAAGAGAAAGTACGTGATAGTCTCCAACTGCTCTGTGATGATGCTCAAGATAAGGCTTTAGCACTTCCCGAGTAAGGCAGGCTTTATGGTTGTTATACAACTGCGCCAGGAAGTTGATTGGCTTAACAGACCAGACGTAATTGTCATCGGGTTTCAAGAAATTGTTCCCTTAACAGCACAACAGATTGTGCAAACTGATCCCGAGAAAAAGTCCGTTGCTCATTCCCCTAGTATCTGGGGTTGGTCTGCTGATGCGCTGATCACAGACGTGTATGGGAGAACAAAATTGCCGAGACCCTCGAACGACGGCCGAACAAAAAGTGCGATTACATCCTGTTGCGCAGCGAGCAGGTACTTGACAATACAGAGTGCCATTACGCAGGCTTACAGTTTTGCTGTGTAGCTGGTTGGCACGGCGCTGATTGTTTTCGTGAAATCCGAACTGACATCCATCATCCGCAACGTTGAGGCAACGAAATGCAAGGTTCGTCAGAGGTTCTTGGAAACAACTGCTCGACCTGCGCTTACTGAGTACAGACGGGTCTACGCGGCATGTCAGGCAACAAAGGCGCCGTTAGCATCCGACTTGATTATCATGACACGAGCTTCTGTTTTATCACTGCCCACCTAGCCGCTGGTCATGCGAATATGGATGAAAGAAACGCGGACTACTGGACTATTGTGAACGGCTTGCACTTCTTGCGAGGAAAGGCGATCGAGAGCCATGAGTACGTGCCCTTTCCCAGGCTTAGTTTGTCGTCCCCTGAACTTTCCGTCACAGTAACATTATCTGGTTAGCCGATGCCAACTACCGCATTGACCTGGACAATGCTTCTGTCCGCGCATATGCTGAAGACGACGCGCTGGACATTTTGCTTGCCGCGGACCAGTTGAACTTTGTCATGTCCTCAGGCACTGCCTTTTCGGGCTATGTTGAGGGTCCGATCTTGTTTCGGCCGACGTACAGGTATGACGTGGGGACTGACAACTACGACACGAGCGAGAAGATGCGTATTCCTGCGTGGACAGGTTCGTCCCCTGTTACTCTTCTCGTTCGGGCATAATTTACGTTTTTGTCACCGACATTTTAGACCGGATATTGTATCGAGGTACAAAGCTTGACTTGTCCGTTTATTCTCGCGCGGAGCTTAGGGGCTCAGATCACCGGCCTGGTATTATTTTTTGCGTTTCTTATCAGCTAAATGCTCACCGGTCGAATATCTTTCTAGTCTACGCAGCATTCCGCGCTTGCGTTCATGTTATTGACCATGCGAAGAAAGCTGTTCTCGGTCGTTTACTTGCGGAGAGCGTGGCCTCGATGGCACCAGGTGAAACGCTCGACGAGAAGCTCGCAGCCCTCACGTTTTCTCACTCTGACGACCGTAAGTATGGAAGACTGAATGTTATACAATACGTTTTGACCACCAAACCGTAGTGCCGCCGCCAAGTTCAGAGACAGAGGGGTGGTGGGAAACACCAGGCAAGTCGTTAATCGTTTAATACTAATCCAGGACGAAGGGATTTATCGACTACCATGACTCGTAGATCATCCGAACGGCGTCGTTCCGCCACTGGCACACGTTGACCTTTCCGTGCCGCAACGTGGAAACCCCTTTGACCACTCACCACTTGACTCTCCGTTATCAGCCTCGCCGTCTTCGTCCGACGAGGAGCTGTTCAACCACGCCCTTGCATTACAAACGCCCATGATTCCCTCGAAGAAGCCTCCACCGCCTCCGCCCCCACGAGCGAAAGTGGGAGATAGCTGAGGACATACCTAGACGGGTGTTATGTTAGAATCGAAAATAGAATATCGTGATGCTGCACGCGGATCACGGCGTTTATTTTCTCCCTTTGTGCAACCAACCATTCACATATCCACAGTTTGAGATGCATCTGGGAGAGTCAACTTGGACCGCCGATCGGCCCATTAGGACGATTCGGGCGGTTCATTACAACTCTGCGGCGGAGCCCAAAATGCTACCCGGGGATTTCCTTTTTTACGCGACATGCAACTCGGTTGACCATTTGCAAGATGCTCTTAAAATACCTCAAAGCTTCTTGATCCTCGATTTTCATTGGTTTTGGAGGATGGACCAAATATCAAGGTAAAACCATTTTATAAGATGCTAAGATTCTAAGAACAGCGAATAGGGAAAGAAAAATGCTAGATCTGCTATTGCTGTCGTTGCCATCGTGTCGCCGCTGCCGCTGCTGCAGTCATCGCTGTCGACTTGCCACTACTGCTACGCGACCGTCACTGTCACATTCGCTACTACTGCTGCTGGCATCATCATCGCGTCACCGCTGCTGCCCCTGCTGGTGCCATTTTCGCGTCGCTGCTGCTGCCACCCCTCGCCATCGCATCCCTCGTACCGCTGTTGCAGTCGCGATCGTCGGCATTGGTGTATAGGGCCTACAAACAGAACCCGAGGCGGAAAGAAAAAGACGACGCACCAGATATGACCGAATCCCAGGGATGGCCTGGATACATTAAACAAAGGCGCCACTTTCCGAACGCCATGCTCGATACGACATCGCCACGGCTTGGGCAAAGGTGGTAGGGGAGGGCCATGGGAGAGCTATGCTCACGTGGATCACGAACACTCAAATCGGTCGTTTCGGTGAATCGGTCGGGTCGGTCCAAGTCAAATCGGTAAGGCCAGACGGAGGGGCTAGACTCAGGCTACTCAGGCGTTAACGGCCACAACTGATGCAAACTGCGCCCACATATTCACACATACACTTACCCACCACCATAAACCATGCCAACATGTAAGCAACACTCTCATCTATCCCTATCCGAGGTATTGAGACCCAGGCATTAAGACGATCCTGTGCGCGACTTGAACAACCTCCTCATGCATCACCCAGTCGGCGATGGAAACCTCGCACACTACTTGTCATGGTTGTTGCACCAAGATGGTCCTGATCATCAAAAGACTCATTATGCCACCGCCAAACGTGAGTCTGTCAGTAACACTTGAGGGAGTTGCATGCTGAATCACGCAGTGAATGGCAACGAAATTGGCTCTGGGAGGGGTTTTTCGATGGGCGACGCCAAGAGGGAGGCCGCCACGGTAGCTCTGCAAACCCTGCATAGACTGGGGTATTAGGGTTTGTCGCAGGGCGCTTCAGGATGAAACAAACTTTGTTCACAAACCTACCACAGTACTAGTATACTATCTATCTCGTTGCCGTTCCCATTCAGTTTAGACTTGGTGAGCAGGTGTGATGGCGTCGACTTGTCCGACGGGGGCTGGACCCAGATCCGCCATCCGTTTTTTGGCTCCGAATTTGGCACGAAGAAACTCTCCACAGGGTGCTCAGTGCTCATATTCCCATATGACAGCTGTAGCGAGCACGATGACAGATTATAAGGCTGAATTACACATGTGGAATGAACGAAGCCCAGTGTACAACGTGGAAGGCCGCAGGAGGAAGCGATCTAAGGCATAGGAAAGGGAGTACGAGCAACGCAAATCGACCAAGTGTATAAAGTAATAACACAAGTATTGAGGCAATACCCGTACAGGCACCATTCTCTTGATCTCTAATGATATACCTATCAATTAAAACTGTGAGTAGCCCGAGAGGCATAAGTACAATCGGGATACCCGTTATAGATAGTGAAGCAACACGCCAGAGTGTTCGGTCTATGCTAGAGGGAAAAGTGAATGCCCATCCAATGCAGTGAATGCCGCCAAAGGCCGTCGTGACGGTGCCCACAAGGAACAATGAGGCACCCTTGGACTCCGCGAGCCACTTGGCAGGATAAAACGTCTCAACCCTCTTTCCCTCCAGGTCATGCGCGTCGACATCACCAAACATAGCGAGGGAAGGCCCGAAGAGTAGCCACCAGAGGGCCTGGAATAGCCACGGCTCGTCAACCGTATCGGCAAATGGTCTACGGACGATCGCAGCTGGAAGGTCGGAGAGTGCATCTCGGAGCGAGGCCCAACCTCCCACTGTAGCTTCGACATCCCCATCGTCCACTGGCTCCTCAGTTATTCGTTTCTTGTACACCCGCACCCCACGTTCCACATTCAGGGGTTTGTACCACCACAAAATGTATATCACAAAATTCAGAGCTGCGAAGGCAACGGTAACCAGCTCCAACTCCGTGATCGGTAGACCTTGGATACCTCGAGCGATGCATTGCGTCACAAACCAGCTGGTTTGCAGGATGACGAGACCTTTGGAAATGGCGTCTCCCTTGCTCTTGTCATCGATCTCCGCTTTCGAGATCCTTGGGAAGTCACCGTTGCCTGTCAGAGAATACGACTCTAACTCTTCGGGCAACAGCACTCGGATCGACCGATTTCCTTCATATTCCATAAAACCACCCATAGTTGCAAAGAAACCGTGGGTGATCGTCCAGCCCTCCTCTGCATCTCATGATTACTATTAATTTTCCGCCTCGGTTTTTAGGACTCACTTTTATGTTCCTTTGCTAGCTTGGCGGCGGCCTGATGTTGCCTCAGCGCCCATCCAATGACTGCTTCTGGCACAAGAAGTGCAAGAAGCAGAAGTCCCGCACGTCGTATTGCGACCCTTGGCCATCTCTCATCAGGGCTTGGAATATTGGGGTGCATAGAAGCCCAGGTGCATAAGAGAATGGTGACGATACAGCTTCTCAAAATGTCACCAAGCGACCTGCACCCCTCGGGGTCGTCACAGGAAGACTCGGGTGGTTGAAGTTGGTCGAGGGAGCCAAACGATGGTGATCGTTGGCCAACAGGTGATGCGCGGGTTGCTGCGAGAATTGCAAGAATGAGGATCATGTGATGGTACAATGGTGAGAAGGGGGAAGGAGAACACGAGGGATGGGGTGGCGCTTTGACCCACGTGGTCAACAGGCATATTTGTATTTTTTGTAAAACTCACCGATTTGTTATTCCACCAATCAATCCAAATGCTTTGTCCGCAGACGCTACATTTTCTCTGATGCGCTTTCGCTGGTATGCTGGGAAAAACGTTCACTGTCACCATTTTGGCGGTACTAACTCATTCTCACATAGTTATCCTCGGCATCTCCGTCATCACGTCTTTTCACTACTCACTGGCTTCATCAAGTCATTATTGCCTTGTGCCCCCAGCTCATCAACTCAGATCGGTGGACTCTCTGAACTTGGAGAAGGGTCTGGTGATGAACGAGATCAACGTATGTGTTTTCTCGGTGTCCACACTGCCGCTGACCAATCCAATGTAGGCAAGGTGACGATTAACATTCTTCCCAATGACGTCCTCCTGGAGATATTTCATTTCTGTGTGAATGACTTCCATACGCTCCAGTGGAGAGCATGGACAAGCGAATGGCATGTGTTAGTCCATGTGTGCCGAAGATGGCGAAATGTCGTGTTTGCATCACCACGTTACCTGAACCTCCGGCTCGTATACACAGGCAACAGACCTATGTCTGAGATGCTGGACACCTGGCCAGCCTTGCCCGTAGTGATATCACACAGTAACAGTGCAGTTCCATCCCAACCATTTCATCTCTCCCTCGACCCAAGCTGGGCTAACATAGCTGTCGCACTCGACTCTGAACACCACGATCGGATTTGTGAAATCGATTTGTACGGCATTCCAAGTTCGCATTGGAAAGGAATCGCCACAGCTATGAGAAAGCCATTCCCGGAGCTGACACATTTGCGGATTTTGGTGGGTGACGGAATGCCATCACCTGTCTTCCCGGATGTGCTGTTGGGCGACTTTGCCCCACGTCTGCACATGCTCTCGTTTGGAAATGGTTCATTCCCGGGATTGCAGAAACTACTTTTGTCTGCTCACGACCTCGTTACTCTTCATCTTTGGGACATTCCAGACCCCAGGTACATATCACCAGAAGCAGTGGCTACCTGCCTCCTTGCGTTAACTAGCCTCAAAACCCTCTGCCTTCAATTCAAATACCCTCTATATCACTCTGACCTAACAATCCGACGTCTACCTCCACTGTCACGCTCTGTTCTTCCCTCTCTCACCAAACTCGTGTTTAAAGGTTTTCACGAGTACTTGGAGGACCTTGTATCCCAAATTGATGCCCCTCTTCTCGACAACCTCCACATAGTATTCTTCATGGACCTCAACTTTGATGTTCCACAACTTCACCGGTTTATCAATCACGCGGGAAAGTTCACGACGCTTTTTCGAGCAATAGTTATCATTTTCGATCACAAAATCGAAATTTCATTCTCTCCACAATCCCATTTCGGCGCACACTTCATGTTGGAAATCATGTGCGAAGAGTTGGACTGGCAGATTTCGTCTCTTGCCCAGGTCTGTGGCCCGTCCTCACAGGCCTTACTCCTCATTTCTTCTTTGGAACACCTTGAATTCACCAAAGCCGGTCAAGTTTCACATGCACACTGGGATGACGGGATGGAGAGCGCGCAATGGCTAGAACTCCTGACCCCGTTCACCGCTGTGAAGAACCTGTACCTGTCTGATGGTGTTGCACCATACGTCTGCCATGCTTTGGCGGACCTCCCCAGAGAGCGCGTAACAGAAGTGTTACCCGGACTTAGCAGTCTCTTCTTACGGGGGGTCCAGCCTGGCCAGGACTGCGTTGAGCAATTCGTCATCGCAAGACAGCTCTCCAATCATACTGTGGCTGTCCACGGAACACAATGAATACTGGGGAACCTGGTGTTCGATGGGTGATGCATTGATAGTAAGCTCTCTGCTTTTATCCAATTGGCAACTAATATCATCCACTGTCTGTAAGCGATTAGTCGATTTCGAGCGCATTACAATACTTTTGCTACTATCACCGATATCTTGTCTCTCGATATCGTTGGATATCTCAACCCAACATAGTCCAAGGCACGCATTCTATAGGACAGTCATCAGGGTCTTTGAAGAAAGTATCCTTCCGCTAACGTCTCTTGTTCATTGCAAATTAAGCATTCTCGGGGGTACCCGCACACCACAGAGAGCGACTGTATGGATCTCGATAGATGTCAGCATGGATGTCATGCATCAACACAAGATATGGACACTGATATCTCGTGGTGACACTAGGGACACCGGGAAAGGGCAGGGGAAGACCAGGCAGCTATTACGAAATAATTCGTTGTCGCGTTTGACTTGTTGCTACTCGCAAATACCATTGCTAGTTCTCGGACGATGCGTTTCAGGAGTTTTCGCTGGTGTAGATGTTGTATTTGATTAATCGGCTTTGAGAACATCAGGCTGTGGCGAAGGCAAAACCACCAAATTATATAAGGAAACCTGCCACTTATTTTTGGATGTCGAACTAGACCTCAGTGAACACGTGATTAGCTCACACGCAGCTTTGAGTAGATTACAACACTCCCTCAGCGGACGCTACATCCTTATTGATGGCCTTTCGCCTGTACGTCAAGAAAGTTCCATTGTTTTCATTCTTGAAGTAACAAAGTCTCACACAGCCATCTTCGGCATCGCCGTCATCAGGTTTCGTCACTACTCAATGGCTTCATCCAGCCAGTATTGTCTTACACCCCTCGTCCGTCGACCCTGGTTGATGGGCTCTCTGAAAGATTGGTGATAAGGGAACATTTTGTAGATCTAGAGGTAATATCTGGTCAAGGTCCGTATGCTTTTTGCACATGTCCACAACTACGGCTGATCGATCTTATGTCATAGGCAAGGTACCCATCGACCTGCTCCCGGATGACGTCCTCATCAAAATATTCTATTTCTTTCTGAAAATTGGGATAAAACGGATAACTAAATGGCATACTTTGGTCCATGTGTGCCGAAGATGGCGCTATATCGTGTCCGCATCACCCCGTCACTTGGGCGTACAACTTGTATACACAGGAAAAAGCCCTACGTCGGAGATGCTGGATTTCTGGTCAGTCTTACCTGTTGTGATCACAGACCGTCCAACTTTATCTCTGCCACCCCTCCTCATTCTTGACTTGGGCTGGCGTAACATAGCTGCCGCACTCGACTCGGAGCATAATCGCACATGTAAAATTGACTTGGCCAGTATTCCTAATTCCCACTGGGAAAGAATCGCAGCAGTTATGCAAAAGCCATCACCAGAGTTGACACATCTGCGCATTTCCGTGGGGGATAATACGGTGGCCGTCGTTCCAGATTCGTTTTTGGGCGGATCTGCCCCGCGTCTGCAAATGTTCGCACTGAGAAATGGTTCATTCCCTGCGATGCACAAACTACTCTCATCTGCCAATAACCTTGTCACTCTTCGCCTTTGCGATATCCCAGATTCCTGGCACATATCACCGGAAGCAGTGGCTACCTGCCTCGTTACGTTGACAAGGCTCAAAACCCTCTGCCTTCAATTCAAATCCCCTCCATCTCGCTCCGACCCAGAAACCCGACACCTACCTCCACTTTCACGCTCTGTCCTTCCCTCTCTCATCAAACTCGTGTTTAAAGGCGGTCACGAGTACCTGGAGGACCTTGTATCCCAAATTGATGCCCCCCGTCTCCATGTTCTCCACATATCATTCTTTATGAACCACCACTTTAATGTCCCTCAACTCCATTGGCTTATCAATCACGCGGAAAAGTTCAAGACATTCAATCGAGCAATGGTGTACATTTTCAATCACCGCATTGAGTTCGAACTCTGCGGAACATGGGCACCTCATTACCAATGGAGGCTTGCGCTGGAAATCAGGCATTGGGAGTTGTCCCCTCGGCTTTCATCTTTAGCCCAGTTCTGTAGCTCGTCCTTGACCCTCATCCCTAGGGTGGAAGCACTCAGCATCCGAGAGTATCCATTCCAACCATCGCACTGGGAAGGTAACATCGGTGGCACTCAATTGCTGGAATTTCTGGACCCGTTCACGGCAATGAAGGATCTGCACCTATCCAATAAAACTGCGCCATTTGTCTGCGATGCTCTGGCACAGCTCGCCACAGAAAGGGCAACAGAAGTGGTACCCGCGCTACAAAATATTTTCTTGGATGGGTTCCGGCCACCGGTAACCGCTCAGAAAGCCATTGAAAGATTCCTCCTAGAGCGGCGGCTCTCTGGTCACCCTGTGGCTTTCCGCAGTTAGGATGGCTGGAGAGACCTTGGTACCCAAATTGAACCCGGCACTTGACGATTAATGCCAGTGGGTTCTGTCTGCCTTTCATTTAATTCACATCTGCTTTCTGCCTGCAATTCTCCTTTACACCCCGTGTTTCTTTGATCAAAAGTGTGGGAAATATCTGACGCATTCCTCCCGATCTAGAGGTGTGCTTTGTTGGAGTCGGATC
Source organism: Russula dissimulans (assembly GCA_022376545.1). NCBI lineage: Eukaryota > Fungi > Basidiomycota > Agaricomycetes > Russulales > Russulaceae > Russula > Russula dissimulans. The sequence continues at coordinate 227,625 of WTXJ01000033.1, forward strand.
GCGGCATCCTTGGGCAATCTACCGCTTATCTTCTTACACGGTGGGGGTCTCATTGCTACATATCGATTGTATGTAAGGACCATCGAACTAGACTACCCGTCATCTAATATCGTTCAAATAAAACTGTAATTCGACTGGGTGGAGGATTCAATAGTGTGTGCTATGCCATCCTTCAGCTTCTGAGACAGATGATGACATTGCCTGGGATGGTCGGCGCGACGGCCTCCAACAGACGAGGGCGCACGAACAGGAGAGGTAGCAATGGCTCGCTTTGTGAATGCGCGCAAATACGCGCTTAAATGGATCATAGAAAATCGTCCAGAAAGCTTAGACAATAAGACGCGTAAATCGAGTTGTGATCACATGAAGAAGAAAGTCGAATCCGCACTGTGGAGAACTTGAAGGTATTCAACTTTTCACCAAGGATTTGAGAATGTACTATAGCCCACAACTCGGTAGAAAAGCACAGCTGCACAGTTTTCCAACCTCCATTATGCAGCTCTCTGCCCCGTTAAAAGAGTCGCATTGAGCACTACATCATCGCCTTCGCCGCCATTGATTGTCTTGGTATGTCGGTGGTATCGACACGCGAAGAAATAATATCATATCAACATTGTTAAAGCCACCCGTAGAACGATATGGACACTTAAACCGTGTACAGCGAAGCTAGAGGGGTCCCGCCAAAGTCGGGCGATATTAGGGTCCGGGTACGAGTATGTCTCGAGGAAGTGAACAAGAGAAGGTGACTGCTTCTGGCTAGGCCACGTGCGGCAGGCAGCCCGGGCCGGCAATCGCCGGGGGTGATTGTATTTCCACAAATGGGTTCTCCGAGTCCGCTCCGCGCATCCGTCGAGTGATCTCTCGCCAATCCGTCAGAATCGCTCTCTAAAAGCCCCATCGCGTTATGTTTTACGTGCCAATATGGAGGAACCCAACGATGACATCGACACGGAAACACTGCAAGCACAGATTGACCTTTCTATGGCCTACGCGCAGAGCCTCGTCGCGTCCTGGCTACCCGGATCGAATTCCTTGACCCAGCCGTCCTCGCGCGCAGCAGAGGCAGAGGCAGAGCTTCAGGCAATCCTACGTCGGCCACCGCGGTGTGTGTCTTTCCTCCCATTCCCCAAATCTTGCGACGCCTATCTCATTCAAGCTCTTTTCTTTTTTTTTTCTCCTCTTTCCCTCTTTTTTTTTCTGGGCTTTAGGCTGGGCGTTGGCGCACCGCTCCCTGAAACACCCGCTCTTTCACAGACGCGTCTCGTGAAGAAGCTCCAAGGCGGGAAGAGACGCGCACAACAAATGGAAAACGGAACGTCGGCGTCGGCGTCGACGTCGACAATGGTCCAAAACAACGGTGGTCAGGAGGAGGACGACAGCGCGGAAGAGTCCCGTGCAGGTACGATTCGCAAGCGTGAAAGGGTCGACCCTTTCGAGCCTGGAAAGAAGAAGAAAAAGAGAAGGAAGAACGCTGAGATGGAAGAGGTGGCGGCGGTCACGACGCCGCCGGCCAAGGAGGACGTTGTGTTGGAAGACGCTCCGCAAACGGGGGCGATGGAAACTGTTGACACGACGGCGAGAACACGGCCAAAAAAGAAGAAGAAAAAGAAGAAGGGCCCGCACGAAAGTCTGGGAGTGGGAGGCTTCGGGGCAGCGGTTGGAGGGCCTGTCCGCGAGGCGTCTTCGCCGAGCCGCGGCCACAACGCAGAACCCGCAGAACCCTCAGGCTCCGTGCAGTCTGCTCCTGACGAGTGGGATGGGATTAATAAACATCAACAGAGAAGGTGGAGCGGCTCCTCTGGTTCGTCAGATTCAGGTATGTTCTCCGTTGTCTTGCACGGGCGTGAGCTGTTTTGGTTCTGATCACCACGATTCGGATCACGTAGTGCTACCAACCGGCGGTGGAGCACCGTCGCCTGTGGTGTCTCCCAGACCACCGCGGAGGTCTCTTTCGACCACTTCTCTAATTCAACAACCTCCGAATACTTCGCAGCACTCAGCACTTCCTACATCTTCTTCCCCAATTCTCAACCTCACTGGTCCTCCCGCAATCGCCTCCGAAAATGTTGAAAGCTCTCCTCACAAGAAACGCAAACGCAAAAGGAAGAAAAAGAATCGGACAGGCAATCAAGGGGCTGGCGATTATCCACCATAATTGGGGCTTGTTCTTTCGTCACAAAGAGTATTGTCGATACAGGTACATATGCGAGGGAGCGATCTAGAGTACACGTTGATAACATTATTCACTCGACTAATATGTTTGCTGGATATTGCAAGGCATGGCGAGGCGGGTCATTAATACGTTGTCTTGATGGCCTCCGGAGTTGTCTGAGTTAACTGCAAACGAACAAACAAGGAGTGAGCACTCCATGATTGGTCACGAAGCTTCGAGTGCGAACCTCGGGGGCCTCGACTGGAGGTTCATCGATGAAATCTGGCGCCTTGTTGAGATCCGCTAGGTACGACACTTCTTCCTCCTCAGGTTCTAACGCCAGCGCGTCCAATTCTATGTTTCGACCCTGAGCTGAAATACGAAACACTCATAGCTGAGAAAAAGGCGCACCCGCTTCAAGGTCCGCCTCATCAATCTCGTCCGGGACGGCGTACGACCGGCTCAGTGTCTCTTGAACCTCGTTCGCCTGCTCCAGCAGTTCCTCCATGTCATATTGCATATTCTACGGACCCAGAGGAAGATCAGGACCAGTCTCTTGGGACGGCTCCTCAAGTCGCGCAGCACGCACCTCGATCTTCCCGACGTCGACCTTGCCGTATTGTCTGCGTAGCTCGTTGTTCGCCTGCGTCATCGCGTCGAGTGTCACCATGGTATTGCGCAAGTTCTCCGTGGCGAGCGCGGTGCTTTCGATGTTGAAAGTCTGCTGGGCGAGTTGCGCCAGTTGCGCTTCGTACATGCGCTTCTGCTTGAGAGTGCGCAGGGCTCGTTGCTGGATCGCTTCCTGCAAGGTTGTTGGATCAGGTGGTGTCGCCACCATGTCGAGAGGGAAGAAAAGGATGCACCTTCCCTGGTCCAGTGCGGAGTTTGCTCATCTGCTCCTTGTACCGCGCGAGCTCTCCATCGAGCTTCTTTATCTTGACCTCAATCGTGGCCGAGCGGGCATCTGTCTGTGTGCACTGTGAAGACAAAAAGCACAGATGTATCCCTAGGTGAACCCACCTGATCAATGACATCCTGCAGTGTCGGCTTTGGCTTCTTGGTAGACGATGTGCCGAATATCCTGTTCATGGTGTTGGTAAGGCGAAGGCTGCGGCGGCCGGGGCCGGTGTGGTCACGCTTATCGAGATCTCGGCGGGATTATTTATGGCATAAAAACTGGAACTGCGCAAGAAACTGCAACATATTAAAAATAGTTCGACTTTGCTCTTCTCTCTCAATCTAAAATTTTCCGTGCATGAAGGCCATCGATTCCGTGATTGATTGACGCAGGCGGTTTCTGTGGACCGCCAGTGGCTCGAGTCCACTTACCTAATCATGAGCCCAAGGTTGGTGGCTAGCGAGGCGGGTGAGCATCTTATCCATGCGTCCGTTGTTCGACGCTGTTTTCAGGCCAGATTTTCTAGATGTACTGTTCGCATACGAGGTGTTCCCTGTATCCAGTCTGGCATCCTATGACTGAGCGGATGAGAATCAAGGAATAATTCGCTCGTTTACGTCTTGTTGACACTTACTTAAATCTGCTGGGCGCTTCGTGACGCTGCTGAACTGCTGGGGTCATCATCATCCGCCGGGACCCCTCAGTACACTCTCGCACCCCCTGTGCTCTCCCTCATATCGGCACCATTGCTTGCTACAGTCCTTGTTGCGAGCACCTTTGACAAGTCCGCTATATGTCAGCCTCTCGTATTTGCATTCCTCGCAAATTATTCGTCGTTTCCCCCCCCCCTCGGTATCTCATCCTTATCTCTCGCCTCGTGCGCCTTGTTTAGCTCACATCCTCCAGTTCTTCTGACCGTAGTGCCGCTGCTGCGCCCAGTAACAACCACCTCGTGAAGGCATCCCGTTCCTGCGAGCGTACCAGTACCCAGGCTGCTACATACAATGTCCACAGCATTTCCCCACGTTGACATCTCTGCCCTCAAGGGATTCGCAGCAGCAGCCGCTGCTGGAGAACATTCCTGCCGTCTCAGTCGTAGCTCCGCCATGGGGGCATCGCCGTCGGTTGGAAAGAAAAAGGGAAAGGGCAAAACACCCGACAAGAAGCCACCGTACCCTATTGTAACTGACTGTGAGGATGTTTACCATACGGGAGAACAAGTATGCCGGCTCGCCATTCTTCCTCGCAATCAAAATTGATCAGCCTTACTTTATAGATGATCTTGATCACATTTGATCCGAGGAGCGTCCCTCTCGGTCCTCATTCAATGCTTGCACACTTTCCACGTGGTCGGCCAACGTATACTACCAAGGCGTTGGTAAGACACCACCCCATCTTACGTCTCTGCCAATGAGCCGTCGGTGACTGGCATGCCGCCTGCATGCAGGTCGGAATGACCCAAATCGCCCGAAACCATTCCCAGATTATCGCGCCTAAGATATATGGATATTACGATAACGTCCCAAACCCAATCAACGCAGAGGTGGTTTTGCTTGAACTGGTATGTTATTTCCCCCTCCCTCCTACATTGTGACTAGAATCTCCACCATTGTTTGCTAGCTCCCGGGTGAGTGCCTGGATGATATCTGGATGGACCTCGAGCCGCGGCAGATCATGACCGTATGCGCAAGGCTCGGAGAGCTGCTCGTCAAACTCTTCAATTGTCGCAGCCTGCTGCTATGCTCCGAGACAGATATCCCGGACTCCCCCCGCGAACGCCGCGAACGTCGGCACACTATCGCCGCCCTATACTTCTGAGCCCACCATTTGATGAAGGCCCACTAGTGCACATGGAACCACAGGAGGGACTCTCTTCAACACACGACTACCTCCTCGCCCTAGCAGAGCGCCCTGAACGCGTTTTCGGCGGACCCACCGAAACCCCGGGCACGCGCGATACGGGGTGGGCTGGCTCTTCTCCGCTAAGCGACGCAGACGTTGCAGCTGTTCGCGGCACATGGAAGCGCCTCGGCTATCTGATATCATATCACTCGGGCGGGTTCTACATCCCGGGCTCGCTGTCGGCCGAGGCGCGCTTCACGGCGTACTCGGTGCTGCAGAGCAAGGAGTTCGGCGTGCGGCACTGGGACATGCAGATGGCGCGCTTCGTCGTGCGCTGGGCGCGGCCGGGTGATGTGCACAGCGACGCGACGCTCGCGCTCACGGGGTGGGAGTACGCGACGCGCGCGCCGCTCTGGTCGTGCGCGCGCATGCCGGCCTGGCTGCACCCGCACCTGCACCCGTTCGAGCGGATCACGTGGGAGGGGCAGCGCAACGTGCGGCAATTTATCTTCCACTCCATCTTCCACGGGGATTTTGTGCCGCAGGCGCGCGCGTGGGAGTGGATCGTCGCGCATGTGTATGGCGCGACTGAGCGTTGGTTCGAGGGACTCGTTGGCGCGCACTGGGCGTTTCGCGATGCGGCCGAGGTCCTCCTGCTACGCCTCCGGGATCATTGGATGCGCGAGCGCCCGGACGTCCCCTTTCCTTTAGACGTGGACGAGGCGCAGCCACGTGATGTACCGGCGGCTTCGGCGGGGCCTTTGTTGGGAGAAGAGTACTTGGAAGGAGACGATGGGACTGAGGCATTGCTGGCCCACACACGGACATTCATCGAGGAGGTGAGTATGGCGATGGACGCACTGAGCAGTGAAATCGCCGCCTCTCAGGAGGTGTAATGGAAGGACATCTTGGGAGAGAAGTAGACAGTAAATGTCTCGGAGGATCATGTGAATTTGATGGCTTACCATGCGGATATGTGCACTCTATGTTTACAATACTATACCCACGAACAGAACACCGTCGGCGCATTGAATATTGCAGAAAATACCCGCAGTCTTGCTTGTAACATCAATGTTTGGCTCGGCCACGGCGCTGGGTGGTGGTTCGACGTGTTAATTGCACTCATATAAGAGAAGACACACGAAGCACAAAGTCATTTAGCTCTTATCAAACTAGGATAAAGCCGGAGTCGGAGTCGGAGTGTGGTTACCGTGGGAGGACTCCGCTTTCTCCAGTAAGAGTGACGGCCTCGATCCCGACCGGGTCCGCCTTAAGCCTTAAGAAAGGTAGGAGAATGTCCGACAGGCAAAGCAAAGGCAGGCATCTGCCGATTACTCAGACTCCGAGTCGGCGCGAACTTAAGATGAGATGAAACCCACTAGTAGTAAACACGCTAGCGATCATCCGGTACATTGTTAGAGTTAAGGACCTACGAACTCGCCGTTGATTGGCGCGCACGGGGGGGGGGTTGCACGCGCATGGAGGAGATGCGCCAGTAAGGCTGGCTCTCTAATGAGGACGTACGAGCGCCGAGGGGCAGACCGAGAAGAGGAAGAAGCGCATGCATGATGGAAGTCGAGCAGCCGCTCGGAAAAGGAATGGAAGAAGGTTGGGAAGCGGGCCAAACTGACGCAGTTTTTTTATGATCCATTGAATCTCCAGCCCCAGGAATTTGAGAGAGCGCTCAGTTACGGAGGGTATTGGGCAGTCGGAACTTGACCTAAGAGTGAATGTCGAGAAAACGGGCCTTTTAAGGGGTTATCGACTGGCCGTTGATGGCCCGGGAGTCGTGCCATGTGCTGTCTACAGTTGACTCTTTTACATACGCATAAACACAACGAAAAAGCTAGTTTCCGGCGCCTTGCTTCACAAAAATCGAGTTCATTGCCAACAGCATAGAGGTTGCGATCCCACAAGCCGGACCAGTGACTTGCGTTCTTGAAGCGGCGGGAGAGCCACTTCTCACGATCCAGCAATAGAGCAGCGCGGTCCTGATGTTACCGATTCGCTGTCCTGTGCATTGCGAGTTGATTCTTTGCTCGAACATACACGCTCGTGCCATGCCAAAGGAGCGACATTTATAGCCGTAAGCTTGCAACGGCGCCGTACGAATGAGGCCGGATGTAATAATGGAGCCGGGTGACGAATCTGTGAGTAAACAACCACTATGGTGGGTCGAGCAAGTGCTGTAATACAGCATCCTAATTTCCCATCCCAGCCGCCGCAGGGCGCGGTCATGTTGAAATGTTCAATGTTCAACTCGCTGCCAGCATATAGGCGCCAAAACTTGAAGTCAATGGCGTGGCCAACACGTGCGGGAGCGCCACCATATATCCCCCCCATCTTCCTCGCCTTCTCCTCCCTCCTTCTCACCTTCGTACTGCCATGTTAGTCATTCTAGCCATCCTCGCAGCTACACGCGCATCGCCTTCTGGCCTTCCGTCACCACCCATTGTCCCTCAAGGCCACCAGCTTCAAGTCACCGAGCCCTCCTGCGATGACCCTCATGGGTGCAGGTCTCTCGGAGACATCATACGCAGTTGCATCATCACTATCCTCTTGTGTACCTGGGTGTCTATGCACCCGAACATCCCAAGTCCAGATGAGAGGTGGCCAAGACTCGCAATACGACGTGCGGGACTCCTGCTTCTTGCCCTCTTTGTGCCAGAAGCAGTCATCGGATGGGCCCTAAGACAACGTCAGGCTGCCGCTGAATTTGGCAAAGGAGCACAAACGTGGGTCCCAAAAACGGTTTTTGAAATCAATGCTGACCATTAGACGCAGAAGAGGGATGGACGATCACACATGGTTTCTTCGCGACTATGGGTGGTTTTATGGAATACGAGGGAAACCAGCCCATCCGAGTGCTGTTGCCCAGACAGCTAAAATCATATTCTCTGACGGGAAATGGCGATTTCCCAAGGATCTCGAAAGCAGAGATCGAGGACAGGAGCAAGGGAGACACCATCTCGAAAGGTGCCGTCATCCTGCAAACCGGCTGGTTTGTAACGCAATGCATCGCTCGAGGAGTTCAAGGCCTACCGATCACCGAGTTGGAGCTCGTCACCGTTGCCTTCGCAGCTCTGAATTTTATGATATACCTCCTATGGTGGGACAAGCCGCTAAACGTGCAACGAGGGGTGCGAGTATACGAGAAACGAAGGACTGAAGAGACCGTGGATGATGGGGATGTTGAAGCTACAGTTGGGTTTTGGAGTGCACTCCGAGATGCACTTTCTGACCTTCCAGCTGCGATTGTCCGCGGACCATCCGTTAACGAATTCGATTCGTGGCTACCCCGTTTTCTCACGTGGCCGTTCGTCAAGCCTGTGTATATCATGTTCGCATGGGATGACGGTGAGGAGTATGAGAAGAGGGTCGACACATTTTATCCTGCCGAGTGGGCCAAGGCATCCGAGAATTTCTCAATCTCCCTTGTAGCCGCCATCACGATGGCATTCGGTGGCATTCACTGCATTGGATGGTCATTCACTTATCCCTCTAGCACAGAGAGAACTCTCTGGCGTGTCGCTTCACTCTCTATAACATGTGCCCCAGTTGCGTATTTCCCATTTGGTATAGTCGGATATGCAATTGATGCCATGTTCGAGCTCCGTCAATATGGATTCGATGATTTCTGTTTGAAGATGGCTCTTGTACTACTGCTTTGCCTTTATACACTTAGTCGATTGGTATTGCTCGTACTCCCTTTCCTGTGTCTCCGATTACTTCCTCCCGCAGCCTTCCATCTTGTACATTGGACTTCATTTATCCCACATATATAATCGCACGATTGCACGTAGCACAGCTGAATCACAGTGGTCCGGGAAGTGACTTCACCCTGGAATCCGAGTCCGAGGAGACGGGGAAAGAGAATCTACACGCAGTCAGTATGCAGTAGCGAGGAGCCTGAGAGGGCATACACTATGGGGACGTTAAAGGGGGAAAGTCACCCTCCGGGCAGGCGGAGACCGGAAAAACGGGTGGTTAACGGCTGGTGTTATCGCCCGCGATTTAGTGGTTCATTCAGCACCCGATCAGGATCACCCTTTTAAGGGGAGGGTGGTAGCCCACCCTCTGGAGTGGCGGTTATACGCCGCTGTGAATTTTTCGAATCCATGATATTTGAAAGGTCGATGACAGCCCGTTCAAAGGGGTCCTGTCACCCTCCAAATCTTAGGGTTACCTGGTGACTGCCGGACCGGCTGGGCCGCCTCAGATGTGACTTCGAGTTTGTTGCTGCGCATGTCGCTTATATTATGTAAGCATCGTCCTTCCCTTGTCCGCTTCCTCCCCACTCTTGGGTTTCAGTCACATGGTACGTCCTCTTTTTATTTTTTTTTCATGCTTCATGTTCTGTACAGGCCCCATACATCAATGCCAACACCCTCCCCTGCCATTAATGTTGGATCGGTGATAGCGGACGATGGTAGCCCAACAGAAACAGCCACGGCGGCAGCGGCGGCGGTGCCACTCTTGGGTTCACTCATATAGTATGTCTTCCTTTTTTTTGTCCCGTTTCATGTTTTTCGCAGGTCCTATACATCAATGCCAACCCCCATACGTCAATGCCAACCTCCTCCCCTGCCCTCATGATGAGCAATAGCGACGACGACGGTAGCCCAACAAAAACAGCCACGGCAGCACGCAAAGGCGATGGCGGTGGCAACAATAGATGCAGCGGTGACCACCTGCCGGTGAGGGCAGCAGCAGCACCAATGCGACGGCGGCGTCGGCAACAACGTGACAGTGGGTACCAGCCTCGACATTGGCAATAGCACGATGGTGGTACGACAGACACCACCAGCATCAGTACCAGCGTGGCGGCTGCATGATGGGCAGCACCAGCACCAGTAGCAACGTGGGCAGCACGACGGGCAGCAGGAGTAGGAACAGCACAGTAGCAGGAACAGCGCCGCGGTAGCACAACAGGCAGCGGTGTCGCGGCGGTACGACAGGCAACGGCGGTGCAGCGGCACAACAAGCAGGAGCAGCGCAGTAGCAGGAGCAGCACGGCGGCAGCACGACAGGCACCAGCGGCAGCAACACGGCAGTCGCACGATGGGCAGGAGCATCGCGACAGTAGCACGGCGACGGCGCAACAGGCAGCAGGAGCAACTGCGCAATGACAGGCAGCAGCAACAGCAGCGCAGCGGCGGCATGACGAGCAGCAGCACAGTAGCAGTGCGGTGCAGCAATGGCACGACAGGCAGCACCGTAGCGACAGCAGCGGGAGCAGGAGCAGCACACCAGCGGGACAACAGACAGCAGCAACAGCGTGGCGGAGGCTTTTAACAACCCTTGTTACCCATTGTTTCGTGTGTGCGACATTCAGCCATTTGCAATGGGCCAATTATCAGCCCTTGACTGCAGGGAGATTGAAAGGCCACATCTAATTGGGTGGATTGGGTGGTTATTTGCCCTCCAGATGACGGGAGGAATTCGGCCGTTGAGCTGCGGCCACTTCCTGGGCATTATTCGCCCCCGCATTGGGTGGTTTCAGCCTCACGCAATAAAAAAAAAAAAGAGGAGGGCATTTTTTTAATTTAATGGCAGATTTTCGGCCGTTGACACTTCAATTTTAGCGGGCGAAAAACACCCAACAGGAGGGCTGTCGAGGGCGGTTACAGCCCGCCAGCTGGCATGTATGTCGTGATGCCCTTCCCGGCTGCCGGGTGGTTTTCGCCCCTGGAGTCCTCATACAGTGTAAGGTGGAAATTTCCGACCTCTCGGCTAACATAAATATATTTTGGCTTCTCCTCCCTCAAATCACGTCCGTTTTCCATGAAAGAGGGCACGTTATAATCGCATCGATCAGTAGTATAAAAGTTGTACATTATATGTTTTAAAAAGATTAAGCGCCCTTTGTTTTTGACGAAAATTGAAATGATTTTAAATTCCTCTATATTCCCACGCTCAGAAACACGGTACAAGTGTGACAATGATTATAATATGTATTTACAAGGCCATAGATGCAATAATATCACTCGGGAGGCCGACCCTCTGATGTGATTTGTACTTCTTGTTTGCAAACGTGGCCTGGGTGTCAAGTCCTTTTCTGGAAGGTGCGTTATCTAAGCGAACACATATGTGATTGTCGCACATACCTGTATGTGTCGAGGTATCTCCACACTTTTCGGAAGAAGCGGCAGATTGTAATGACAGAGCAATCATCTAGACACTGTGGGACAAGAATTTTTGCTGTGGCAAATTGGCCATCAGCTGAATTCCAATAGCCTGAACGATGAAAGATAAGCGATCCACCCACAGTTGAGGATTGCACTATTGAAGGAGATTACATTTATTTGAGTGAATTGAAGCCTAAGCCTCTGGAGATAAGATGATTCAGATAATACTGCAATAGTTCATATGTGCTTCAATCACTGGCAGTCAGCGCTATTGACCTCCGCAAGTATACCTCATGTTATCTAGCGATATTGGCTGATTGGCTGATTGCATGGTTCATGCAGGCACACAGCGCTCAACATTAGCTCAATTTATATTATTCTTATGATTTAATCGGTATTTGGCCCATTCTACATGGACGCCTAGCTACTAAAAGTAAAATACAATTTGAAATAAGCGCCCAAAATATGAAAACATCAGAATCGACGTCTTTTCATCACTTTCCCTCTTAGATTTCGGCCTCTCGGCACGGCGCGCAAAATTCCGGCTCCCACAGAGGGGATGCCGATGAGCGCCTTACACTGTAGTGATATATTCCTGCCTGTTCCTGAAGCTTGAATAAAGTTACGAGATCCACGTAATTTAGGACCAGCCGGAGATCGATTGCAGCCTTGTCCGCGCCACGGTTATTGCTGTATCAGGATTCCGACGATTGAGATGGAGTCACTGGATGGTGTGTTCCGAGTCCACGCAGGGGGCGACACAGGTGCGATGCCATAGCCCGGTCCCTGGTTTGCAGTTTGCAAAAACCTTCGGGCAGGGTCAGCGCAGGATCCCTTTTACGTCGACGTCGACGTCGAGAACGCACCCCTACCCACTTCCGGCGGAGAACCCCAGACAGAGTCCAGCTACACCGATGGGTCGGGCGCGCTCTTCTCCATGTACCTGGATAGGGCGGAGGAGGAAGACACAAAGGCAGCAGAGAGGTGGAAAGGAGACGCCGATGGAATACTCGTCTTTGTGCGTTTTCGTTGACTTTTTACATTATCCTATATACCAATACATTGATCACAGACAGGTTTGTTCTCGGCCACGGTCGCCGCCTTTCTCGTCGGGACCTGCCAGAGCCTTCAGCCAAACGCGCAGGATACGTCCACATTCTATCTCGCAACCATCACCCAGATCCTGGCCGCCTCCAATGCGTCTCTAATGATTTCGCTTCCCCCAGTACCGCCCAGTCCATCCACGTTCAAGGCGCCCAAATCTGCCATCTGGTACAATTCGCTCTGGTTTTCCAGCCTCGTGATCAGCCTCACCTGCGCTCTGTTGGCCACCTCACTGCAGCAGTGGGCCCGCCGATACCTCCGCGTGACGCAGCCCCGCTACAGCCCGCACAAGCGCGCCCGCATCCGCGCGTTCTTCGCCGAGGGCATAGAGAAGCTGCATCTACCCTGGGCCGTCGAGACGCTGCCCGCGCTCCTGCACATTTCCGTCTTCCTCTTCTTCGCCGGGCTCGTCGTGTTTTTGTCCAGCGTCCACCACACCGTTTTCTCGGCCGTGCTCTGCTGCATGGGTCTCTGCGCTGGCTTGTACATATGCATCACACTGCTGCCCATCTTTCGCCACGACAGCCCGTATTACACCCCGCTCACCAGGGTCGCTTGGTTCTGCGTCACGGGGGTCTCCTGGCTGGTGCTCCGCGCGCTCAAAACTGTCGCTTCTGAACTGCACGGACGCAAGCTCGTCAGCTTGGACAGCTGGTATCAAATCTCGGTCATAGAGCACAGTCAGTGCAAGCGGTTTTTCCGCGGTTTCCTCAAGGACACGGAGGAGACTGCCTTTCGACTGTCCTCGGATATCGATGTTCGGGGCCTCACTTGGACGTTTAATTCGTTGGAGGAGGACCACGAGCTGGAGGATTTTCTGGCGGGCATCCCTGGCTTTCTCAGCTCGTACGAGGTGACAAATCCCGCAAACGTCCTGAAGGAGGTGATCGATGACGTCCCCGCCATGGCGTACACGGTCTTCCTCTTCATCGAGCGCACTTTCTCGTCTGGACTGGTTTCCGAGGCCATCCAAGAGCGGCGGAAGAATGTATACATGAGGGCCCTGGACCTGGTGAGCCCGCTCCTTCCGGTCACGTTCTACCAGGCCCTTCATTTTTGGGACTTGGACCACAACCCTACGGCGTATATATTTGGGTCTCTTGACTTCTGGCTTCTTGCAGAAGCACACAGCCAGGACGACGATCCGGATGTCGCCATCTCTGCCCAGTGCATGGCCGCAGCCGTCGCCACTAGCGAACAGGACTGCGACGAGCGCTGGTTCGACATGATCATGCGCCACCTCGATGTCTCAGAGGACATTCTGCACACATATCTCGCTCATGGCGACAGCGTGCTCCTCGCTAACCTCATCCATATCGTCGAGCGCCTGGCACCTCCCCACAATACTGAATACACACTCGGCTTAGATGGCCTGATTCGACACACACTTCGTATCGCGCGTAACTTTGAAGTCGCCGGGACCCTGCCGGAGCTTCAAAATCGGTTCTGCGCACTGTGGAATCAGATCGTGTTGATGGCGCACGACCAGGAGTTTACCGAGGTCGAGCGACGATATGCGCGGACCATACTCAAAGTCATCCGGACCGTCTACGTCGCCCTGCACGACGGGACGGACTCGCGGCCGACGGCATTTTCCTCCTCAACGCGGTCGCTCGACCCCGTCTTGTGGGACGAATCTTCGTATCCCGTTTGCACGACCTTGGACCACCATCACCATCACTACCATCACTTTTTATCCCTCCCAGATCCGAGATGGCTTGTTTCGGATGACGAGAAGGGCATGCTGCGAGGCGATCCTGAACAGATCACGTCATCGCCAGTCGCCATGTCCCCTACTCATTCCGTAGAAGATATCATTTTAAATCCGTGATATCCCCTTCTTGTCCATCGACGCTCATTGTTGCATACAACATTACCATATAGGAACAGGACGCCCTTCTCACTCTTACCACACCATCAGCCGTCGCATCCGACGTCACCCGTTCATCACGGCTTCCCTATTTAGATCCGTACAATATTCTTAGATGTCGAGATTTATTTAGACCCTATCCCAAGCCCAACTTCTAAAGAATTCAAGGATCCTCTTACCTGATCACGACATGATGGTCGATCAGGATGGAGCGTGTGTTGCCGGCATAATGCAAGGTATTATCAAGAAGCATATTCTCCCTTCGCCATGCGTGGTATAGCGAATCTCTACGACTTGCGTGTGCCTCCTGAATGTGCCAGAGAAACAACCAGCATAGCAGTAATCGTGCCAGACCCACACAAAACTTATGCAGAGATCTTACTCTGTTCACCTCACTACTTGTTTTCTTCCTGTACCGGCAGACACAGGCGTTTTGTATGTGTCTCAGAATGCGCCGTACCCAGTCGGATACCAAAAATCGCCAAGTGAAAGGGCCACAAAATAAGCAGACAGAATGACCGGGTATCGATGGCCGCTCGGGAGGACATTGCAGGCACTCAAATGCCATGCAGTGCGTACAGGCGCAGCGGGGATAATCACCCCACACAGGGGCCGACCCAAGAAAGGCTAGCGTGTAGAGCATGCCTGCGCGGATCATCACCCGTAACGCTTGTTCTCCACCTCATTACCGAACCAATCATCATTTTTTCGACTCTCCTCGGCCGAAGCGGTGTTCACGATAGTCGACTTGCTCTGCGAATCTGCGCGATAGAATACGACACGATATATATGAGTCCCGTAAATCAAAAGTGGAAAGAAAAAAAAACGCCTGCCAGTCCTGGCTCCAGCTCTGGGATGGAGAAAATAAAATAAAATAAACTTACACGCTTCGAAGGCTTCGATGCCGTTCTCGCGACCGATCCCGCTCTCTTTCATGCCACCCCACGGTGAGCTCGGATCATTGCGGTGATGGGTGTTTACCCACACCAGGCCAGACTGTAACCGCGTGGCGACCTGATGAGCGCGCGACAGGTTCTGTGTCCATATGCCGGCGCCGAGCCCATATTTGGAGTTGTTGGCGCGTTCCACGCCTTCACTCTCGGTCTGTAAGCACGTGATAACTGATAAGATTACTGGGCCCGAACACTCTGGGATTGAAGCATGTACCTCGAATTTATTGAGCACGACGACTGGTCCGAATACCTCTTCGTTCCACAGGACATCGTCCGAGGATACGTCTGCGATCACGGTGGGAGGGTAGAAACTACCCCGAGAGAAGTTGAATCGGTCGAGGGACGAATGTTCTTTGAGTGGCTGGCCGCCTGTGAGGATTGTTCCCGAGCTGCGCTGTTCAACCATGCGATGTATTCGCTCAAGGTGATGTGCTGAAATGATAGAGCCCATCGCGACTTTTGGATTCATGGCTATGCGGGCGTGTCAGGTCATCGCGCTATAGGGGACAAAGCTATGCTCACGCACGGTCACCCATTCGCCTTGTAATGCTCTTCACTTTTTCCAGGAACTGAGCTACGAATACATCGTAGATGGCGGATTGCACCAGCAGGCGGGTTCCAGACACACACGTCTGCCCCGAGGCAATGAAGGAGGCGAAAGCCGCCCCGTTTACGGCCGAATGAACGTCGGCATCGTCGAAAACTATGATCGGGGCCTGATCCATCATCATCCGGCCGTACAAGGGGTTCCACTCTTCCACGGCTTACCTTGCCACCCAGCTCAGCAGTAAAGACCGCCAGGTTGCCGCCAACGATGCCACCTAATGCACGTCCTGTATCCGTACCTGCCTAAATAACCATTCAGGTCGTGCCAAGAAACAGGTCTGACGTGAACTACTGTGATGTCCACTTTGCGGATAAGGGGATGCGAGACGAGTTCTTTGCCTGTTGTAGCCCCAGGTCCAGGAAGAACAGAGAGAACACCGCTAGGAACTCGGATGACAGTTGAAACGAGTCTACCTAGGCATGGAAATGAAACGTACTTCCTGCGTCGAGAGCGATCCGTGCAAATTCCAGAACAGAAATCGGCGCAAGCTGCAGCGGCGGTCGACATTACAATTGTGAGCTCGGTACTACTTCGTGAAGTGTCGCGAGCGTAACACGTTACCTCTGAGGGCTTTACGATGACGCTGTTCCCTGCGGCCAGAGCAGGAGCGATTTTTTTGATTGCGATGAGCAAAGGGTGATTGAACGGCTAGTTTGTGTAACCAGACAGCTCTTGTTTACCATCCTTCGTCGGGAGAGAACGCACCGTGATTTGGGCAACGACACCCAAGGGCACGCGTTCCACATAATTAAGCAGCTTTCCCTGCGTCGGCGCGACGAACGATTGATACGTCCTAAGTAATGCAGCGTAGTAGTCCCTAAAGGAAGGAAAATGAGAATGAACAGAGGAGGGAAAGGAGAAGGAGAAGGCGAGCCCGTCAGCCTCCGAGAGATGAGAATTCACAAAGCGCTACTCACAGCCATTCGGGGAGACGGCTGAGCTGGGCACGCATTTCTCGTATGGTGCGCCCTGTCTGCAGCGTCTCGAGCTCTGCCAGAGCCGGGACGCGCTCTTCCAGCGCGCGCGCGAGACGCGTCAGGGCTTTGGATCGGTAGATCGCGGGTGCACGCGACCACACGCCGGACTCGAAGGCGGCGTGGGCGTCGACGACCGTGCGCTGGACGTCCTCTGAATTGGCGGCTTCGACACTACAGATATTAAGCATTCACGCACACGAACGAACGAAATAAGCTGGCCTGGCCAGCTAGGCACAATTTCGTACTTACGTGCAGATGTGCAAGCCGGTCGCAGGATTCGTCACGGAAAACCTGGTATAAATGGGTGTGAGATCTTCAAGTTTTTTTGATATGGAATAATGTCCCACTGTTCACGAGACTCTGTCAATTGCGTATCCACAGAGACATGCGGGGCGAATGGGGCATAGTGGGCGGTGTGAGATAACAGAGCCTATAGTCACGGTGCGTAAGAGTACGTCTCTTCTGTGTCTAAGGTTAGAACGTACAATATTTCTCGCCCGTCTGTTTATCGCGTTTGTGAAAAGTCTCGGGATAGACATCCCTCAGGTTCATCTCGAAAGTGAACTTGAAATTGGACACGCACACGGTCATGCGGGCCGGTCTCTTTTGGAGAGGCAGCCACCACGACGCAGCAAGGCTCATAAAAAGGTCTGAGTAGGAAAGTAATTCTTGCGCAAGAACGTTCTTCTCATTCAATCGACCTTCCCTTTATAGTGAGTACGATGGGGACGAGACTGTCGGAAGCCTAGATAAGGACTGACCATTCCCACCCTTCATCGCTGGCTCTTTGCCTTGTGATTCTCCTTTGGCTGCATATATATAGCCACGCAGCTACGCTACAGCGAATACAGAGTTTTAGCTCCAACAGAGACTGAGGTCAGTAAACTAACCGTTCTATTATGTGTACGCGCCGTACTTACTCGTATTACAGTTCGCGTCCCGCGCTACCGCCTCTCGCGTCTTCCGACAATCCTCATACCCTTCCTAGGCATCCTTTAGATTAAATCGATTCAATACATCGCCCATGAAAACCTATTATTGCAATTGCGAGAAGTATTGCCGAGGAGAACGTAGAGTGGTATCGAAAACCACATACTTCGTTCATAAGAAATATCGCGATCCGTTGTCACAATTCTCTGAACAATTCCGCAAGTTTCTCAACCAACATCCCATCGTTGTGCCTATTTCTGGACCTAGTGGACATTTAACCAAGCATTCCAAAGGGGCCTACAATACCAAAAGTGGTCCTCGAGACGATCGCGCGACCCAGGTAGTGGGAGCCGTCGATCGTGATACTGTTGAGGTTAGTGTTGTATCGCACTGATATGTTCGAGCTTGCTGATAGCAACGTATTAGACTTCTACGTCCACGGGTATCTTTACCCAACCTCAAACACAAGGACTTCGGGCGCGGTGACAACTTGAGTTGCCATTGGTAAAAAGAGATCCAGTACAATTAGATGGATACAAATCGGTCTCCTGTAACTTGCCTGGATTTGATCTCATTTGAAACAATAAACTCATGTCAAATCATCAAAAACACGGATGAAAACGAAAGATTAACTTTCATTCTCATCAGTGTTTTTGATGATATTAGTGATTACAAACTAAAACAAAATATTTGATTTTACTTGATGCCATTCCATTTCATTTGCCAGATTTCTCGCTAAGCTTTATGACTGTACACGCGCAGAGATATATTTCACGTAACTTACTTGGCAAGTGGCTGTACAACATATAAGGAGGGGCATCCCTAAAAACCTAGCTTCGTTTATGCTGCCGTTGCCTTTGTCTTTGCCCAGTATGACCCATTTGGCCACTCATACTCTGCAATGCTCGGCCTGTGCATCTCGATGCTATAGGTCGGGGGTACCATGAGTATGTATCTCCTGCGGCGATAGAAAATGACGTAACCTATATCCCTCAGCAGGGTTGTCTGGTACGTTGTACCGTCCTTTTTTGTTGATCGAGCACGGATAAAGGAAATGCTCATGCAGGTGATCCGTGTATTCGAGAACATTGCGCTCCATGGTCCCCGAGACGACAACATAATCAATCAAGCTTCCGAAAGATCGCCGTGAATCTCCACGTCTCTGTACGATGAACCGAGAGCAAGCCGTAATCCTCACCTCAGGTGGATCACATATTCACAGAGCCCGACGCCACCAGCATGCGGGCAGACTGGTACCCCAAATCTAGATATCCCCACAGATGAGAAAGGAAACGCGAGCGCAAACCAGGGATCGGGGGATCGCTGCCCACCGGTCCAAGGGTCCAAGGCCCCTCGAGACACGCCAAACTCACTCACTTTGCAGCCATGAAAAGAACGCCGAGCACCTCGCTGACGCCGGCGAGACGACACGCGTCAATCTGGCAGACGTCTATCGCGTCTGCCTGGAAGAGCTGCTTGAACACTATCCGGTTGTGCGCATGCTCGCCCGTCGCGACGCCGACTCCAACTGGTTTCAGCGCGCGGCGGATGGCGGCGTGCCCAAGAATATCGTCCGGTGCGGTGGGCTCCTCAATAAACCTACAGCAGTAGCCCAAGGCGCCCCACAAGGATGGCACAGTTAGCTCACGGCGTCCGTGCATTTATAATAAGTACCCTTGCTTGCCGCAGAAGAAGGGAAGGACGAAATGTGCGCGCGCACGCACCAGGGCTTGATCTCCGCAAGTGATGACACATAGTCGATCGCCTCCTGCACCTCCCACACCTGGTTCGCATCGATCATGAGCACCGCCCCAGCCGGGCCCGCGTTCTTCCCTGCAAGCGCGGGGCTACCCGGCAGGCGCGCCAGGTCGGGTGCGCCCGGGGGGTAGTACTGCGGGTCGTCGATGATCGAGCGGATGAGCCTGCAGCGACGTAGGTCATCCGCACGGTCCGAGCCCACTTTCAACTTGAAGTGGTTGAAGCCTTTCCGGATGGATTCTTTCGTCAACCGCGCGATCTTCTCGTCGGAGTACCCTGGCGACCCAGAAAAAAGAAAAAGAAAAAAAAGAAGGAATCGGGGCGTCAGAGGTGCAAAGTGCACCACGCTGCACGATCTATCTCGAGATGACTCGGACCTAGCCAGCCTGCAGACGTCACGTAGGCGGGGTATCTGCGTAGCGTGCCGTCATTTTTTACGGTCATGAACGCCGGAAGGCAGTACTGTATCTCGGCAGTGCTCCTCACCCTTGCGAACGCACGATAGCCTCGCGCTCGTTCTTCGTCGCTTCTTTGGCCTTGAGCATCGCGAGCGCCTCGTCCGGCGCCATCGCATCAGTAATATATCGGAACGTGGCTGACTTGACCAGCTCCTCCTGTGGATCAGGCGGACGCGTTTGCGAAAAAAAAAAAAGAGAGAATAACTCCGCACAATACGGCATACATACCGGGGTCATGTCGACGATGAGCTTCCAGAGGGGCTTCTGGCACGCCCGAGCGTACATATCCCAGAGGGCGTTGTCCACAGCACCGGTCGCGATGTGAATGACGCCCTTCTCGGGGCCGATCCTGCGACGTCGTCGCGGCGGAGTTCGGCATGCCGTCAATCAAATAGAACAAGGGAAGGCGCACCACCGTAGCTGCGAATCGGCGACGAGGTAATCCCACGCTTTCCCCATATCGGCGAACAGCGACTCGATCTCCTTGTCCAAAAGGCGACTGGCAACTTCCTTAATCGCTTGACAAACCTACATCACGGGTATCATCATAAATCACTTTGATCTCTCTCTCTCGAGGCACTCATCCCAAGTGCTCCGAGCCGCATACGCACGATGTCGTTTCCACGCCCGATGGTGAAAGTCATGCCGTGCCCAACGAGATTTGAATCGGTGTACAACGACACATACGCAGAGGAGTAATCGCAATCCTTGTTCCTGTTCAATAAAGTGTCAGCACTGGTAGCGTCTCTGTTCATGCCATCAGATGCGAAGACGGACATCGCATCGGAGCCATCGCCGGTCAAAGAGGTAGGGAACCTGACATCTGAGACCCAAGTCAGCCCGTCTTTCTCTGCTAAACCGGTCAAATTGATAATACCATGAGTTTCAAAGTGGGTAATTTTGACCATAGTCTCGGAAGACTACTGTAGCCCACGGGAGAGAAATGAGACAGGGAAGGACAGTAAATGTGTTATTTCAGTATTACCACGTCCTGGTGGTTATTCGCGTTTTGCTATCCCTGAGTTACCCAGCGCCTTGGATTGGACTTGCCAGTGGGTGGGACTGTCCAACTCAACACCGGACCACGGCTCTCCGGACCGCGCTTTCCGTGTCATCTAGCCCACATCCCACACATACCAAACAGTTTTTATGGTTTTTATGGATTATATTGCTGTTTCCGGTATAAGAAAACCAAGTATGAGGGCAACACATAAACGTCCCGATAGACAAAAACGAAAGGACTACATTTCCGATCCTCTTCTGCGAGCAAATGGATGGCCCAGCACCGTCGTGTTAGCCCGGCTCGGGGACTTGAGCCGTGGAGGCGGGCGACTCAGATGCAGCGAGAACTCCGGTGCGAAGCCCAAGCTGGAGGAATCGCCGACCTCGCCGTGCGACGACGACCGCGTCGGGGTGCGCGGTAAGAGAGGGATCGCGCTCGACGGCGAGAGCGGATGGATGCCCGGCGAAGGAGGGGCGATGATGCCCTCGGCACCACGTGACGATGCCCGGCGCATGCTGGGCACAAAGCCGAATATCAGGCGGAAGAGCGAAGAGCGGGAGCGCTGCTGCCCCGCAGGCGGGAAGGACTGGGCGGACGGCGAGCAGATCGTGTCTGGAGGGACAGATGAGAGAGTGGGGCAGAAGTGGGGTAGGTTCGAGTTGGTTGGTTTGGTTACGATCGAGCGGTAGCTAGGAAAAACTCACCAGAGGTGGGGAGCGTGTTGTCGTTCGCGCTGAGGCTCAGGAAGAGGAAGAGCGGGGTGAGCCAGACGCAGAGCCCGAAGAAGGTCGCCATATCCCCAAAGGTGGGCGCCTTCACCACGGGCCCACCGCGATAGGCTTTGTGCGCCGCTTGGCGCGCCTCGTGGGTGACGCGCGCAAAGTGGAAGAACCACATGAAGTGGTCGGCGACGACGAGGATGCAGGACGCGATGAACGATCGGGAGGTGAGGGAGATGACGGGCCATGTGTCCGAGAAATTTTGTAGGTATACGACGTGGCAGATGATAGAAAACGCAATCTTGTGAGGGGGAAGGCCGTCCGTGAGTGCGAGCAAGAGGTGTGTACACAGTATGACCTGGTGGCGAATTAGCATGGCATGCATATACAACCGTCGAGCCGAGTTCCGGCCGCTCCACGTACATAGATGCATTTCTTTCCAACAATCTTGGCAATTTTAGAGTGCTCTTCAATTAATTCAGATATCCAGAGTAGGCCGCTAGCTATTGTTCACACGTTTTAGCAGTGGTACGAGACCGATTCCAACTTGATGCAGGCGCACCGAGAGAAAGCGTCACGAACATGAAGGCTGCGACCGCCGCGAGATAGCTGAACCGCGAGCGGCGGGAAATGATCAGTTTTTGGAGATAAAAGATGTCAGAGAAAGTCGCGTACGGACCTTAGAAGGTGCAAAAATGTCATATCCAGAAGCAAGAATCAACTGGGTCGCATTGGATGCTCTCAGGCGGTGCGCCGTGACCACCACGTGTCGTGCAGTGGCGGTGACTCTTTTGGCGTAGTGTACACCGTCCCGGTCCGCCTCAGATGCCCGCCGGCAGCTTCCGTGAAAAATGGTATCGCGTTTTCCTTACTGTCGAGTGTCACTTTATCTCGACAGCCGCGACCCTTTGGAACCGAGAAAACTGACGGAGAGGGACTCGATCTGGATTTCCATTGGTCCTGGCGGCGGCGCTTTGGGGCACGTCACAAAAATCAGGCTGGGTACCACTTCTCGTATTCGGAAAGCTCGCGGAATCGGGAGGCAAGCCTGCCCTCCAGGGTCATATCGCTTGACATTCTCCGTGCCAGCGTCCACGGGTACTTACGGTACATTATTGGCATTTTGGCATTGATGAGTGAGCAATCGGAACTCGCTCGCCGCTACAATGTTTATCCTTGATGTGCAAACATTAATATCTGTAAGTACGGAGGCGCTTTCCGAACTAAACCTGACCTGGCACCATCTCCGAGCCCTGCTCTTGCTCTGCTCTGCTCCGTCCTCATCAGGGAACGGAACTCGCAGCCATGGCGGGCAGGTTACGGTCAAGATCTGGTCAGATTGACGCTCTTGGAAGCATTGCAGGGTCAGTGGCCTTTTTCTCTCATTGCGGCTTCTAACCCTAGCGTTGATTGGAGGTTGGGACATCACCGCGAAGCCCTTCTTCGTTCATGAAAACGTATTGCGCCGCATAGCATATATATATCTGGCATATCAGCATCCGTCTCCAGAATACACGATTCACGAATCTCCGCGTAATCTGGCATGTTGCGCGCGCGTGCGCGTCTGTGTAAATGCTACTGTTGTATACCCCGCTGCGCGAGGTCTGGACCCCACCCAGCCTGGGTGACAACGGTCAATTGAAAGTTGACAGTCTCATGGCCGTTTCTGGATATGCCGGCATTAATACCTCCGTCCCTGTTCACAAAGAACCAACGAACTGCTGGCAAGAACCCCCGTTAACATATGGGAAAGCTGCCAGCGATTGGTTCCCCCCCGCCTTCTCTCTGACTGCTTTATGTATAGCTGAAGCGCTCGCCCTCATTTTACAGTCTCCGTCTACAGCCGCCGCTACCCTTCACGGGTGACGTGACATGACTTCTGGGGCCATGCCTGCAGGATGCGATCTGCACCACCTGATCTCAAGGTTACGGTCATGATACCTGATGGCTCCAGCGGGAACGATCAATTATTGTTCCAAACAACATAATCAAGCTTCAGTGTACATGACATACAACAGTCGCCTCACCTCCTTCATCTATGATCAAAATACGCCAGGAATTATCCGGTACGGAACTTTAGCCGCCCACGCGTCCCACTCGGCCCCAAACTGCTTCCTCAGGAGCGCATCCTCCGTCGGGGTGCGCGCCACGATGCTCGAGAGCACGTACGTCTCCATCGCAAGCCAACACAAGGCGTACAGCAGCCCTGTTGGCGAGCCCAGCCAGCCCGATCGTGCCCACCACGAGCCGGGGCCAAAGTGCACGAGCAGCGTGCCCAAGACGCCGAGCACGACCCCGGTGTAGCTCGGATGACGCACAAACGAATACGGCCCGCCGGTCACCAGCCGGTGGTTCGAGCGCAGAGTGAGCTCAAACGTGAAGAGCGAGCCAAGTGTCTTGTAACAGATCAGACGCAGGGCGCCGCTCGCGGCTGTCATCAGACATGCAAGCACGAATACTAGGGGCAATGTCGGGGCGAGCTGAGTGGGGAGAGGTGTCGTCGATGTACGGTGGAAGGAGAGGAGGTTCAAGGACGAAGACGGTGAGGGCGACAATGGGGCGACTACGCAAGCGGCGAGCTCCAAGAAGAGACTCGCGAGGACAGAGCACTGCACAGACATCCGTGGTTACGACGCGCTGACAGGATAGATAGATAGATCCGCGAGACATACCTTCCAAACAAGCGCGTGTACGCGGACGACGCTCCCGAATGAGCGTTCGACACCACCAGACTTGACACGTTCTTGTGCACGGGGCGGCGGCTGGGGTGGGGTGAGCGCGTACCATGTGCCGACCGCAGCGACTGCGAGAAGTGGGATTTTCACGACCGATGACATGTGTGGTGTGTTATGCAAATGCAATACTAAGAGGAGAGCGAGCGATATAGGAAAACGAAAAGGGTGCGAATGCGAAAGTGGGCGCGCACAAGCAGGCGGTGCAGTGCACGAGTGAGACGACAAAGTCAGTTGCGTTCTTCATGCCGGGGGTGTTTATATCCATTTTTTCCGCAGGCAGTGAAGGGGGGGCGGCTCCATGGGTCGAATGTCAACGACCCATTCGGTAAGCTCCGCGGCATATGATCCGTCCCTGCAGGCTCTCACGCCGGCCGGACAGAAAAGAGACAGAGCAGGAGCGATGCAATTGTCCCGGGAAATGGAGATCTGCTTCCCCGTTTCAAGATACTTGCAACACCGATCCTAGCCACCGATGACTACCAACTGCGTTGCCTTGCCCAGGGCGCCGGCGGCGGGGAAACACAACCGACCCTTGGGCCGTGTAATGTGGATAATGTAATAATGCGGCCATTTGTGGCATCTTACCTTCCCTCCGTGAAGAAAAAAAATTAGGGCATTTTCCTGCCTGCGTGCACAACCACGAGGTGGTGCGGACGAAAGCCGAGGTGGGACCACGAGCGTCACGGGAACACACGGCGGCAAAGAGAGAGCGCTAGCAAGCATTCGAGAAAAATTAGGCGCTACTGTGATCATTGTATCTCGGAGGCTCTACAGAGTGGTGCAGACAGTGGCCGGTTTTGATCGTGACTCGTCTTTCGCTACCAGTACTAGTGTCAATATTGTTCCCGCGCACGTCCCTTCTTTGATGGCCGCGGCCGCGGAAGCTCTGAGGTAGGAAGTGAGGAGGAAAGTGAAAAAAAAAATGTCTCGGCGGTACGGAATGACGGTGGTGTGGTGCGGATGAAATGGCAAACAAAAGAATAAGAATAAGAGACAGCCCGGCCCGTAAAATGGAAACGGAGGCGGGACGGGACTCGGGGCGTCTCTGTTTGGTTTAGTCGCCAAACCAAACCCGCGTGCCACGTGTGTTACGTAACTACAAAATCTGTTTACGGCGGTCGCTGGGCATCACTGCGACCCACCCGACCTCCTTTGTTGTCACCGATATCGTCGGGTCTCGGTCTTGTTGGTACCATCAATCAAAATCAAAACCAAATGAAGAGATCCTAAGAGAATGCGACGACATCGCAGTATGTGTATTTGCATATTGTGGCACGTCGAGTCTGCGTATCCGGTGTCCGTTGCTAGTATGAACAATAGCGATAGCATCGTGTCTCGTTGGGCCTTAATCTCAACTCTCCGGAACGTCCATCCATCTCAGCCATCGCATGTTTCTCGCTCCGGCATATTATACTTTCGGGGATATTTATTACCATAAAGATGTCGGACCTCCGAATGCATACCAGCATGTGTACTCGCTCGGTGACATCTTTTGACCCTGAGGCCTGAGGCCTGACGTCCACACTCATCCGCTTGGCGATAAGTCACAATGCATTATCCACTCCAGTTGTGTTAGATCTCCAGACTGCGCCACGATCGAATTTGTCTTACTTGACTTCGATAAAGAGCCCTTGTACTCTGCGCCAATCGCCAATCGACAACAATAACAAAGTAACAGGTCAAATGGGGGACGAGGCGCTCTACTAATACGGCCCCCAAGCCCCGAGTAAATTAGACGGATTACAGTTTAGGGCCGCTAATTTTCCACCGCAACAATAATAACGTTGACACCCCCGCGCAAATCGCAGTCCAACTATGTATATACGTACCGCGCTCGAGCTCCGGCCGTCGGCGGCGACTTAAAGCAGAAAGCCTCTAATAGCGCCACCCACGTTCTGTTCGTCCAGTAGGAATGTGTCGTGGCCCCATACGCCGCCGAGCTCGTAGTAACTCACGCGGGAGTTGCCGGTCATGCGCAGCGCGTCCGCTAGTTCGCGTTGCTGATCTACTGGGAACAAGATGTCCGACTGCACACCGAGGATCAGGATTGGCGTGTGAGCGAGAGGACGCAGGCCGGCAGCGAGTGCGGGCAAGTGCGGCGCCGGGTTGGGCGGTGGTGGATGCGTACGCGCCTGCGTCGAAGGTTTGATTGGAGGCGGCGGCGTAGAGTTACTTGGCGAAAGGCCTAGCACGGTAAGGGATGGCTCTGTCATGTCGAATAGATCCATTGCCTTTGAGACATAGATCAAGGAGTTTGCGTCATACTTGAGGCAGAATTGTTCACCCTGTTCCACGACGATTTGAGTTTAGACTCGGGAGACGCCTTACGGGGAAGGGAGATGAATGAATACCCACTTGGTGATCGAGATAGGTCTCAATAAGAAAGTCTGCACATAGCGCAGGAGTCCGTCGCTCAGATGACTCAGGGGTGGCCCGCAACTGCCGACCAAATCGGATGTCCCATTCTGGACCTGAGCGATAGGTTATTGTTGCGATCTCTTCAGGGGTAAATCAGAATTCGAACGACACAATAGAAACGGTGAACAGGAGTTACTTACGACGCGCAAGTTTGAGGCCCGCGTGGGGCGGCAGATGGTCATAGTAGAAACCATCGTTCCAATTTGGATCAGACATCAAAACTGCCATGATCGTTTCGGCATCAAGGATAGAGTTGATTTATATTGAACCACACATACCACTCCGCTGTGCGAACCTCATGGCGATACTTGATGGACTGCTGCGCGCCGTCCCACTGATGCTGACAATTTTGCCGACCCGACGAGGAAACATCCAACCAGCAGCGAGACTCTGCATGGCGCCCATAGAAGATCCGACGCTCGCGTAGAGCTTCTCGATGCCGAGGTGATCCAGCAGCGCATACTGCGCCCTGACCATATCAAAGATGCTGATCACGGGAAACGTCGTCGCGTACGGCCTCCCAGTTGCCGGGTCGTTTGAGGACGGCCCTGTGGTGCCGTAGCACCCGCCCAGCACGTTCGTGCATATGACGAAGAACTGACTCGTATCCAACGCGCGCCCTGGGCCGATGAACTTTTCCCACCACCCAGGCGCGGGATTCTCGCGCGTCGACGCGGCATGCGAGGACGCAGAGAGCCCGGTGTGGAGCAGGATGACATTGTCCCGCGCGGGCGAGAGCGTCCCCCACGTCTCGTACGCGATGTCAAGTTCTGGCAGGGGCGTGTCGGAGTAGACGAGCGGGAGCGGTCGGCCGTGGTGGTACGTCTGGTAGGTCGACGGCGAGGGGCGCGCATACGGTGGTTCCGGGCCGGAGGAGGACGGGTCGGGCGATTGGGCTTCGCCCTGGCCTTGGGAGGTGCGCAGCGAGAGGATGCGGCTCTCGCGTGCTGCGTGTTGGGCGACGCAGGGGAACGAAGGTAAGGGGCGGGTGGTGGATGGGCGGGTGTCGGGATGGGCGGCGGCTTTGAGGCGCTGGGCGCTGGAGGACAATAAGCGGGAATGCCCGACGATTGCGCTGGCCGCGGCCGCGCGGACGAGACGGTAATTTTTCATGAATGGTTGCGAACGAGTGAGCATGAGTTTAAGCAATTAACCTTGGGGCAGCTACAGGAGTGCAGTCGCTGTCGCCAGAGCGGTGAGTGATAATCGATAAAGATGTATTGTAAGCCATCGCTTTTCTTCACTTGCTGACTTGACAGGCACTGGTAAAGGGGTGGTGACCGTGAGTCGCGATGTCGCAATGTGCTCACGAAATGGTTTCATCTTTTTCATCACGTGATCTTCATACATTCTTATTTCCCAAAGCGGGCAGAAATATGCACGTGACATTGTGACTATTGGCGAAACGAGTGTTAATGCCAGCGCGCACGACAACCAGCGATATTGTTTGGCCAGGTTTGCCTCCAAACTAAATGTGGTGACTCTGCCAGCCAGAGTTGAGGGTGAGTTCGTAACTCAGACAACTCAGCTCAGGTAACTTCGTCGCGCAACCCTACTGTACTACTTTGCTTGGGAAGCCATTTGCACGCCTTCTGCTGCGTGCTCAATCGAAAGGACACAATAGACAGTTTATTATCGTCAGCAAATGGCCATACAAATCAGAACCAGCTAAATTTGCTATGACATGAAACACACTTCCAATCCAAGTCGGTCACGAATCTTCAGAAGAGACGACATTGACGTTTCACCACGTGCATCACAGCACTTACCCTCGCCCGCCGCAGTACGAGTACCAGCGGCCTTGGCCTCAGGACGCTGAGACCGCACACCGGTCGTAATTTCCGTCCCGACTCGCGCCCCACCACTTTGGGAACAGATGCGACACTCCCGTCCCACCCTGCACTGCGAAGCTCAAGATGAACACCACGACTGCGGTTCCGCTATCAAGCGCTGTGCGGAAATCGTCTCAGTCATAAACGTCAGATATACCGATGAAAAGGGTACCCACTCCCACCGAGGAGGTAGTTATATTTCACAAACCACTTTGGGTAGCGCGTGCGCAGGAACCATTGCGAGATGAATGCAACAGCGAAGTACACCATATAAGGGGAGTTAATTCCAGTGCCGAGCAAGCCCATGCCCCAGCTGCATGGCGATACCGTCAGCATCGGTGTATAAATCAACTCGAATGAGGCTCACAGGATGATGGGCGTGTGTAGGTAATCAGCACGCAGTTCAGGGTGGTACCGGTGGACAAGCCAGAATGGGATGGGAACAAGGAAACCGATGGAAGTTGCCCACATGACGATTTGGTAGCGCTTGCCAACGGCGAAGAGCTCATGCTGAAGCCCGCCCAAAACAAGAGATTGCCAGTTGAATTTCTGCACGTCACGGCCTGACCAGATATCAGTGCCATCGGTTGACCGTAGGGTGTCCGCGTGTTCCAGGAGAATAGACTTTGCCAAGACTAGGGCAAACATCAATGCAATGGTCAGGTAAAAATGCAACTGAACGCTCACCGCTATTGAGATTTGTCCCAATAAATGTGCCTACGAACTGGGCTATAAACGCTGCTCTCGGTGAGAGTTTCACGTCTGATGTGCGTCAAGATGAGACGAGAAATCTGGGGTTGGCAGAGCAAACGCACATTGAGCGATCTTGAAGTCAGTAAGGAGCCGTACCCCCTGGCTCACAGAATCTATTTCACCAGACATCAGCGTTGAACGGCGCAAGCAGACCAACATGAGGTGCTCACTGGCGCCAAACAGCGTGAAGGACATGTTGGCCATTGGTTTTCCGGGGAGAAGCATCCCACCAATTAACTGAAAGAAGGGTGTGGTGTCGAACATGATGCCAGTCATGGCATAAAGTGCCCCGAAGAATAAAATGCAAGCAGCTGCTAGTAGTAAAGAAAGGGTGAGGCCCCACCTGCCGCGCAAGGGAAGAAGCATATCAATATTAAACGAATGCCTCTTTTCGCACTCGAGACACACCATGGGAGCATTGTGTCACCCTTATTGAGGAACACCGCAACGAGGACGAATATCTCCAGGAGTAATGCGGCATACCAATTGGTCGGGATTTCCCGATACTGCGCACTTGTGAATGTGTCTCCAGGTTACCATGAAGGAGCAGCATACCTTCAGCATTTCCCGGTAGTGAGGGTCGATGTCTACGTCAGCAGGTACCTCTCGCTTCCCATCGTCCTTCCAGAACCTCCAATCAATCTCCGGTATCTTCTCAAGTGAACTTATGCTCATCCAGCTCCACGCTGAACGAAGGTCGTTGCGGTTCCAGAGCAAAAGATGGGTAAAAGTCGCTGCCATCCCCATGTTAACGAACAGTAGGGTGGCGATCCATGTGCCAGCATAATAAGGAAGCCCCTGTCGTGCCACTAAGCTCGAATCGACCTCGAACTTGTCGTTGAGGATGAGACTCTGATTGTAGATAGTGCCGTTCTCGTAGAACAAATTTTGAGAAAGCTGTCAACGTACGTGAGTGGAGTTCATCATATCACATGATCAACTCTGCCTACGAAGGGAAAGTTCTTGGACGACCACATATTGTTACCGTACACGGCGCCGAGGACAATCCTGTAAAAAGCCGTCATTCGTGGAAACAATAAACATGGCTGAGGCCCACATGGAGAAGATATATCCGATCAGAGCGGAAATCTAGACGCATGTCAGTCACTAACTAGCATCGTTTAGGAATGGCGGTTATGGAATCAGCACCTGTGCTCTTAAGGGAATCACGAATGGATTCGAAATAGCAGTGATGTATCTCCAGTCGAAACACAAGGAAAGGAAACCCAATCCTTCATTGAAATTGGACCCGCCAAACATATGTGTGAAATCGGTGGAGGCCGGGCTTGCGAGACAAAATATTGAGAAACCTGTGAGCAAGGGGAAGATCCACTGCGGGAAAAGCTCCCATGTGACGATTCTACAACATATCAACTGAAAAAAAACCACGCATACTAACATTGTGCAAGACATACGAAAAGAACGCTGTGTGGAATAAGTCCCATCTCTTCATGTTGCTCTCGGATCGTCCTGCGTGGAGGGTACCAAGGACTGCAATTACGGGAAAACCGGTAGGATATAGCATCGTGGAAGGATACAAGAGGATAGCTAGCCAAAAACAATGTCAAGTGGGGGGTTGTCATGAGGAATATTACGAAGCTCACGCTTCATAAGACCCGCGATGCAGTAACCAAGGAATTGGCTCCCAGAAACGATGAACATAGCCGCAATTTTGTTTGGCACAATTTTGTACATTAAGCCCTGGACAGCAAGAACCTCTGTCGCCATGGCTGGATTTGAGGCTGCACTTGCCATTATGACGATGAATGTGCTCTCTTTCTTGTGGAATGGACCCTTCAAAACGACGGATTGATAGAGCTACGAATTAGAAGGTGGAAGTACGCACTGGGTTCAGATGACGGAACCACCCGGAGCGAGGTATAGCGACCTCCATTAACATCCCCAGAATGTAGGTAATAACGGCCAAAAACATTGTATTGACGATGGCTATTTGCTTTTCAGGGCGTGGCCTTCAGTTGCGGTCCATGATTGCGAGAATGGGGTAAGTGACTCACTGGTTTAAAGAAATAAATCTCAGCTATTGAAAAAAAGTGGGTGAGTTAACCGAGTCTCTAGGTGGACCTAGTAGTTACCGAGTGCGCCTCCAAACACCGAAAGGCCAAAGCCAAGAAAAAAGGCGCGAAATGTGTAAGGGTTCATCGATGGGTCATCGTCGACCGAAAAGACACGGGTGGCGAGGTCTCGCTCGTTTTGGATTGTAAAATCGGAATAGGAATAGGACATCTGCGGTTCCAACTCTTTCTCACAGACATCGTGTTCCTCCTTTGAGGTACTGTCAGGGGCATCCAGAGTCTGTGTGGAAAGAGACGCCAGGATCGAGTCCATGGTAGCAATAGGGGAGGGCAGAAGGAGGACCTCGGCTTTCGAGAACCGCCCCACAGGTCATTTTATACATAGCTTTACGGTACGACCAAGTGACCCATGACGAGAGAAGATCGAAGAATCAGAGTAGGAATCAGGCATGAGACCCGCGGATGTCTTGCGACGCATCGGTTATGGGATAATGGGGATACTCCACGACCCTAAAAACAGGACAGATAGCTAGCTGGCTTGCTTTGGGCAGGAGGAGCCTGTCATGCGATCGCGCAGAGGACAACCATATAGGGATTCTTCTACTGCAGCGACGAGCCAGCCGAGTGCCGAGTGGCAAGGGGACATTTCGACAGCAGGGCAGAGAAAGAAAGGAAGGGAGGATGCTATTCTTCGACAGCGACGAGCCAGCCGAGTGGCAAGTGGACATTTCGACAGCAGGGCAGAGAAAGAAAGGGGTATCGTCGGGTCAGCGGCGGGGAAGAAGGCGGCGCGGTGACAACGTGACGAGATTCGCACGCTCCGCAAGCGGACTCGACCCCGACGATGACACGACAGCCTGGATCAATTGCTGGACAAGATTCTATGACACTCCCACTCGAACATGGCGTCACTCTGCCGTCCACTCCCTCTCACTCCGCCGCCTCTCTCGACCCCCCTTCCACCCCGAGTTCCGCAACGGGCTCGGTCCAACCCATGTCTGAACGTCGTGTCTCCCTCGGCGTGCTCGACTCTCCCAAATTCAGACTCTCTCACGACGTGCGTGCGCCCGTGCCCTCCTCCCTGTCCCTTCTATCCCCTTTCGTGCCTAACACGTGTTGTACGCACGCTTTTTTTTCAGTTTGCACGCCTCGTTCGGTCACCCAGCTCTCTTTCCTCAAAGTCAACTCGCACAGGAAGGACAGCCGTGGGTTCATCTTAATCCTTCTCTCACACTTGAAACGTGTCCTTCGATGCAGTCCGCTGATTCCACCTCTGCCTGCCCCACAGAGCACACACGGCTCGCGCGCGTTAGCCTCGGACTATGAGAACGACCCTCCCACAAGTCTATCCCATCACTCCGTCGACCTCGACTTCCACTACATGGCCCCCCTCTTCGCAGACTCACCCCCGGAATCTCTCTCCCGTCGTTCCAAGGTGAGTCCACTCGACTTCCTTTCCATCGGCCACACTGAGACTCTTAACCCAAGTTCTATGGCCTTCTCTCACGGTCTCCGTCGCTTTCCCGCTCGCACTCCAAGGCCGACACCCGTCCATCCGACTCGGCTTCGAACGAGAGTCCTGACCTCATGAACACTACCACTATCACCACACCTTCGACTTCTGGTATATCCGACTCTCATCTGGCTATCGTTCCCGCACTCGGCCCTTCAACGTCACGGCCCCGCTCCCCTCCCCGTCCGCTGTCGGACAATACGACAACGACGAGCGAAACTGTGACGCCAAAGAAGCTGCACTCACGTACATCCCGTGCCAGCAGATCACCTCACCATGCGCAGCCGTTATCACCACATATGATCAATGATTCTGGTATCGGTGTTAACGAACCGTTGATTACCTACGATCTCCACATGCCACCTACCATAGCCGCTGCTGTTGACGCTGCGACAGTGCGGCCAACCTCAACTAAAGAGAAGCGCCGTTCCAAGCCACTGTTTGGCCTTCCCGTAGCGCCCTGGTCCCGCCCGACGACACCGAAGGATGAGGGGATCTCTGCCCCTCCACTTCCTCGACAGAGCTCTCGCAGTCGCCAATCTAGAGTATCAAAAATTGAAAATTGGTTCAAAATCGGTGCGTCGAACCTGATTTCACTTGAGGTTATCTGCACCTAACTCTGAACTTGTTGTAGGCCCACCGCCTTCGTCGTCTCGACCCATTATCGCTGCTCCACAACCGCGCCGACCGATAGTTTCTCCGATGCCTGCGGATCGTGCTGATACTGGCACGCGTCCACATTCGACCCCACCCCGAGTTCACGCCTCACGTGACCCACAATCTTCCGATTCTGAGCGTGATGGTCGATGCTCGCCACTATTTGGGCTCTTTTCCGGTGCCAGAGGAAGACGCAAGCGCGAGCGCACTCCCAATATCCTTAAGGCTAATTCTGGAAAGCCTGTCGTTGGCGCCCCACTCGTCAGGACACGCACAGCGTCACGCGAAGGTTCCCACGTGGCGAAAGACATAGGCGGAGCACAGCTACCGGGTTTCGAGTTTGAACGTAGGGGGAGTGCAGACGTGAGACGGAGCAATAGCGGGCACCGACGTGGCACCCCGCCACACACCAACCTTAACGGACAACCCCAATCGCACGTGTTCCATCGCGGGCACGCACACACAAACTCACACGGTTCAGAAACTCGCTCCCACAAACGCACACATACACGCTCGCGAAGCCATGCCCATCCCGCGCGTTCGCACACCCATCCACAACCAAACCACCACCGTGGGACTGGGTCCCCGCATGCGGCGCTTCACTCCCCGCTCATGCAATCCGTGACTGGCGCGTCGGCCGCCTCGCAGTCGACCACGGGTACCGCCGCTACAAACGCCACGACAGGCGGGCCGCCCGCGAATGGTACGGGGAGCTGGGGTCGCGTAGCGCGCACGGTAGACTGGGTGCGCGGCGCGGGTGTACACCCACCGTTTGCATTCGAGAGCGCGGCGAGCAGTACAGCCAGCACGAGCGGCGAGCGGCGTGGCGGTGGTGGCGGGACCGGCAGCGCAGGGGGAAGCGGAAGCGACATTCGCGAACTTGAGCGTGACCGGGATCGCGAGCGTTCGCGGAGGCACGTCGCACTGGTGCAGATTCCGGCAACGTCCTCGAGGAGCGCAGGTTCCGGCGCCGGCCGGTGGGAGGAGCGCGAGGTCGAGCTGGGGCTTGGGCTCACATGGGCACCGACGACCGTCCGCGTGCGTGAATGGACGCCCGGCGGTGTCAACGGGGCCGATTCTAGCGCCGGTGCCAGGGATGCGAATGGTGGCCGGGACGACCACGCACAAGCGCACGTATTGCGCCGTGACCGCGAAATGGAGCGGCGTGTGCGGGAGCGCGAGGGTGAGCGGCGGACGCGTGAACGACTGGCTGAGTACGAGCTTGGGTACTCGCGGCAGCGCTCGCGCAAAGACCGGGAGGTCACCGGGCGATTCCGCGAGGTGCTCGGCCCGGAGGGGTTTGAGGCGTTCAAAAAATGTGAGAGGACTTTCGTATTACGCTCTTGCTGACAGTTGTTTACCTTGTGCCTTTCAGACGTGCGCAGGTTTGACGCGGATCTCATTCCCCTCGAAGGTCCGTCGGGACTGCTTGGGCGCGTGGAACGCCTTCTGGATAAAGCCCCCGCGCATCACCTTGGCGTACGCGAGAGGCGCGAACTACTGGACGACCTCGTGAGGATTGTCCATGAGAGCGAGTGGTAGTCTTCCCATCCTCTTCAACTAATCTAGGTCCCTCATCAACGAACATTCTCATGGCTACATTATTGCGGCCCCGCGACGTCGCACACGTTCATCATCATCATTTCCATGACGCCCAGTTACAACGTTTGGTTTTTATTATATGCCCTAATCACCTTGTAGAGTCCTTCAGCGCATTATGCCCGCCGGTGCCGTTTCATTTCCGAGTCGTTTCATCTCACACTTTCATTGTTCCGTCACTTCGTCACTTCATTCCATTCAACTTATTTCTATTCTTCATTTACCCGTCTCGTCTCCACCATCCTTTCCTGTATCCTTCCTGGGTGAACGTTAGCTTATTCCCCCTTGGTTCATATTCATACCCCCCTCCGTTGACCGGGGACACATGCTCTACGAAACAGCCCATGTCGCAATATACCAACGATTGTTTTTTAGGCACTGTACGACGCCCCATCCATGTTCGTGTTTCTGCATTATGAGTTGGTACGAGTAATGATATCATTGGTTTTTACGTCGTTTTACCATGGTCTGGCGATGGTGTATACATTAGAGAAACTGGTTATGCCAGTATATTTCTACATCCGGGAGATAAATGTATAGTACAACTGGTGAGAGCGAAAGTCACCAATGGCCGAGCACTCTCTAAGTCGCCGGCCGTAGCGCACGCAGGCGGTCCGCGAGGTTGGTGTCCTCCTCACCGATGGGCGGGGCACGCTCGGGCGGGGCGAGCTCGGGCGGGACCTCCTTGGCCGCGAGGTCGTGCTGGAGCTCGATGTTGGCCTCCTCGGCCATCTGCCGCAGGAGCGCGTCCACCTGGTCCTGGGGCGTCGAGACGGCCGTCGTGGAGCCCATCGCGTCCTCCATGTAAGAGGTCTGCACGTCGAGGTCTGAGAACTGTGCCTCGAATTTGTCCATTACGAGTGAGATCTGTGGGCAAGGCAATGGGGTTGGATGCATGTATGTCAGGTGCTGCCAGTGGTGGGGAGGAGAGGGGGAGGGGAAAGAGGACGGACGCGCTCGAGGTTCATCGTCTCCATCGCTTTGTCCATGCCCTTCACCACGCTCGTCATGTTCCCCGTCACCTGCCGCATCGTCACGGCCGTCTCGACCCGGCTCGCGACGGCGTCGATGCGGCTCGCGAGACGGAGGAGGTTCAGAGCCTCGCTCTTCTTGCGGATGGCGTTGGACGCGTATATGCGCGCGCCGTCGTTGTTGCCCTGCTGCAGCGCCTGAGGTCACGGTCACGGACCGTTGTGTGTGGTGGTGCCAAGTAAGTGCGTGCAATGTGCGGACGGTGTTTCGATCGATCGGTCGGTCGGTCAGTTTTTGCTTTGAGGGATGAGGGGCAGACGAGAGGGTGGCACGATACCTTCTTTAGTCTGGCCTTCTCTACGTTCTCGTCTTTTTGAGCCTTCTTCGCTTGGCGACTTAGCGATTTGGCTGTGAACTGCAGGAAGACATGTCAGACTTTTCTGTTCTGAAACGATACGGCAGCGTAGGTACCTTGAGTTGGAATAGTGTATCTGAAAGAGGTGAGTTATCATAACTAGGATACAAAATAAATAACTCACTTTCGAGCTTGCTCATTGTGAATTCCGTAGAAGAAAGTTAGCGAGTGACTGACTGCGGCGATTGAGGTGTGAGGCAGTTCAATCACGTGATCGACCTAAGCACAAGTCAGGGCCATTGAGTAGGCCATGATCACAATACACAACCCCAGCCTCACGCCTGGAGCGATGACAATGACACAAGCATCACAAATTTATTTCAGTAAGTCGAAGATGAATATTTACGCGAACGTCATCTACAACTTTAGGGCCTCTGACACCCACGACACCAATAGCTTATAGTCATCCCCTCTCCTATCATCCTCTGAGGCAGAAAACGCTATGATGAAATCCTCATGCAATCCTCCAGGCAAGACAAACACCGTTGTGTCCTGCACACACTCGGCGATCGTCGCAGCAGCCGCGCGGATCTGGTCGACGAGCGCCTCATGCTCGCCCGCAGTGATGAGCACGCGTGGGAACACGCGCTCGAGATCGGCCCACCACCCTTGCGGCGTTCTTCCCGGCTCGATGTGGTGACGCAGCGCAGGCGTGACGCCCGGCTGGGTCATGTCCCTGAGTAGCCGGTACGCAGACGTGGGAATGACGTCCCGCCCGTCGTTGCGCACGTACGACGGCGCATCCGTGCCAAGTTCCACCCCAGGCGAGATGAGCGATAACCCCCCGAAGGGTTGTAAGGATTCGGATGAGCCGGCCGCGGCCCGCGGCGGACGTAGCGTGGGCAGCGATGAGAGGGGATGAAGGATCTGCGAAGCGAGTTGCAGCGCTAAGTTCCCGCCTGCAGAGTCTCCCGCGATGACGATGTTTGACGGGGACACGCCTTTATCTATCAAGTACTGAACGGCCGCAACCGCCTGGCGTAACTGAGCCGGGAAGTGGGACTCGGGAACAAGAGCTGTATAGAATAGTCAACATTGAAGCAGGAATCACAGGGCGTGGGAATGTGCCGCACAGTAGTTGAGCATGGCAATCCCCACGGACCCCTTGTACTCCTTCTGAAGGGACCCTAGCATGTTCAAGTGGTCCATCGATGCCGGAAAAACATAACCTCCGCCTGGACAAACCCACGTCCTTTCCGATCAACACCCAGGGCTGGAGAACAGAACTCGCACCATGGAAGTACAGGACCACGCGGTCTTCCCTCCGCGGGCCAATCCAGTGCAACCGTGCGCCCTCGGGAAGCTCGTCCGTAAGCGCCTCCACACCGCTCTTGCGCGCCCACTCCGCGTACACCTGTGCGGTCGTCAACCTGTAGAAAGACTTGAGCTCCTGGGATGTCCATGCCCGCGCCCCCATTATGTACCGCGTCGTCGCGATACGTGCTGCACGGCGCCATGAGCGGCCTTTGTTCTCGCGGAAGACCCCAATTGCAACCGCAAAAGCTGTAATTTTTTGTTAGGTGGTGAAATTTGTGTTTTAGGTATTGGCAACCCACGCAAGATTAGGATGACAGGCAGGATTTGTAATTTTTGCCAAGGCGAGAGACGAGGGATGGTATCTTTACGAGAATCATCTGGGTCAGCCATGGTCTCTCGCAAAAGAGGGGCTATCGAGGTGACGTGGCCTTTTTTCCAACATACCCATGGCCAGTAACGGCCATCTACTCGGGTATCTGCTAGGTTTGCCAACCCTTGAAGTCATCCTGCATCAGCATTTCTGCATAAAACTTTTTTTCACTTATACCAGCTCGGTCGAGCTCGACCGAGCTCGACCGAGGAAAAAAGGTAAAAAAAGGTAAAAAAGTAGAAAGGCTAAAAGGAACCTGCAGTCCAAAAAAAAGTTGATTGGCAAACTAATTTTCTGGAGGAGAGAGGTACAATAAAACCCTCTTGTTTTAACAAAAGTTCACAAGTCAAAAAGTTTTTGCCTATTTTCCTGATGTGAGAGAAATGCGATGGCCGCATCGTGATCTCCCCTGAACCGCCTTACTCCCCTTCCAACCCCTCACATAGTCAAAGATAATTTGGACGACATGATCTAAACTGGAGAGAATGCGCAGATACACACACCAACACTTCCCACCCTAATACTCCAGCTCGGGCATGAGTCCTCTGACCGAGCTCGTGCGATGCGGGCTACATGGCAAAATTCCCGCCTGCAAAGTCACGACGGCAATCATGATCGGTTATTGTGAGGACCGAGTCATGTCCGTGATATCCGGAGGATGACTTTTTTTAGCAGATGTGTGTTACACTTTTATTTTGGGGTCAGCCTAGCTTTCCTCGTTTTCCAGGCTTTGAATGCACCTCTCTCAACGCCATCATCATGGTGGCAATGCCTTTCCTCAGGAGTAGTTCAATGTATCTCTGTGATCGGTCTCGCTAGCCCACTGGCATTGACATGAGCTTATCAAGGGCCCGGGAAACTGCGGCGACTCCAAATCTAGGGCTGATCGTGTGCCCTGCCCCTCCAGAAGACTCTATCATGATGGAGGCGTCGTCATGCCGTCGCAATAGCGGCGATCGAACTTCTCGCAACCCCGTCGCCCCACGCGCGACGCGGTGAGCGCGGTTCCGAGTCACTTCGATACAGCTCCCTACCTACCCCGGTCTTTCTCTTGGAATCGGTGCAACATTCGCAGAAACTCCCACAGAGATGCACTACTAGTACAGTTGTCCCTATTTGTCTCTTCAAACCAGACGTGCTCAGGGGGCGATGGGTCCGGAAAATAAGGGTCGTACAAAATGTTCGGCGTGGTCTTATTAGGCAGAATCATCATTGCCCAGAACGGCGTTTAGCGTTCACAGGTGACAGACAGGAGACGGAACTTACAGTGGTATTGCTCATCTGCAAGTCACCATTACAAATCACGAGGGGGCCAAGCCGATGGTCTTCAGCTAGTGAAGAGCCTGAAATGATGTCAGGATCCCGTTGCCCTGGCTGTGTTTTGTGAAGGGAGGTCACCATCGGAATCCGAACATTCACGTCTCCGGTATCGTCGTGCAAACCACCAGCTCTGATGTGCGTGGTAACTTGGGTATCCAGAACAGGAGTAACTTGCGGGCAAATGGGCGGGTGAGTTATTATTACGGATGATGGTGTTTCCCGTGGTGCGAGGTGGGGTCAGGTTGGATAGGATCGGGTCCTCTAGATAAAGGGAGTTCCATGGGAGTCACATCGCTGCGAAGGACGGACATTGGGACCAGTGATCGTGGAGCGTCAGAGATGACAGTAAGAGGGACGACAGTTGTTTTATCGTTCCCTTGTGGAATGGCATCACTGCTAATGATGGACTGAGGGATAGGTGCATCAGGGGACGGTGTTTTATTGGTATTTATTCCTGGGCCTGACGCAGCTGCCTCCTGCTGTTGCTTTCCTGGGGATAAAGTGCAATGGATAATGTGTGGCGGCACGTCAAGCACATCAGCTGGATCCCGCACAGAAGAGGAAGGTAGATGAGGACCGGAGAACGCAACCACGGTTGTCGGAATGCACGATGTTTGCAGAAATGTCAGCTGCTGATCCCACTAGGCTATGTTGGTGACGGGGACCTCAGAATGCATCGGAACAGGCATGTTTTGGGCCTGGGCGTCTGTCTCGACCCTTTCGGGAGCAGAAGGATTCGCAAACCCGGTAGAAATATGCGGGAAGTCAACAGCTGAGGGTGGGAATGGAGGTCCGTGTGCGGGAGGAGGGTAAGTGGAAGACGAAGGGAGTCCCGGGAAGACATCTGGTTGCTGTGTTTGTTGTAGAGCGAGACTGCTACTGGGGATAGTCTGGAGTTCAAACACAGTAGGGTGATGCTGGGAATGGGGAGATCACCAGGGCGAGTAGGAAGAAGGGGAGTAGGGAAAGGAATAAGGGGACGATGAGCAGTCAACCCGGTGTGACGACTGTCAATGTCGCAAAATGGATACGATGATGGCTCGAACGGGTTGAAGTAGCCACTGGCAGGACAGTATCGGTGTCTTCATGTAAAGCGAGGTAGAGATGGCGAATCTCCCTGAGAATGTCGACGAGATCGCTGTAAAACCCTTTGCTCCTTGCTTCTTGAACTATAAGATTCCACAACGCACAAAACTCGTGCTGAACTTCAGGAAGAGTGTTGAGAATGTCAAACTGTGGAAGTGACCACCGAAGCAAACCAATCCAGGACTCGGAATTAATGCTTTGGTGAGCAACGTGGATAAAGATGGCAAGGGACACGCCATCATTGCCATGATCAACACACTCCCGAAGAACCTGTTGTGGTAGGGCTAACTGGCTCTCAGCAAGAGCAATCCAATGGTCATCGTGTTCTCTGACACTGCCAAGGATCCAAACAGCGCTCGAGGTTCATCGTCTCCATCGCTTTGTCCATACCCTTCACCACGCTCGTCATGTTCCCCGTCACCTGCCGCATCGTCACGGCCGTCTCGACCCGGCTCGCGACGGCGTCGATGCGGCTCGCGAGACGGAGGAGGTTCAGCGCCTCGCTCTTCTTGCGGATGGCGTTGGACGCGTATATGCGCGCGCCGTCGTTGTTGCCCTGCTGCAGCGCCTGGGGTCATGGTCACGGACGGTTGTGTGTAGTTGTGCCAAGTAAGTGCGTGCAATGTGCGGACAGTGTTTCAGTTCGATCGATCGGTCGGTCAGCTTTTTGCTTTGACAGACGAGAGGGCGCCACGATACCTTCTTTAGTCGGGGCTTCTCTACGTTCTCATCTTTTTGAGCCTTCTTCGCTTGGCGACTTAGTGATTTGGCTGTGAACTACAGGAAGAGATGTCAGACTTTTCTGTTCTGAAACGATACGGCAGCGTAGGTACCTTGAGTTGGCATAGTGTATCTGAAAGAGGTGATGAGTTATCATAACTAGGATACAATATAAATAACTCACTTTCGAGCTTGCTCATTGTGAATTCCGTAGAAGAAAGTTAGCGAGTGACTGACTGCGGCGATTGAGGTGTGAGGCAGTTCAATCACGTGATCGACCTAAGCACAAGTCAGGGCCATTGAGTAGGCCATGATCACAATACACAACCCCAGCCTCACGTCTGGAGCGATGACGATGACACAAGCATCACAAATTTATTTCAGTAAGTCGAAGATGAATATTTACGCGAACGTCATCTACAACTTTAGGGTCTCTGACACCCACGACACCAATAGCTTATAGTCATCCCCTCTCCTATCATCCTCTGAGGCAGAAAACGCTATGATGAAATCCTCATGCAATCCTCCAGGCAAGACAAACACTGTTGTGTCCTGCACACACTCGGCGATCGTCGCAGCAGCCGTGTGGATCTGGTCGACGAGCGCCTCATGCTCGCCCGCAGTGATGAGCACGCGCGGGAACACGCGCCCGAGATCGGCCCACCACCCTTGCGGCGTTCTGCCCGGCTCCATGTGGTGACGCAGCGCAGGCGTGACGCCCGGCTGGACGGTGTCCGAGAGTAGCCGGTACGCAGACGTGGGAATGAT
This sequence comes from Russula dissimulans, assembly GCA_022376545.1. NCBI lineage: Eukaryota > Fungi > Basidiomycota > Agaricomycetes > Russulales > Russulaceae > Russula > Russula dissimulans. The sequence goes on from WTXJ01000033.1 coordinate 269,472, forward strand.
GTCCCGCCCGTCGTTGCGCACGAACGACGGCGCGTCCGTGCCAAGGTCCACCCAGGGCGAGATGAGCGATAACCCCCCGAAGGGTTGTAGGGATTCGGATGAGTCGGCCGGAGTGTCGGCGTCGGCAGCCGTGGCGGCCGGCGGCGGACGCAGCGTGGGCAGCGATGGGAGGGGATGAAGGATCTGCGAAGCGAGTTGCAGCGCTAGGTTCCCGCCTGCAGAGTCTCCCGCGATGACGATGTTTGACGGGGACACGCCTTTATCTATCAAGTACTGAACGGCCGCAACCGCCTGGCGCAACTGAGTCGGGAAATGGTACTCGGGAACAAGAGCTGTATAGAATAGTCAACACTGAAGCAGGAATCACAGGGCGTGGGAATGTGCCGCACAGTAGTTGAGCATGGCAATCCCCACGGACCCCTTGTACTCCTTCTGAAGGGACCCTAGCATGTTCAAGTGGTCCATCGGTGCCGGAAAAACATAACCTCCGCCTGGATAAACCCACGTCCTTTCCGATCAATGCACCCAGGGCTGGAGAACAGAACTCGCACCATGGAAGTACAGGACCACGCGGTCTTCCCTCCGCGGGCCAATCCAGTGCAACCGTGCGCCCTCGGGAAGCTCGTCCGTAAGCGCCTCCACACCGCTCTTGCGCGCCCACTCCGCGTACACCTGTGCGGTCGTCAACCCGTACAAAGACTTGAGCTCCTGGGATGTCCATGCCCGCGCCCCCATTATGTACCGCGTCGTCGCGATACGTGCTGCACGGCGCCATGAGCGGCCTTTGTTCTCGCGGAAGACCCCAATTGCAACCGCAAAAGCTGAATTTTTTGTTAGGTGGTGAAAATTGTGTTTTAGGTACTGGCAACCCACGCAAGATTAGGATGACAGGCAGGATTTGTAATTTTTGCCAAGGCGAGAGACGAGGGATGGTATCTTTACGAGAATCATTCGGGTCGGCCATGGTCTCTTGCAAGAGGGGCTATCGAGGTGACGTGGCCTTTTTTCTTTTTTCCAACATACCCACGGCCAGTAATCCATCTACTCGGGTCTCTACTAGGTTTGCCAACCCTGATTCCCTTCTCGTCCACCTTCCATCTTGAAGTCATCCTGAGAGAAATGCGATGGTCGCATCGCCTGAACCCGCCTTACTCCCCTTGCCAACACCGCGTCCCTCACATAGTCAAAGATAATTTCGACGACATGATCTAAACTGAAGAGAATGCGCAGGTACACACACACCAAAATTCCCGCCTGCAAAGTCACGACGGATGAAGATACAATCATGATCGGTTATTGTGAGGATCGAGTCCGTGATACCCGGAGGATGACTTTTTTTAGCAGATGTGTGAGTGCCACATATTGGCTCACTTCGGTTTCAGTTTGGGAAGGGAAATCGACATTGAGTGCGCACTTATCAGCACGCAAACAGGAAGTTGGTCACCAGAGAGTTACAATACCTCACACCAGGAAACCTGCCACTTACTTTTTTGGACTCGTACGAATTCGTATGAGTCGAACAGTGTCGAAAAGCCGAAAAGAATGTTTTTATTCTACTCCAGTGATAAAGCTAGTAGATATTTTCCTGATGCAGTACTAGGATGACACCAACATTAATTGCCTTGTGTCTGTGGAGCGCATAAAAAGTGACAAATGGCCGGCACTGAACCTCCCCATCGAGCCCAGCCCAATTTACCGCGATTTTAGCTCCAATTTAGCTTTTCCCCTTTTAGGGCCAAATCCGCCAAACCCTCTTTCTTGCGTGCGTTCTAGCGCCCAACATCGCCTCAACACGCTGTCTTTTCGGTCCAAAGTGGAGTATTTCGGCGGAAGACGATCGCAAGCGCTGTCACGGTCCATATCATAACTCTTCATTCAAGAAAAGATATTTAGGTGACCCACGCAATCTGGCCCAGAGCACGGAAGGCCCACAATCACTGTTAAAGCCGAAGCGGCGAGAACGAAGTTTCAATCAGCGACGATTAAGTCGTACCAATGAAAGAGCAGGAGTGGACCGTGGAGGGTATAAAGCCCTGCCAGATGACTGCTGTCTGCCACTTTATGCGTCGAGGTCAAACAAAAAAGGGTTTCCACTGGATACTGGTCAAATTGATGAGATGTCGAATAACTGTGTATTCAAACTCATGGTGTGTGTCATGGGTCGACTGTGTTCCCTCGGCTCCGCACGCGTCTGCGAAACTGTCACATTTCTTCTCTTATAGCATGTCACTTCGCTATATCTGAAAGGGGATCGATAATCCGAGGTGGGCGTTGAAAAACTGAGTTTGAGAAGGTCTTGCTAAAACGGGAAAGGAACCCTCACCTTGATATGATCGGTGTGGTCCAATGTCCGCCGGGGATGAACGTTGCACGTTGAACCTCGGATTTAGCAAAGTTTATTTGCCGCTGCCGCCGCGATGTCCTTCCATTCCTTGGTTTCGGTGGCAAAAAGATTCTACTATGACCAGAGGGCTATCTCCACACGCACCCACGTCATCTCCCCTTGACCCTCTTCGTCCGCTACAACGCCCTGCATGCCACTACCGGGGAGAGAAGGTCGCATAGACACAGAGCAGAAGGTGGAGTTCGGAGATCGGCGGATTTACAAAGGCTCCGAGTGACCATGTGTAAGCCCTCATCAAGTGGTGCTCAGAAGCCGGATCCCCAATGAAACCAACTTGAAGCAATTGAGTAAGTGGCAGAACATGCAGCCACATGCCCCCCCGCGGTGAACTATCGGTTCCAAGTGCGTTGCCAATTTTGGTTACCGTTGTGATGAGCCACGCCACTCAACACCCCGCAAGGACCACACCGACGTGGGAATTATGCCATAGATCGGGAACCGCCCTGGGCGCAGCGCATACTATCCATGCAAGCCCTTACACTTTTATTTTGGGGTCAGCCTAGCTTTCCTCGTTTTCCAGGCTTTGAATGCACCTCTCTCAACGCCATCATCATGGTGGCAATATTAATGCCTTTCCTCAGGAGTGGTTCAATGTATCTCTGTGATCGGTCTCGCTAGTCCACTGGCATTGACATGATCAAGGGCCCGGGCAGCTACGGCGACTCCAAATCTAGGGTGCTGATCGTGTGCCCTGCCCCTCCAGAAGACTCTATCATGATGGAGGCGTCGTCACGCCGTCGCAATAGCGGCGATCGAACTTCTCGCAATCCCGTCGCCCCTCGCGCGACACGGTGAGCGCGGTTTATTGTGATACAGCCCCTTGCCTACCCCGGTCTTTCTCTTGGAATTGGTGTAACATTCGCAGAAACCCTCCAGAGAGATGCACCACAGGTGGCCCTATTTATCTCTTCAAACTAGACGTGCTCAGGGCCCGGGGCGACGGGTCTGGAAAATAAGGGTCCTACAAAAGTAAGCGCAATGGTTGGTGCGCATGTGAATTCGGGAGGAGAGGGATTAGGAGGAGGGGTGAAGAGGGATCATATTCGTAGAATGGACATTCCACATAGTTCGTACTGTTACTCGTAGGTACAGAAAGGTTTATATATGTTAAAAGTGCTGCACTAAACCGAAAGCAGCGAGGACAGGTGAAGTAGTAAGAGGCAGTGAAGTTAAAAGGGGTAAAGAGATAGAAATGGAGAGATGATCCGGTGCGTCAAAATAAGGTGTTCGAGGCTAACGCGAAGGGGTTCCTTACACTACAAATCACTCGGGGCCAAGCTGATGGTCTTCAGCTAGTGAAGAGCTTGGAATAATGTCAGGATCCCGTTGCCCTGGCTGTTTTTTGTGAAGGGAGGTCACCATCGGAACCCGAACATTCACGTCTCCGGTATCGTCGTGCAAACCACCAGCTCTGATGTGCGTGGTAACTTGGGTATCCAGAACAGGAGTAACTTGCGGGGAAATGGGCGGGTGAGTTATTATTACGGATGGTGGCGTTTCCCGTGAGTGCGAGGTGGGGTCAGGTTGGATAGGATCGGGTCCTCTAGATGAAGGGAGTTCCGTGAGAGTCACATCGCTGCGAAGGACGGACATTGGGACCAGTGATCGTGGAGCGTTAGAGATAACAGTAAGAGGGACGACAGTTGTTTTATCGTTCCTTTGTGGAATGGCATCACTGCTAATGATGGACTGAGGGATAGGTGCATCATCGGACGGTGTTTTATTGGTATTTATTCCTGGGCCTGACACAGCTGCCTCCTGCTGTTGCTTTCCTGAGGATAAAGCGACGTTTGTGCAACGGATAATGTGTGGCGGCACGTCAAGCACATCAGCTGGATCCCGCACAGAAGAGGAAGGTACATGAGGACCGGAGAACGCAGCCATGGTCGTCGGAATGGGGTTCATGATGAGTGACGTGTCAGCAGCGGGATCTGGTATTTCGCTGATGTATTCGTGAGTAGCCAGGTGGTCAAGTTGCACGATGTTTGCAGAAATGTCAGCTGCTGATCCCACTAGGCCATGTTGGTGACGGGGGACCACAGAATGCATCGGAACAGGCATGTTTTGGACCTGGGTGTCTGTCTCGACCCTTTCGGGAGCAGAAGAATTCGCAAACCCGGTAGCAATATGCGGGAAGTCAACAGTTGAGGGTAGGAATGGGGGTCCGTGTGCGGGAGGAGGGTAAGTCGAAGACGAAGGGAGTCCCGGGAAGACATCTGGTTGTTGTGTTTGTAGAGCGAGACTACTACTAGGGATAGTCTGGAGTTCAAACACAGTAGGATGATGCTGGGGAATGGAGACATCACCAGGGCGAGTAGGAAGAAGGTGAGTAGGGAATGGAATAATGGGAGGATGAGCAGTCAACCCGGTGCGATGACTGGCAATATCGCAAAATGGATACGATGATGGCTCGAACGGGTTGAAGTAGAGACCGCTGGTAGGAGCGAGGGACGCAGCCACTGGCAGGACAGTATGAGTGTCTTCATGTAAAGCGAGATAGAGATGGCGAATCTCCCTGAGAATGTCGACGAGATCGCTGTAAAACCCTTTGTTCCTTGCTTCCTGAACTATAAGATTCCACAACGCACAAAACTCGTGCTGAACTTCAGGGAGAGTGTTGAGAATGTCAAACTGTGGAAGTGACCACCGAAGCAAACCAATCCAGGACTCGGAATTAATGCTTTGGTGAGCAACGTGGATAAAGATGGCAAGGGACACGCTATCATTGCCATGATCAACACACTCCCGAAGGACCTGTTGTGGTAGGGCTAACTGGCTCTCAGCAAGAGCAATCCAATGGTCATCGTGTTCTCTGACACTGCCAAGGATCCAAACAATTCCTTGTCGCGCATACCCGGCTATATGCTTATCGCTGTTAGTGCACCAGCGTGCCAGAGCTTGCCCTGTCTCGATGGATGGCGGCATCCGATCCCAGCAGTTGCGGAGGGTGTTGGAAAGGGGGATGGTCGGACGGAAATCAGGAGGCGAACCTAGTATCACTTTCATGATATCCTGGCAGGTGTCTTGCCGACGTCTCTTGACGGAGTCTATAACTGTGTTTGATGCCAAAGTACGTAACAGGAATCCATCTAACGCCTCCCAAAGCCTTGCATAGAGCGTGAAAGAGAAATGTCTTTCAAGATCCTTCACGAGCTTTGAGTTAAAGAAGCCAGGGAGGGCCTTGAAGAACTTTTCCAGGGTGTCATCTTCGCCCAGAGTACTGATTGTCCAGTCCAGGATCGAGACGTCGATCTCGGATGACTGGTTAAAAGTAGTTTCCTCCGCCGCCCTTTCCACACCCCCTAAGAACCAGTTCTGATAGTGGTCCCTCAAGTCACGAAAGCGCTCCCGAGCCTCATAGCTACCATGACTGCCAGAAGCAAGAATTTTGAAGATTATATAGTATATGCCTGCATAAACCCGCCAGGCTGATGTAGAAAGCGGTGCGTAGTACGGGCTATCGTGGCGGAATATTGGCAAGAGAGTGATACACGCATACACCATTGTGAAAAGCGCGATCAAGCCAGTCACTGGCCAAGAGACGGCGCGATTGATATTGAACAGAAATACCAAGAGACCGCCGAAGAACAGGAACAGGGAGAGATGTAACAGCACAGGTAATCCTTCAACCGCCCAGGGAATATGTAACTTGCCCACCCCGTCGGAAAAGAATGCGCGCATTCGTGCGCGTTTCTCTGGATTGCACCGTTGCGGCTGAGTGATCCTGATGTACCGACGAGACCATTGGTGTAACGATGTTGCCAACACAGCACAAGTAAGACCGATGACTAGACTCATAAACCACAGTGTGTTGACCCAAATGGCGTATTTCGGAGGAGAGAACGGGGATGGACTAGGGATAGTGGAAGGGCGTGATACGTTCGGTTCGGCGAGAAGCATGTATATATTCTCGAGATAGAATGCTGATGTGTCCTGAGGGTCTGGCCTCAGGTCCTGGACTGACACAGCAAGCAGCTGGGCGACCGAAGCAGAGAATAAACCAGTCTATGGTCTTCCAGTTTATGTGCGCAGGAGTATGAGTGCGAATACGACGACTCACGAAAATTAGGAGACCATCAGCGTCCTTTTGCCAGCGCTCAGCCATCTTGTCGTCTTCTTCCTCTGCGATCTTGGAGTACATAGAGAACAACTGTCCAGAGCTGTCAGCAAAGGCGATTCTCCTTGTGATTGAAGTGGTGTCTGATTCAGTGCTGGCAGAGGCTGTTCGCTGTGGGAATCATCTACGAGGGATATTCGTGAACTTGGCGAGCACAGGTCAAGGTAACATGGATCACATACCTACGCTGTTCCCTCTGTGGAAATTTCCGTGACGAGTTGAAGGCATTGAAGAAAATGTTGAATGATACGGAGGGGATATTGTATAGAATATGGACGTTTACGAGCAACGGTCAAGGCTGACAGACTCGGACGCGTTCGCCAACCGGACATTGCCTGAGCGCTCAACAATGAACTCTCACGGGTTGTCAAAGCGTATATTCAGCAATGTGCTTCAACATGAACAAAAAGCGGCTTTGCAGGTTCCTGTATATATGTGATGAGACGTGCGGTCGTTCGAGGACAGGTTCTTCGTTGAAACAGGGATAGTAGAGATCGCGTGTGGAAGAATGCAAACTACTATCCACAGATCAGGAAAATTGGTAAAAGCTTATTGACTTGTGAACTTTTGTTAAAAAAAAGATGGTTTTATTGTACCCCTCTCCTGAAATTTATTTTTCCAATCATCTTTTTTTTAGATTGTAGGTTCCTTTTTCCCTTTTCTCCCTTTTTTCCCCGTCGAGCTGGTATAAGTGAAAAAAAGTTTTATGCAGAAATCTTGATGCACTGAATATGCCAGCTACATGATACCGACGATACGATCGTTCTCACGCAGGGTTAGACACACGACATTTAGGGCATCACTTTAGTTGAGTAGACTAAACGACAGTTTGAAAGTACCCGACAGCCACGACCAGTTTGTAATCATCCCACCTCCCACCTTCCCCGCGACAAACGCACCAACGAAATCCCCATACACTCGTCTATGAAATACAAACTGTTCGGCCCACACTGGGATATCGCCGTTCCAGTGGCAGCTACACGGTTTTGGTCGATGGTCGCTCGTGCTCACTCGCGATGACGAGCACGCGCAGGAACACGCGCCCAAGACCGGTCCAGCTTTGCGGCGCGACACATAGCTCAAGGTGATGGCGTTGCGCAAGCATGATGCCTAGTCGCGGTCTCGCAGAGAGAGGAGCGCAACCTTGATTGAGAAGGTAGTGGCCGCAGTGTATCGCCGCCATATTCAAGTTGGCAGCATAGGGTCACGACCGAAAATCTCGTGCAACCTGGCCACGATTTGAAGACTGACAAGTGCTCTCAAAGGACGAGCGGCATGTACGGCACATCATCTGAGGAGGATTTAGCTTGAGCCATGGTGAGGTGTACGATGTGTCGTTCACGCGTTCAGAGCGGCGACAGCTTACTAATCAAGACCAAACCCTTCGCGCCGCCACGACCACGATCATGCCAGATAGCTTGTCCCACAGCAGACGTCCCAATACCTTGCGGAGTACAGCCACACAGAATTTTTATACCTTACATCCTCACTTTTATGGGTGAGGTCAATCTCCTCAGTAGCCAGCCGCTGAGAGGGGCTACGTCCAGATTGTCATGCGTCAAGAGGGAGGTTCGCGGCCCGGCACTGCCGCTGCTAGCGTGGCGCAACGCTCCCCGGCCCGGGCACATTGATCATCATCTCCAAGTCAACTGCTCGACCCGGTGACCGCGCAAACCCTTCTACCGCCGCGTTCGTTCAACTTCGCCGTTCAAATTCAAGTTCCCAGCCGCCAGAGATACCTTCCTATCGAAACAGCATCTTTGACTATTGTCTCCAAGAGAATGAGAGTCATACAGGTGGACATATACGGGTAATACGTTACTAGCGCTACACGGATCTCTGCGCCATCTTCTGAGAGCTCGATTGCGCGGGACCGTTACGCTCCCGAGCGTTGGCCTGCCCGAGACAGGTCCGGTCAATAGGCATGCAAAGGCATCCGATTCGGGTGGTGGATGTTAATTAACCATTCGAATTGAATGCCTTGATCGACTGCTTTCTCTTGGGCATCATTTTTCACTGGTGTTTGCCTCAACCTTTGCCGAAAATCCTGGGAGTGGTCGGGTTTCTGTTGAGCTGCCCTCGTCCTTGTCCTTCGGTCCCTACATTGGTATGAGTCTCTTAGCCATGTTCATCATTCGCTTGATCCTCATAAACAGAATTATTGTCTTATGGGCACATAGATCAATTCATCAATGCATCAACTTCTGAAATGGTATAAGGAGCTGTAATTCTGTATTTTAGACATTTGATTGGTAATCCAACCCAGCGCCTGAGCGTGAGGGTCGATTAACGTGCATCCTATTGGCTTTTCATCATGACATCATGACAATGTATGTGCATGCTGCAGATAAAGGTCAGTTCTTATCGACCAATCTGTGATTATCATCTTGTCCCTTGCCCTCAGATTTTGTTAACTCTACTGATTCTATCCGCACAATTTTCGGGGATTGATTTAACCTTGGTTGTACAACCTGACGGCATTGGACTTATTTTTAACCCTGATATGGTCCAGGTTTGGTGCATGATGATGATCAAATATTCCGAGAACTCCATTTGCAGCACCCGGGCTTTGAGCCGCATATATAACGCCACGTCTTTTCCTACCATACAGAATGTCTCTGCTTGCGATGCCCCAACATTGGCCACTGCGTCGCATGCCCGAAGAATATTCCAAGTTTTCTGTTGGCATCGTTGTGTTGCTCGCCAGTTTCGTAAGTTGCTGATGTGCACGTCTTGATTGTCTGCTTTCTCACGACTGATATCAGGTGTCCCACCGGTTGTTTCGTCGCTTTGAGCCACGTTCTGCGTCATCGCGAGTCACGCTTCTCGTCGTGATCCCTGCCCTTCTTTCGCTCCCCGTTTCCCACTCCGCTCCGTGGCCCTACTACACCGCCCTTCCACTCACGTTGATCGCACACGGAGGTGGTTTGGTATTCTTCACAGTCGCGCATCGCCTCTCACCTTTTCATCCTCTCGCTAAATACCCCGGGCCTATAATTGCCAAATCGTCCAAGTGGTGGGTGGCGTATATCAGTTTTAGAGGAGATCTGCATAGGTACTACAAGTGCCTACACGATCGTTATGGTGATATCGTAAGGATAGGTCTGGGTAATCCTTCATGTGTGACCCTTCCACTTACCCATTTTCAGGCCCCAACGAGCTCTCTATTCGCGACGCTTCCCTCATCCACTCTGTACTCGGCCAAGGTGGCCTTCCCAAAGGACCACGTGCGTACTCGACACCTTTATAACAGCCGACTCCCCACATGTGATGATCAGGTTGGGAAGGGCGAACTCCAACACTTCTCTCCCAGCGAGATCCAGTAAAACACATGCATCAACGCAAGCCCTGGAATCGAGCGTTTTCGTCAGCAGCCTTGAAAGAGTACGAAGTCATTGTAGCCAAACGTACCAGGCAGCTAGTAAGTTGTCTGGAGAACTTGGTCAACCAATCGGGTCGCAAGGATGGCGCTGTTTTGGACATAGCCGCATGGTTCATGTATTTCTCGTGAGGCTTTATCATGCGCATCACGCCCACGGCTCCGTTCTGACGCCTTACTTCAGAACGGATCTCATGGGTGACATGGCGTAAATATTTCGCGCGTGACACCTAGGTCGAGCTGCTGATTTCAGTTTACACCAGTTTTGGGGGTGGCTTCGAGCTCATGAAGGCTGGTGGCGACAATGATGGTATCTGGACAATTATTAAGTCTGGTTTGCGGTACGTATCCCCTTTTAATTGACCTTTTACGCGTCTCATTTTCTTCCTCAGCATCAGTGGGGCCGTGGCACATGTCCCATATATCATGCCCTTTCTCACAATCATAACGGGGCGGAACGGCTCGATGCAGCGTTCTCGAACATTTGGCAGAGAAAGCGTGTTGAGACGGTTGGAACTCGGAACGAACAGGAAGGACTTGTTCTACCACTTGGTATGGCCAACATCTCCGGTCTGACGCACTATCGCTCCATTGCGGTCGATTATAGAGCGGGGAGGAGCTTCCTGAGTCTGAGCGCCCCTCAAGCAAGGAGGTCGCACAGAATGGATTAGTAGCCATCATCGCTGGATCTGACACAACAAGCAGCACATTTACGGCCATGATCTATTATTACCTGTTACTCAACTCATCGGCATACGAGCGCCTTCAAGAAGAAGTCGATTCCGCGTTTCCGAGCGGAGAAGAGCCTCTTGACGTGCTGAAATTGAGCCAGATGGAGTGGTTAAACGCTTGCATGTGAGTCATTACACATGAAAAGCTTGCAATGTCTTAGTTCGCTATGCCAATAGCAACGAGGCCCTTCGTCTTCAGCCCGCTGTTCCAGGCGGGTCGCAACGCTCTGTGAACAAGGGTACTGGTTCCAAAGTACTTGGGAAGCTGTAAGGGGAAGCCGTTGTTTGATCGCCTCAATTTTTGCTTGACAATTTCACCTGTAGGGTCATTCCTGAGTCGACACAACTCTTCCTTCACACATACAGCATCCAGCGGGACGGGCGATACTTCCACACGCCTGACGCATTCCTGCCGGAACGATGGCTCAGCCAGGGCGCGCCCGCAGGAGAGCACGACACGGCTGCATTTATCCCGTTCTCGTACGGCCCGACGAGCTGTGCCGGTAAGAACCTGGCGCTTATGGAGATGCGGATGGTGCTCTGCTGGCTGTTGCGGCGCTTCCGCTTCTCTAAGGCTCCCGGTGTCGCCTACGAGGAATGGGAAGGAAAGAGCCAGGATAGGTTTGTGATGCATGTTGACCCTCTGTCGGTCAACGTCTCGATTAGGGAACGAAGAGTAACCGCGTCGCATTCAAACCCAGCAAGTAATGCCGAAGAGATCGGATGATAGTGGTCCTGCAAGCGGAGGTCCGTGGCACCTCTATTATGTGTCACTATACTACCTGCGAGACCTCTACACGATCCTCGGACATATTTAATTCGCCAGCCAGAGTTCGTGAGATGGGCCGGGAGGGAGAGTCAGAGAGTGGCGGAAAATGCGCCTCTGAGCGCAACGGTCTCGATTCTCGAATGACCGTCTACCAGTGGTACGTCATCGTTATTTCATGTATGAGTATTACATGTTATGTTTCCGTTGTCCATTTTCAATCGCACCGCGTTCCATATTGCCTCGGACTTGCTGTATTTGTTCGTTTTGTTTCCCTACTTACAATTGAGGTACGTACGAAAATCGATAAACCTACATACAGTATCTAGTTCGGCGTACGATTACACATAACAGAAAATAAAACCGTTATGCATTGACAGATTTTAGGCCCCGCCTACTGGCTTCTCGGCATCAAAGTCATTTGGGATCGTTCCACGCGAACAATTACCCTCTCGCCATTAGCGAGTGTGAATCGGGCCAAAACAGACTCAATGTATGCTGTCTGCGAAAGGGAATCGGCCCTTCACGGGCCCCAATCAAGTGATTCCACCCCTTCGTTCATCGCGCATGCACACATTGTTCACCAGAGGAGGGGTCGGTCAGGGCAAAGAGCGGGATCGGCTTTGATACCTAAATTTGTGTGTTACAGTGGTATTCGAACTCCTGCACTGCCGTCGTGCTAACCTTGATCCCAGCGGTTTCAGGTCTATGCATAAGTCTACGGTCTACAGTGTTAGAAGGTGACGAGGCAAGGAAGTGACAACAGGCGTCTACAAAAGCGAGCGCGTAGAGAAGGGGTCACTTCCGAAACTCCTCATTCGGACACGCCAAGGAAACATAAAAGGTAGGTACATTATCAATGTGGATAGGACGTCACCATTACATGGGACGAGGAACTGTATTATATGCAGTGGCGTAGTAATCAAGTACCCTACTGGTTCAGTTGAGAACGTCAGCCTTTCGAAGTAAGCAAACTGTGAGAACGCGCTAGGTACAGAATCACTAAGAGTGAGAGAGAATCATACAAAAGAGTGACATACCTCAGCTTTTCGAAGCAAAGACTGAGGTCATACGAAGGAGGGTATCGTAGTTATATACTGAGGTCCGTAGCTAAGAGAGAATGAAGAGAAAATTGTTCAATCAAAGGTATATGAGCATGATAGCCACACGTTTGCGTGCGTCGCGGTTGACATGCCACCTCATCTCCAATATTAGGGGAGCCGAGTCAATATCATGAAAACGATAAGCGGGTCCATGGCCCGGTGTCGTTTTTGTCATGTCGATGTCCCTCGTGTCGCATAACATCAGTAACAAAGTCCAAGTCAGGGTACGATGACGCTATTTGGGGTGGGTGATGCAAGACCTCCATCGAAATCGATGGGTTCTGTTCGCCAATATCGTGACGTGCACCGGAAGTTGAAGATGACTTGGAAGACGGGGTTCTCGATGTGTGGGGGGTGTAGTCCGAGTCAACTCGCGCTACGGTGTGGTCTATGGACGAATGGACCACGGCTGGAATTGCGCTGCCGTTCATGACCGACATAGGAAAAAGCACAGTGGGAGAGCCAAATACGATAGAGGAGCGGTGCATTTCCGTTTCCTCGACGTCGACTTTTTGCACTACAGGGACACCGCTAGGGGTAAGAAAACGGGTGGGATAGGCCATACTTGGTACGGCGGAGATGTCAGTAGTGCCTTGAGTTGCGACAGCCGCTACGTCCCCTAATACAAGAGGACTCTCGCCTTGACGAAGGGTAGGATGAAGCGAGGGAAACATGGGGGTTGGGAATGGCAGTGCACCGGGTACATCACGGATAGGAGATATGGTCGCAAGAGCAGTGTTTCCCACTGATACCACCCTTTCAGAACGAGGTGTCAAGTCCGAGCGATGGCCAACAACGCCGCACGATGGATATGACGATGGGTCGGACAGGATGGGGCTGGGATCACCGGTGAGGTCCGTATATGCGGTTGGAGCGGAATCAGTGTCTTGATGGAAAGCGAGGTAAACATGCCGAATCTCTTTGAGGATCAAGGTGGGAGTGCTCCCAGTACCGCGCTTCCGCGCTTCTTGAACGATTTCATTCCACAACGCGCAAAATTCCTGCTGTAGGCTGGGAAGAGTATTGTGTATGTCGACATGAGAAAGTGACCTGAGGATGTCTGGATTCCAGAGAGGAAAATCTGAATGAAAGAGCTGGCGAGTGATGTGGATCAAGATGGCGAATGACATGCTGTCCCCATGCGTGAAATAGTTCCGAAAAACGTGATCCGGTATGCCAAATTCGTCCCTAACAAGTGCTATCCAGTCGTTATCTCGTCTCCGCACGCGAGCTATGATGCAGGAAACGATCCGTCGAACATTCAGATCGATGTAATGATTCTTGCTATGGCCCCAGTGCCTCAAAGCATGCCCCACTTCAACAGATTGCAGCGCTTCGGCCCAGCGCCCGTTGAGGACGTCATAGAGCAAACTTGAAACCGCATTCGAACCCAATGCAACGCGAGCGGCATTGAGGCAAGCGACGAGTCGACTGCTCCTAACGGATTCGGAGACCGAAGGAACCGAGAAGGTTCGATCCAAGAATCCATTCAACGCCTGGCCGAACTTGATCCGAAATTCGTCGGGGAGATGTCCATCGATATCCTTGACCAGTTTTGAATTGTAGAAGCCAGGGATAGCTTCAAAGAAGCTTTCCAGTGCGTCATCTTCACCCGAACATTCGAATGTCCACCTCAGGACGAGTGCGTCGATCTCCGATGAGTGTTCCAAAGCAGTTATTTCGGTTGCCTTCCATTTACCATCTAGGAACCCTCCACGGTACCGCTCGTTTAGGCCACGATGGTGACTTTTGATTCTATCGCAAAGGCCATGAAGGGGTGCCAGGTACGAGCAAACCCGAAGCGCTGATGATGACATGATGAGGTAAATGTACAAAACCAATTGAGAAACAGGTGTGTAGAACAGTACACCGGTCTTGAAAACGGCTTCCAGAGTAACAATCGAATATGCAATTATGTTGATCGCGACCCAGAAAATCAGAGCGGCGGAGACAGCACGGTTGATGTTGTAAAGATATATGATGCCGCCGACGGTAAAGAGGGCGAGGGAAACATGTAGTAACCTGGCAGCTCCCAGGGTAGTGTATGCTGCTTGAGCACGTTTGGCAAAAACTGCGCGAATGCGGGCTCGCTTGTCTGGACTGCATCGTGGCTCCTGAGTTATCCTGATATATCGTCTTGCCCACTGCTGTCCTAACGTCGCCACCGTTGCAACAGAAAGACTGACACCCAAGCTCAAGAACCAGAGTGAATTCACCCAAATGGCATACGATGGCGGAGTAAACGCAGGCTCAACCAAGGGGGGTGGGATGAAACCAGGAGATATGCTCTGGTTGGCAAAAACCTGGTAGATATTCTTGAGATAAAATGCGGGCATATCCTGTGGGTTTGGTTTCAGGTCTTGAATTGACACTGTGAGTGATGCAGCAACTGAGGCTGAGAATAAACCGGCCTATGTTTTCCGGTTGATATGAGCAACTAAAAGGAAAGGAACATAGAGCTCACGAAAATCAGGGTCGCATCTCCTTCCTTTTGATAACGTTCAGCCATCTTATTGTCTTCTTCCTCTGCAATCTTTGAATACATGGAGAAAAGCGGCCATGAGCTATCGCCATAGTCGATTTCTCCTAATGGTGGCCGGGATGGTTTATTCGGTGCTGGTTTGGGCTGGTCCGGGTGGCCATCTACTATTCATATTGTCAACATAGTAGCAAGGACGTGTAAAAACGATGGGTGTTACATGCCTGCGTAGTTTCGCCCCTCGATATCTTGGTGACTGGGTCGAGACATCGAACCTATGTTGTGATACGTGCAAGCCGCCATAAATAAAGCGAAAACGGAGGCCTTCCGCACCAGTTCCGCTTCCGCGCCAGTTCCGCTTCCACACCAGTTCCGAGGCAACGACATGTCTTCTAGTCCATATTTAGGCAGAACAACATCCCCAAGGCCTGCACCACTGGTAGTTCGTAGTCAATGGCCATCGCCCCTCGATCTTTTCCCCTGAAGCTTAAGGTCAGTAGCATTTCTATTTGAACCCGTCTATGTATTCCTGACAAGGTATAACCACGTAGAAGCACGTGATGATTAACCGGAACCGCATAGGCGTTATTCCTCGACCACCTGCGTGATTGACAGGGAATTAGCGCTAGCTAGCTGCTGACAACCTGTTCTCGAACTGAACCATTGGTCAACGCATTCCACAACACAAACCGGTTCGGTGTCCCATAGAACTTGAACGCTTCTGTGAGGCCGGCGCATCTCTATGTCCGCCTGTCAGACGCCACCAGCCCATCCAATGCTTTCCCCTACCCAAGTGAAACGCTAGCCTACATTTCTTCGATCGGTTAAAAGACCTCTATTTCTCCTTGTTTCTATGAAGCCGCAGGTGTTGGCTCCATTACTGGATCGCCCGATGGCACCATGATCGACATTGGCTTTCAAGGTGATGGCCCTTGAAAGAGTGAAAATAAACTTTCAGGGTTGATGGATTGCAGATCGTCCAACTCTAGGGGCTGGAGGTGGACACCTTCGGATGAGGAGCGGAATCGGTTGTACAACACGGGCGGATTTTCCGGCACGACTCGGGCAGCCATTTCATTGGAAGGAACATAATTCCCAGCCAAAGAAGCAGCATCTGCTTCCACTTGATGCAAGTCGTCAGTGTCCTGCAGTTGGGACCACGCCGAGGAATAGACTGAGTTGGTTTCGAGTAATCGTTCATGGATTGGCCGCAACTGGTACCTGAGCCATATGGTGCCCCATGCACGGTCAACCTTGGAGTATAGCTTGCAGAACTGCACTGCTAAACTATCAGACGGGTCCAGGTCCAAATGGATAAGCCCTTGAACAAGAATTTCGAACGTCTTTTGAAATACATCCAGCGCTTCCGAGGGAACACTGTCAGCGATCAGATGTTCAACTTCGCTGTTCGCAAGGGAAACGACGGTGGCAAGACTAATGGCGCCTCTATGTTCAAGCCAATCCATCACGTCCCCGCTCGTGGATTCGAGAAGCGTCGATAGGCACATTAGCTCTGTTTGTGTGACGAAAACGCCCATGCCAGTACGTGGGTAGCGTCTCGGGTGGTCAGTGACATCTTGTGCGAGCTTCTTGGCAAGTAACGACGAGAAGCACCGTCCTATGATACGTACGGAGACGTCCGTTTCCATGTAAATCTGGTGAATCATTTCGGGAACCGCGAATACTTTGCGAACATATGATGGCAGAGGTGCTGCGTAACCGGTTTGATTGTATGCTCTTCCGCAGCACCAAAGGGTTTTAAGGCACACACGTAGCCGATTCCTGCGGGCTTCCTCTTGAAGAGGAGAGATCCCTAATTTACTCGATTTAATGAGATCGTGGATGCGTGATCCAAGGATGGGGTCAGCGCGATCCGACGGAACGTCCATCAGAGCAAGGATCGCCGATGTTGCATCCGGGACAGTAGGAGATTCAAAATAGCCAGGGATGTGTGCCACGAAGTCCTCAATCTCGTTATCCCTATGCAGAACTACGAGGGTCCAGCGAAGCGCCCTCGAGTCGACCTTCCACGTTGCTGCTGTAGTAGCGCTGAGAACGATGCTCCGCCGCAATCCATGAGCAAGCCATTTTCGACGCACGCGAATCTGGGTTTGAAGGGTCTTTCGCCACGTGGCAGGCAGAGGCCTTTGAAGACCTCCCAAACCTCGGCCAACTCGGCGCCATAGCGACAAGGCCCCTTGAAGTGCGCCTTCGAGTTCACGGATGAGCAAAAGTACGGCGAGTGCAGAGATCTGTGATATGCGCCATGCCAATCCTGTGAGCGGTGTGCGATAGGGGCAGTTGAGGAGCAGATTTGGCAGGATCGTCAATATCGCATACACGGACACGAACGCTGCGATATACCCGAGGATGCAGAGGGCGACGGCATCGTTGATTGGGAAGAGAAAATCGACGAGGCCTGCAAGGAAAAGGAAGACGGATACGTGCAAGAGTAGGGGTATGGCCTCGATGGCTCGGTACATCTTGCACTCTTTGACGCCGTGGAATATGTAAGCCCGAATACGCGCGCGTTGATGAGGTGCACTGCGGTGCCGAGTGAGCTCTAGATACCGGCGTGCCCACTGCTGTACAAGTGTCGCAGAAAGCGCCGAGGTAAGGCTAAAGACCAAGCTAAGGAACCACAGAATATTGACCCTGACAGCAGAGGTGGTGGGCTTGAATGATCCCTTGCTGGGTGCAGTTAGGTTCTGATACGTCGCCTGGGAAACGCCCGCGAGTTGCTGAGATATTTGTGTGAGGAGTGTAACAGTTGAATCACCAGAGTCAGGAGACAGTTTCTTGTAGCTTTCGATGATGAAGGCGGCGACAGTAGCGGAGAAGAGGCCAGTCTTCGAGGGTTGCCTTGTCAACGGAGGAAGAGAAGGTGGGGATGAACTCACAAAGACGAGAATACTGTCCGCTTCCCCTTTCCAGGCCTCCGTTATCTCTTTATCCTGCTTTTCAGCCTCGGTGAGGTACATTGACCAAAGTCTGCCGGACGAGTCCCCGTAGTTGTCCCCTGATCCGAGAATTAGTGCATGACCTCGTTCAAGATTGTGATCTACATGCCGGAACGCCGATCTTCAGGGATATCAACACGCTGGGCTTCAGCGTCATGAGTTGGGTTGATTGTTTCCATTTCCAAGGACTCAAGAAAAAGGCGGACGAGATGAGGTGAGCGCAAGAGACAGAGTAGGCGAAGCGGAGTTCAGAGCCAGGGAACTCGGCTCTCTTGCTCTCCGCTAGCCACTTGACTACAGGATCGGGAGCGTGCAAAAGCGTAACTTTCTAAATAACACCCAAGTATTCTGGGTACCTGGGGGGTGAGAATACATCAATGGGCGATTGTGCTTTATTTTTCTATAGTACAATGAGACATGATTCTAAGCGATTTCCAAGACTTTCCAAGAATTACAGCAGCAATACAGTGACCATCCCGGATATATAAATTACATGACAGTCAGGATAATTTATCCAATCTTCGAGTTGACCATTCCTACTATGTTATCATAGTCTTGTCCAATCATGTACCCACCAGGGTCTCGTTCATCTCACGAGATTGCTGCGATAGAAATACTGGCCCGGGATTCCAACCTCAAGTCAGGTCCCGTCATTATACACCGGCTAGATGGGCAATTTCTCCGAAACCTGATTCAGTAGGACCCTGAGCCATTCAGGGGTCCGCGCATTCACGACGTTAGAATGGACGCCGTGGAAGCGCGCCACCAGCTCTAGCGGTAGCTCCGTGCTAGTGTTCGTGTCGAGGTGTAAAAGCTCCGTCGCAAGGATGACGAGCGTCTCTTGCATTATCTGGAGCACGTCCCGCGGCAGTTTGTCGTCATCGAGCAACGTGTCGATCTCGCCTGATAATAAGGAATTGATATTTGCGAGGCCGATGGCTCCAGGCTGTTCGACCCAATCGATCGTCTCGTCGCTACTTGTACCGAGAATGGCGGACAGGCACGCCACCTCCGCGGCGTCGCTGAAACGGTGGTCTGAACAAGAACGTGCGTTGACATCCGACGACAGTTTTTTTGCGACCAACGACGCAAAGCAACGCCCTGTCACGCGCGCGGCGAGGTCCTGCTCGTTCTGAATCAGTTGGGTCATCTCCGGGCTGGCGAAGGCGACACGGACATAGTCCGGTAGTGTCGCTGAGTTTCCAAGTCGGTTGTACGCTCTTCCGCAGTACCAGAGGCTTTTCAGACATGTGCGCAACCGGTTCCGATGAGGTTCTTCCGCAAGAGGCGAGGTGTCGGGTACGCACGTGCCAAGGAGGTCGTGGATGCGAGATCCGAGGATAGGATCAGGGGGCGATTGGTTTGGTGGAACGTCCATACAGGAAAGGATGGCCGAACTTGCGCCAGGGACAGCGCTGGGCTCGAAAAGTCCGGGTATGCGTTCGACGAAATCCTCAAAACCATGGTTTTGGTCGAGGACGGAAACGGCTTCGCCGAGCTTACTCGCGTCCATTATCCACGGTGAGGCGGTAGCACCTAGTCCAACACTCCACCGCGCGCCATACGCATGCCATTGTTGTTGCTTGCCAGTGTGTGTGTGGCCTTCAGAGGAGTTGCTCCGTGTGGTGAGAGAGATAGAGAGGCCCGTTGCACGGAGAGGAGCTAGTTCCCATATCGACTCGCGAAGCAAGCCTCCGACTTGTCTGATGAACACGAAAGAAAATACCGAAACATAGCCGATGATGCAGTAAGCAACAGTCTTGTTTATCGATAGGAGGAAGTCGATGAGGCCAGCAATGAAAAGGAAAACGGATAGGTATAAGAGGGTGGTGATTGCCTGGATGCTGCCCGACTGTCTGGACATTTTGACGCCGTGGGATAGGTGCGCATACGCATACTTGTGTGTTGCACCGGAGTGTTTCTGAAACTGTCGGGACAACAGTTGTGTCGATGTCCCGAGAAGCGCACAGGAAAGACTGAAAGCCAAACTAAGCAACCACATCACGTTGATCCTGATAGCAGATGCAGTGGGCCGGAATGGCACGTCGCTCTGAATGACGACATTCTGGAGGTACGTCTCGTTGAAAAGTTGATGAAGTATATGTGTGAACGATGCCCTGATCACATCGTCCGAGTCCGAGGATAATAACTCGGAGCTTTCCATGATGAACGTTGCGACTGTAACTGAAAAAAGACAGCTCTACACAAACGCCTAAGGTGGGGAATATAAGATGAGATGGGATGCCAAAACTCACGAATATGACAATGCCATTCATCCCTTCTTTCCAACTTTCATTCATCTCCTTGTCCAATATCTCGGCTTCAGAAAGGTACATCAACCACCACTGGGAAGAGGTTTCTCCATAATTTCGCCTGCAACGCGGCTGAGAAATAATTCCATCAGAAGTCTCCTCTTAACGCACCGGCACACTGAGCACCCACGGTCTCGATACGCCAAGGCTCTGGGGCACTTGCACGTGGACCCTCATAGGTGAGGTCACCCTGCAGCTGAGCCTCAACGTCCACGTCTATGGCGCTCGGTTTTTGTTTAGGAGTCCCCATGTCTGCAAGTCAGGAAGAGCGCCAGGAAAGATAGTGGCACGCCAAACCAAAGGGGAGGGCTTATAAGCGACGGTGTTCTAAATTTAACACTGGCCTCGATGTTGGGCGGCAAACTTGAAACCAAAGGGGTATCATTGTCGTTCACGGTATTCAGGCATCCATAAACCTGTCA
The DNA here is from genome assembly GCA_022376545.1 of Russula dissimulans. NCBI lineage: Eukaryota > Fungi > Basidiomycota > Agaricomycetes > Russulales > Russulaceae > Russula > Russula dissimulans. The sequence continues at coordinate 290,145 of WTXJ01000033.1, forward strand.
ACGGCTACCGCGCCAGGTCCGCGAGTTGCTTTCACTCAATCTGGAAGTTGTGCCAATATGCGCACTTTCACAACACAACACAACGTTATGGTTATATCTCTTCGAAGGTAACTCCAGCGGTTCAGATTGCATGAAATGGCAACGATCGGAGTTAAGCGCCCCCCGCACGAGTCATGGGATTGCATCCGGGTGCGCGTTGCGTCCCTTGCTCTGAAAAAGACACGAGGTGATCGAATGGGTACAGGTGTTTCCGTTCAGCGTTGTTTGTGACCGGACTTGGACTTGGGTAGAGGAATGGAAGATTTGAAGCATGTAAACCGTGACAGGATCGTGGAACGTGTAACGATACACGAGGCTGATAGTGCTATAGAGCATTTCGAGTGCTGACTCACGCATCAGCATTCGAGGTTGTACCAAGGAACTTGTGTCTTCGATTGGAGCTGACGGAGTACCTGCTGTCGTGCCCTACCACACCAGATTGTTGCGCCACCTGCTAACCATCAAGTAGCAGGGCAGTCCTTGTCCGGGTGGCCTTCGCGAAGTACCTTACCGACGATGTCGAGTTCTCGTGAGAGTACATTCAGCACGTCTGACTGTAGCTTGCCTGGTAGCGCTTGCCTGGTAGCGAGGAGTCGACCTCGTCTAATACGAGCTAGGGAAATGATATTCGTGATGCCTTGACGACCACTTGGGTGACCGAGGATCGTCGATTAGTACGCCTGCTCCGCGTGGATTACAGCAAGCGGTCCAAAGCGGCCTCATCATGCTGGCAAGGCACCCTCCAGTTGGATCTGGTGCATCAACTCTGGGGCTGGTGAAAATGACGGTGACACGGGATGATAACGGGCTCTGGTGATCAAGGCGGTTGTATGCTCGCCCAAGATACTAATGACGTTCCAAACACGCGCGTAACCAATCGTTATGTAACTTTTGAGAGAACGAGGTACCTGGTAGGGATGTATGCAGAACATCACGGAGTTTGGAGAGGATCTGAAGTTGGCTCTCCAACAGAACGCCATGAAGGGAAGGATTAGTGACAAGCCATCATGACAGCGACGCGCAATAGACTATTGAGGATCATTTGGTCAATACAGCATTGTATAACGTGACTGCGACAACGTGGTCATGGGGGCAAAAGGTGATAGTCTCGTTGACGGGGGGAAATTCGACAGGAAGACTGAGCGAACTATTAGCACTCACGGGCATGACGATGTCACCCGCATCCACTTCCATTATCTACCTGTCTTGCTTCTCGATTTCAATGAGATACTAGGCTTCATTACACGGCAATCAGCATTCATCGGCACTTTCGCGTGAGATATTCAAGTCGGAGGTTCAGTATCGTCCTGAAAATGAGCCCCAACGATACCAAAGCATGGTCAAAAAGGGAATATGTCAAGGTGTCACTGGCAGCGAGAGTCATAAGGATAAGCGGGAAGAAAACGACTCCCATGATCTACAAGAGACTTACACGACGTTCTGGGCTCTTCCTCCTTTGCGCTGACAGCCTGGCCATTGACATCAAGGATTATCGATTAGCAGTCGATCGATTGGGTGTTATTTCTGATCACGGGTACAAAATTGGTCCCTGTATAAATGTCAAACGGAAGCGCCGTTGTCACGAGTTGAAGGTCTCACGGAGACTACATTCCAGTATTCCAGATGCATAAAAATTTACGTGTGATGTATATTGCGAGCAGAGAAGTGACAATGTGATTCGTGTCTGAAAGTAGACACTGGCTCCGGTGACCCGGACTGGAAGCCAATGGGATCCGTGTTCTGTGACGTGAGTGTAGGGGACTCCTGTTCATTGGTCACCGACCCAGAGTCCGCACCCGCAACGTGTATGATCAAATTCGGCGGCTGCCGAGTTCATTTCAGTCACGTGCCGCCACACTGGCCTGTCCGCAGTTACATGAAATGAGGGTAAAAGGTTATAGACAGAAGCTCTGACGCGCGAGGAAATTGAGGAGGGTCAAAGGAGGTTGCCTACCATCCTAGCATGATCGGTACTTTCGCTGTAAGTGCAGCAGGTACAGTATCTGGGTCACTGTACGGCATAGCGCGACTTACGGGGCCCGGAGGGCTTTATTAGGAATGCGAAGATTGTGAAATGGACTGCATTTGCTTCCATGGCTAACGCGCTGATGTTCTAAACATAGGCTCTGCACACCATCAGTTTTTTTCACTAGTATGGTTGGACAAGCTCTCCAGGTCCCGGTTGTCCGTGTATGTGGAAAGCTATGCCTAGTAGTGTCCTGTGTGACGCCGTGTCCAATAGCTATCCAGTTTTGCTTCCACGAATGAGCATCCCCTTCCCGCCCTTCATCTACTCCCAGTTTCTCTACATGGATCGGACAGAGAGAAAACCGTAGCAGTGGTCAATAGGTACTAGGTTTCCGCGTCACGGTAACCTTTGCACAACGGATCTGACGCAACGGGGCTCTGTAGCCGTACGTTCAAGGATAGGCCGCTCTCACCGGCGTTATCCGATGTGGGAGTAATGCCAATCTAGACCTCAAAGTCCTATCCCACCCTCTGAGGCGTCATGAGATATAAGGATGGTGTTGCGAGAATCCGGTCTTTACCGAGTTCTGACACAGTATTTCCATGTCCGTCATGTAACGGCCCCCGTTATTATTATCCCATAGAGGAGACCATGATCAAGATACGCTCGAATGAAAGCAGCGAGCGCAGCAACAAGCGGTGCATTCCGTGATTCGACGCGCCCCTCATGTGGCCCTCGTGCAGAAATCCCGATTCCTACGTCGTATACTGTGATACGTTCGGTGGCCAGAGAATGTACCACGGGGAACGAGCGCAGCCAGGTGGAACGAGTTAGACTTGAACTACACCAGAGGCCACATTTCTCGCTCGGCCTCCATCGTCTTCGTCCACACATCGAATACCAAGGTCCCAGCCCAGGATCAGGATCAGAAGGATGGTCTCCCTGGATCTCCAAAAAAACGTATGTTATTCCTTCATTGGGTTAAGGCCGTCCCCGGCACTGAGCCAGCGCCAAACTCGTACTCCACCCCTCCGCCTCGGATCCTCTTCGATTCCATTACCTCCACGCCATACCTCTATGTAACCCTTGGCTCGCAAGACGTCCTCAACGCCGGGTTGGCGTAGCAGAGCGCCAAAAAGCACAAGATGGCTCGGCCACACATAACGATGCGGGACATCAGCCAAGGGCGAGGACGGAAACGTGCTATCGACGTGTTCCGGAAACTGCGCAGACAGAAATGCTGCGGGATTCGCAAAGAATATGCTAGTCTCGTCTCGATACGTAGAGAGATCCTCTCCACTATGTAAGGAGTTGAAAGCGGTCAGTAACTGAGTATGCAATGGAAAGTCCCCAAACTTACTGCAACGGCGGTTCACAGGTTAGGCGCCATACGGGGATGTGACGATGTAGGTGAGACTGTGCTGGGGTTGAGTGACAGGGCATTAAAAAACCAATGCTGCGCAGTTCCGTGTCCGGTCGACTCCTGAGATAAGAGAGTACCCCGATCTGCGCGGAGGAATGCCAACGGACTACGTAGAGCGAAGGTGCTAGGGAGAGTAAGGATAGCAGTACGACATAAGTTCGTTTAATGTTTAGTCCTGTGTTGCGGGCATCATGATGGGGAGTAGTGCGATCGGAGAATGAGATGAGAGACCGTGCGGCAAGAAGGTGCATCATGGGTACAAGCGGGTGCAGAAATCGCCATTCCTTGTGCCCGGCAAACGAGAACACCGCGATAGTCCACACCACGGTGTAGACTAGCAACCGATGATGGCCTGGACCATGCATGAAAGCAAGGTAGGCGCCGTGCAGGACGAAAGGCAGAGCAGGCCCTGCTAATAGCGGGAGGGCCTGTGTGGAGTAGTAATGCCATGGTGCGGAGCCATAGAACAGCGAGACGGACGAGGCGTTGACACGGAGAAAATTGAGCGGAGTGAAAGTTGGCGCGCGATAGTAGGCGCTGTCGAGCGTGAAGAGCAAACAACACGCCACACAACTGCATGACATGCGTAAATAGGGTGAAGAATAAGTGCTCGAGGACGTACAGAGTTAAAATGCTATCTGTGACGAACACGCGTAGCAAGGTGGAGTTCTTGCGGAATCGCCATAAAAGAGTTGGAAAAAGAAACGCCCAAGTGATAGCGCTGGTGACTCGGACTGAGCAAGCTAGAGAAACGAAGAGCAAGAATTTACGAAGTTGTAATCTGTGTGTGTCACAATGTCATCCTGAATGCCCAAGAAGAATCCATGCAGCACACCTGGAGGGAAGGACTGTGGTGTCCCAAGGGTAGTAACACAACGCGATGGTCGTGAGTGTCGTTTCTAAAGAGTTGGACATCGAACGAGATAAGGATAGAGCGTGAAAGAAGGATGTCAAGGAGAGAAAGAACTAGAAAAGCATTCTGCATCAGATATAGATATGGCGAGGGGAGGATGGGACAGCCTACAGTTGCGGGTACACATCTCTGGCCAAGAATATTCCGTGAAAGCTCCCGAACCCATATATCAGTTCCAGCAGCTATTACACCATGTAGTACCTTCGGCGCAAAGATCTTCGTTCCGCATAAATGATTTACTGTAATGATCTAGAAAGCGTTCGGAACTGACGCACCAGAAGAGAAGTTCCATCTAGGCGGAAGACTTTGAGTAACCAATAGATAGGAACGTTCAATGCAGGATACAAGATGCCGCGTATAGGTGACTTGGACGTCCACTCCCATGTCAAGTCTCCGTATCCAAAGACGAGGAAGTGCGCCGGTTCCAAGGCTTGGAAATACTCATCTGGCTGGAAAAATGTGCGCGTGGCCAATGCGATGATGACGCGTGTCACGAGCGCGAGTGCTGTAGCGTTCTGCATAGTAATCGCAGCCCTTTCGATTACTGCGAATTACAGCTGGCTAGGTTTACCCGTGACTATGGTTGACGCTCGTTTTGAGAAAGGACGGAGCAGGCGGCAGGCCACATGATTTGCACCCGGTCCGCTTCACCCGAAGCGTCCCGGCGTCCCGCCGGCTACCACTCAATCATCCAATAGCTCATTGGGTGTTCTTTCCCGGCTTGTGTCGTGGAAAACGCCACTGATTGTCGCGGTCTAACTTGAAGAACATCCAACTCAACTTGACCATGCGGCAGTCACGGTCTTTCTTTTCTGGGCTACTAATTGGTTGCTGAATGACTTATCGCAACAATGGTATGAGACCCATGTGCAGTGAGAGTTCAAGCTGGAACCAAACCACCCAATCGGCGCTTGTGTAACTTGGTGCAAAGGTAATTATGGGCCAATCTGCGCACTCGGAAGTAATACTTGCTAGTTACCACGCCTCGAATTGATGCGTCTGGATTGTTTGTCCGCAGCAGCTTAGCAATTCTGTGACCTGGTACCTATTCCACCTACAGCTGTGCACACGCCACGTAGACTAGGAACTGAGAGGCCCAAGGTAGCACTTTCCTTAGTCATCCATAGCCTGAGAGTGGTTTTATCGCCATCAGCAATCTTGGGGAGAAGAGATTTGAACCAAGTAAGGCTTAGGGAGCAATTCCCTACTAACTTACGCAAAAACATTGACGGCCTTCCTCCAGGGAGTAAGCAGGTAGCACGCGTAGTAGAGATGACTCGGATCAGGTAGCTAAGTAACGGTGGGATCTCGGGGTCTGACTCAGACATTTGCACCATGGGGCTGAGTAACATTGCCTAGACAACTGATACGACCGACAGCGGCAGCACCATGCTTCCACACTGTCAGCAGCCTATGGTTCCGCTAAGCAAAGAAGGGCCGATTGTCGGATCCGTTTGTTCGGTAATCAGTGTCCCCGGGCCGGCCTCACATGATAGCCCCCCATCAGGGAAAACCTCCAGACCCGAGATAATCTGGGATAGAGAAAGGACGTGATTCATTTCAAACTTCATCAATCATCTCTCGCTAGCACTCGCTAGCGTTCGCTAGCCCTGGTAGCGCGGGAGGTTTTCCCTGATGGGAGCGTGTCGTCCGAGTCGTCAAGCATCTGATCGCAGGGCGTTAACGATACGCGAGGCGCCAGTTGATGCAAGAGCGATGCTGAGGTTGCATGACACAAGCACATTCGTGTAATAGCAAAGGCTGACTAGCGCGGACTAACAAATCTTGCATATACTGTCGAGGCGCACGCATCAAACGACACAACAATCTTCGAAGAAGAAGAAGTAGTTTACGGTAACTGTCACGGAAAGCTTGATTTCTAATCCAGATAGACGAGTAATCCTCGATTCGAATCATACAGAGAGGATCTAGAGCACGTAACAGAGGCCTTGAAAACAAGTTTTCTGTGATTAGAAACATCAACCTTTAACATACAGGTCAACTGGGCGACGGAATCCTGAACAACTCATCGGTCAAAGACGGTACGGGGAAATCCACCAGCAGATTTGGATACTCACGGCCTTCACCAGGCTCGCCAAGCCTCTGCCCAGGCTTGAACCCGATGGAACATAACACTACGTCAAAACCCTCGGGCTGTATCTGCAATGTCTGCGCATTCTCCTGGAGTGTCTACATCACGGGGAGCTCATCAGTCAACTACCGGCACAAGAAGGTAGAGGTGCGCACAGGATGAAGCTTGCGTGCTTTGGTGTACGACTCGCGCGGTTGCGCTTCAAGGACAAAGGTACCACCGGGTACTAAAGCGGCATAGACGCGGTCAAAAAAGCGCCTTAAGCCCGCATCGCCGCCATTCAAATGAATCCACTTTGACACCGAGAACCTTACAAACGAAGCACGCTGTCAGTTTGTTCGTTTCAAGTTGGGGCGCAGATAGTGGGGAACTTACGCAACGATGACGTCGTAGCCCGCCTCGTCTTCTGGGATGCGCTCGTTTACCCAGTCAGCACGGCGGAAGGAGAGATTGTGCGGAAATGCATTTTCAGAAATGCCAGAGTCGAGCGCATCACTTGAGGGAATCGGAAGGGGACCAAACATGTGCTGGCAGGACGCAGGAAAGTGATCGGGAGCCGGTGGTGTATCCCGAGGTGGGTGAGGCGAACGTTTGCGTTTGTGATGGGACGTGATGGGGGAAGGGGGTCTCTCGGCGAGAGGCGGCGCTTGGTGACTCCATAGTGTGCGTCTACGCCGCCAGGCCATGCGCACGAGCGTGTCGTCAATGTCGACGCCGATGACGCGACGGGCACCCCATAGCTGTGCTAGGCGGTGAGACGAGTTCAGATTCAGCGTGCGGCTAGGAGAGAGATGCAAGACGCGCCTATCTCGCAAGAGACCCAGCCTTCGTTACAGCCGACATCGAGCACGCGGGCGTTGACGAGGAGTTCGCGGGGTAGGAGCGCAAGGCGAGAGTCGTGTCCACCTGGGTGGTGATAGTGATACCTTGAAACGTCGGAATCTACATCATGGGTGGCTCAGGGTAAGCTCGACCAAACGTACCCATGGTAGTTATGGTAGTTTCCATGCGTCGGGATGGCAGAGGAAACGGTGGTCATGTCTTAAGAGCAAGTTTACTGTAAGTTGCGGTGGTCTGACTTGGTGCCTCGGGCTAGTCGCCACTGATCAGGAACACACTGACACATGTTTTAACAATACAGTACGATGAATGTAATACAGTGACAACCACTGAGGCGGTCCTGATCCCACAATTGAGTATTCGTCCCGCACTGCCCGTAGAATGCCTGTATTTCAAAACTCTCAAATGTCTCAAGCGAGGGATGTTTGCCAGGGTTTGCATGGACAGTACGCGTCCTTGGAAACCAGGTAGAGTAGAAGGGTCATCCTGCTGATGTTCTCTAGTGTTCGGATGGGAAAAGAGTGTCCCCGTGGGGTAACATCGGTCCGAGCCCTGCCCGCGGTTCGCTTGCGCCCAGCCCGGTGCCCTGGGCGCAAGAGTCCTCGATGTGCCATTTGCGCAGATCGTATCTTCAGCCCATCAGAGCTAGAGCGCCACTGCCAATACATCTCCGCCATCAACTTGTCAACTCGATCCACGTTTGTATATAAAACGAATCAGCTGGAACAAGCGATTTCGAGCGACCTCTTGGCGCCGAGCGCTCCTCATCTTTCCACCCACTCCCATTCACATCATGGGCCCACACCTTCTCGGGCTCCCAGATGAGCTTCTCGTTCTTATCCTCGTCTTTCTACCCCTTAACAGTATCACTGCCTGCAAACGTTCATGCTGGCGCCTGCGAGCCGTCATCAGACAATCAGGACGGTTACGATGTCGGATACGTACCATGAAAAACTTCATGGAGGACCTTTCGCCCCCAGGCCTCTCGACCTCTGACTTCCTCGATAATCTGAGGAAGTGGGAGAGGGCCTGGTTGACACTCAACATCAAGAAGGGAGCGGCCTCGCACACCATGTTCAGACCGTTCGACGTTCAATGCGACTTTCTGTTACAATCCGGATACCTCATACAGGTGCGCAAGGGAGCGAGGCCAGGCTGGTCGCACCTGGATCTTTCTGTCCAGCGCGCCCTCCGTGAAAAGGCCTCCGATTCCGAGTGGACAGACGTTCCACTTGAGGCCGAAGCCACCACGGGTGGATGGGCGCTGGATGTTGATCAGGATTTGGTAGCAGTCTCGCTTCTATCGTGAGGTCTTTCCTTTGCAGATATGCATGCTCCCATCCTCACTTGTGGTGTGTTTTCAGCCGCAGGAAACGTCTGGAAATTCGTCTATTGCGCTTCACTACTGGGACAATACACGACTCCGCTGTCATCCCAGTGATTCAGCTAGAGTTCGAAGGGAAATACGACAGGTCCTTCGGGACTCATATCGAGATCATGGGCGGCCACCTCGTCGTGCTCTTTGCTCATGGGTCACTCTTACGTAGTTATCAATCAATATATGTCGTTGACTGGATTCAAGGTCTTATCTTATACGTAAGCATCTTTCCCCTGACCGCGCAGGTTTCCTCTTTGTCTTTGCGAGCTTTTTATGTCTCTTATAGCGGCAGCGCGCCAGCGCGAATACGTTTTTCCCTGTCTTGACATCCATATCAAAAGACACTTTGGTGCTGGGGCGGAAACGTGACTGGGCGTTGGAACTGTGTAGGATCACAAAGGAGGGAGATACATTGACTCTCTGCACGCTTTGTAGACTCAAGCTTCCAGCTGTCCACCCAAAGACCCGAACCAATCTTACGAATTTCAGCAGGACATCCTCGTCCACTGCTCCTCTATCTACTTCGAAGCGCCAATCGGCCCTCCCGTTCAGAAGCTCGCTTGCCGAATCCGTCTTGTCCTTCTCTGTGAGCGTGCGACGCAGCGAGCGGTCCTTCTTGGAAAGCAAAACATTTTTTTTCTACGCCCTTCCAATCAGCCTTCGCATCTTGGCCGCAGAGGTCGTCGCGCAAAACCCTGGAAAGTGGGATAAAAACGAAAAAGCGCATCATACATCAAGTTGGCTGCGTCGACATATCCGCCGCACTCCTTCGAACCCGCCCATCATCGTGCCCTGGGAAGACTGGGGTCCAAAGACGACGCGATGGATCGACTCTACCGGCTTTTCGGTACGCCAAGCGCTGTGTGGGATGCGGTGTGCGATTTCAGAATGGTCCGGACGGAAGGTGCGTGTGCTGGACTTCAATCCCGGGCGCCTTCGCCGGGTCGTGGCTGTACGTGACTCCGGAGGGAACGGGGGAAAGGTCGTAGAACGGCTGGCCGTGACTTCTCCTAATACCATCCCCGCTGGGAAATGTTTCCTGCAAGACTTTCAGTCAAATCTTCCTTACTACGAGGTCAGGAGAAGCGGAATCAAAGGTGACATCGTCATGGACGACGAGTGGATCGCACAGATACAGGTATGTCTCAGTCACCTACGAAATGCAGAAATGTCATATTTATCTTCCCGTACCGTTCAGTATAATGGGATGTCGGATACCTCTGGCCATTCTATCTTGGTGCATTCTATCGTTGGGGCGGCTCATAGGTGTATCAGAGAAAACGGTGTCTGTTGTCTACATTATTTCCGCTTGTAATTACTCGTTCCGGTATGATTACAGTATGGTTAATACGCGAAACATGAAACGCGACGTGCGTGCGGAAGGGCTGCCTCGCGTTGAGCATGCGTTGATGCGTGCTGTGCACAGCCCCGTTGAGCGTGCGAGTGCTTGCGGGCGTGGCTGACGTAACCTGATTGAATGATTCGGTCACGAGGCTTTAAGGGTGCGCCTCGGACAGGCGAGCTCTCCATCTGCCCTTTGTCTTATCTCTCTGTCACTCTCCACCATCGTACAACGCGATGTTCGGATTTTTCTCCCGCAAGCAGCAACAAGCTGCGAATGTATCAAATCTTCAGTCGGACGCGATGGCAATTGACTCAGAACCTCAACAGCTTCGCACGCCCTCGCCCTCCGAAGCGGCGTTTAACAACGGCCCCGGCGGCCCAGCCGTAAACGCAAACGTCGCGATGGCCTCTCCCCCAGCACCGGCGCAGGTGCCACCTACTCCCGAAGCCCTACACTCCCTCGTCACCACCATCCCCGCAAAGACCCTGCACTCATACGTGCTCGCTCACATTCCGACCGCGCCGCCGGACACCCTCGTCTCCTTGGCCTCATTCTTCGCGACGCTCGCCCCCCCGCCGCTGCTCCACTGTGTACGGTGCCACGCCGACTACACAGAAATCGAGAACGATGACCGCTCCTGCCACGTGCCGCACGATGACGATAGCGCCGAAGTCGAGTGGATCGGCTCGCGCGGTAAATACGAGTATGAGACGTACTATGGGTGCTGTAGCAGAACGGTTGAGGGCGAGGGTGACCTCGGCCCACCAGACGGATGGTGCTACGAGGGCATGCACACGGTGAGTCCCTCAAAACTTCCCCTTCACCCCTCCAACGTGGGGTGAGGAAGCCCCAGTACACAGCATACTAATCTCAGCCTTACTTTTATGCGGCGACGCATTGCAGACAGACATCAAGCGAGCGCGGTTCCGCGCAGATTCGACATTGGCCGATGACAAGCTGGTCACTTGCCTCGAGCTGAACTGCCACAACATCCGCTCACGGCTACAAAGCGCAAAGGCAAGCACAAGCGCAAGTCCCCGCCGCGCCAAGCGCGCACGTCCACCACCCGGCGAGGGCGACGTTGCTGATGACGATGGTGCCTCCGCTGGCACGGAAGACACGGGCATTGCGGAGATCGCACTGGGCGTCGGCGCGCTGGGGAGAAGGACAAGGGCAAGGGCAAGGGCAAGGCAAAAGAGCGCGCAAAACAACCCAAGGCGGCGGCGGCAGCTGCTCCCGCTTCAACATCGAAGCCTGCGCGGGCGCGGGCGCGAGTGCGCGTGCTGGCGCCACACGAACCTGAAAGTGACGGCGGGAATAGCAGCAAGGCGGGCAGCGTGAGTGCACCCGCACCCGCACCCGCACCCGAGCCCGCACCGGCTGCTCGGCAGCGCAGGCGTCTACCACGGCCGCGCCCGCTCCCGGACGGCAAACCACGGAGCTCTGCATCGTCCGCTGGCAAAGTGGCGGCGGCGGCGGCGTCGCCCCCCTCGTCGCCCAACTTGCGTGGGCGCAAGCCTCCGTCTGGGTCCAAGATGGACTCGGTGGAGATCGTCGTGCGGTCGCCGTCGCGGAGCAGGACGCGCTCTCGCGTGCGCGGGAGTGGTGCGGAGACGGGGGAAGAGAAGACGATGACGGACTCGGAAGGAAAGGTGCGGAAGCGGCGGAAGGTCGCTCCCGCTGCCACTGTCTAAATGAGGTGTGGATGGCCACGGGTGGCCTCGCTCAGACCTTATCTGATATCTGATATCTGATTTGATCGATTCAATCGGACATATTTATCGTGGCTTACATTATGATGTCATCTTGCTGTATTGTCCGGGTCGTATTCACATAATGTTTTTGAGAAATCGTCGACGTACTGACAACTATTGCATATTATTTTACGAGAATGGAAAAAGGAAAGGCCAAGCGGAGCCTGGGGGCGTTTTGCGTTTTTTCTCAATAGGCGAGCGTAAGCCTGTGGTTGGTGAGGGTTGGCACGAGGAAAGGGATAAAAGGACGCCGAGACGTCAAAGTGGTGATATGTCAGCGCCTTGCATCGTATACGGTAACGTTTTCTGGGTGGCGTTGGACTCGGAGGCGACGCACGCTGACTCCGAGTCAGAGCACGCGATAGCGATGGGAAGTTTCGAGAAGGGACATTTTCCATGTAGCATCATGCAATACTCGGAGCTCGGTTGGCTGCATTAACTGGGTTGATTATCGGATATACTTGCGAGCGCTTACTAGGTGAGGCCTGTGAGGTCCAAAGTAGTCACAAGACAAAAAGTCTGCAATGTATTAAACCATGTCTAGATTTCGCTGTATGATAATGCAAAACAGTAGCACTGAATAAAGGTAACTGAGAATGTGTGCGTTTAAATTAGGGGGCTGGGGGTAGAGGTTAATATCCAGTACAGTATAAGTCGTGGTGAAGATACAGCAAGTCCGAGAATGGAGAGCCCGGGGTTCGGTCAGACCCTCGTGCGACCGAAGATGACGCCACCCTCGAAGGGGACGATAGGATAGCTGCGATGATTGGGTTTGGGCTTCTCCGAAAACCTCAAGCTCCGTTTGGAAACAAAAGAATAAAAATTACCCCGCGCTTCTGCTGGGGAGCTGATGTAGTCTTCTTCGCAGAGGCGGTGGAGGCTGTCGATGGCGTACTGTTTAATGGTGGAGAGGCGGAGGACCTCGTCGTTCGCGCAGATTAGCTTTAAACGAGGGCCAGTGGAAATAAACTGCCGTATGTGTGTCAATGGCATTTCGGCTTTTGCGACGTGGACGATGCCCCGAAACGACATGTACAGAGACCATGTGGCGGGGGAATCGTCGCACGTAGTCCAGGCCAGGTGCCACCCGTTCACGTCCTCGAAGACGGTGCCGCACAACACTGGGCCCTCGAACAACCTGTTTGTAGAGAGAACGATGACCCAGTGTTCGCAGGAATAGTCGGATACGTAGACCGCGATGCCGATGTGGCTGGTAGGGTACGAGCGAACCTTTCGGCCAGCCATGATGACGAAGTAGTAGAGGGATTAGATGTGATGAGAATGCTGCTATCGGGATGTTATCAGGTGGGATGTCGACGCTGCAAGTAGTGTGGTCCCTTTATAAATAAAATCTAGAGTGCGCATTTCTTTAGCCCAGATCAGACTACCACAGTCCGAGACGCAGGCCATGCAGCTGGTAGGAGCCACATTTCCTGTGGATGTCTCATAAGGAAGCAAAAAGGCGTTAGAAAAAAAAGGAAGAGGGAGTCCGCTAACCAAAATGTGGAGAAAAATCGTCCATGATAAGTGGTCACAAAAGCAAGATAGAAAGACCACAATGATCTTACACGCAAAAACGATCTTGTGTCGTTGTCAAGCCCCGGATATGAAATAAACACGATGACAGTTAATATTTGACCTTGGCATTCGATGAGTGTCCAACGTTCAACGTTTAACGTCGAGAGATTTCGAAGTTGAAGGTCAAGGTCAAGGTTGTCGCAGTGCCACGTGACGTTTGAGCGTGTGTCATGTCATGTTCTGTATGGACCTGGCTGCAATTGTGGCTCTCGTGGTAATGAATTCCCTCTGCATTTTGAGAGGCGGACGATGCCCAAAAGGGCCCGGGGTCAGATATGGAGCCCAAGGGTCGGAGAGTTCTCGCACTTACGCCAGGACTCGTGCCACCCGTTCGCAGTCTATGACATTGTTCCGTACGGCACTATGCCCTCGAACTGACTGTTTGTAGAAAGAACGATGACCCAACGCTGGAGAATATTGCCGGTCGTGCAGGGCGCTACACCAATATAGAAATTGGCAGGTGGACATGACACGAGGCATTGCGTGGCGGGTATGTGACAGCGTGGCAGAGGGATAGATGCGATGCAAACGCTAGGATGGGGATGTTGCTGGATGGAGATCGACGCTAGAAGCAGAATGAGCCATTTTATGATCTGGTGCGCAATTTAAGTTGTTTGTGCCCAGACGCAGACTCCCACCACAGTGAGAGGAGACGCGAGCAAGGCAAGTGTGGATGTCTCTGCATTGCTACCAGTGCCAACTAAAATCTTCAGAAAGAAGAAAGGCTACACAGGCAGTGGTATTGATCTAGCGTCGTTGCCGTACGCCTCCTGGAATGAATACTGTGGTGGAGGAGACCGCCAGCGCTACTCGGCCACGTGGGGGACAGGTCGTTTCCTTCTCTTTACAACATCGACCTTGTCATTCGCCAACTCACTTTGAGACTCTATCTTCTCGCTTAAACTGCCCAATCATGTCTCACACTCAGCCCACACCCTCCTCATCCTCCAACTTCGCGCTTATCTTCGATGACGCATTGAAGGCATACCAAAAACGCACAAAACACAACCTTCTCGAACATCCTCTTGCAGTCCAACTCCAGGCCTGCAATTCTACCACTTCTATCCTCACCCTCCTTCATCAACAAGTCCACGAGTTCAATCAGAATCGAAGTAGTGATGAAAGGTTGTCAAAATGGTTAGACCCGACAGTAAATGTCCTATATGCATTGTCAGGGAAACTTGGAGAGGGTGTTGGTCTCGTATGCTTCGTTACTGCTCGTCTGGCATTTTCCTCCTTATGTTCATTTTTTTTCAGGTTTATTCACCCGCCAAAATGATCTTTGCTGGAGTTGGAGTCCTCCTTCTAGTGCGTACTTCCGTAATACTTTGCGTGGGTCATTGACGCATCTACACCTCCCAGGCAGTTGAGGATGTCCGAGCGAGCCAAGACATTCTTGTTGATATCTTTGAACGGATCGAAATGTTTTTTCGTCGTCTGGAAATCTATGTCGAGGTGCCTCCGACGGCAGAAATAATGGATATTGTGACTCAGATTTTGGTGGAAGTACTCTCTATTCTTGGAATTGCGACGAAGGAGATCAGGGAAAGCCGGACGAGTGAGTGATATGTTTACAAATATACTGCAGTTAACTGAACGACGTTGAGAAAAATATGTGAAGAAACTTTTTGGAAGAAGAGATCTGGAAGATGCATTGAAGCGGTTAGACAAGTTGACACACGAAGAAGCTCGGACGGCGACAGCAGAAATTCTGAAAGCCACGCGTACCGTCGACGAGAGAGTTGCCCGTGTTGACGCTAGGGTAGCTAACGTTGATGACGGGGTGAGGGCGGTCGACGGCAAGATTGCTGTTGTCATACATGGTGCGCAAACCATGCTCACCCATTCACTGAAGATAATAACTTTGAATTGCCTAGACGGAAACGAAGCAAAGGAAGTCCTCCGACAAAGGGCCAGCAACGTAGACAAGGTCAAACGTTCGTTGTCTTCTAATTTCATTTTTCATCAGTGCTGAGTTTTGACCCCACGTCCTTCTAGACAGCCAATTACGGGAATCTATTCATAAATGGCTCTCCCCATCCGACCCTTCTACGAACCACAATATTGCCTGTGGAACCCGTCACGAAGGAACAACAACCTGGTTTTTTCGAGGGAGCATCTTTCAGGAATGGAAGATAACAGGTTCATTGCTTTGGCTCCACGGAAAACGTACGCCTTTCTCCGCTCCTTGCTCGGCAACCTCTCATGACACATTATATTGTAGCTGGCTGTGGCAAGAGCGTTCTTTGGTTGGTATATTTTTGATCATTCCTTGCAAAGTTACTGATATCGTATGTCAGTTCTACAATCATCCAAGATATTCAAGCCATGTGTGAGGCCGGACGAGCCTCGATGGCTTACTTCTATTTTGACTTCCGGGACGCCAACAAACAACACCTACATGAACTAATCCGTTCCGTTCTTATCCAACTTTCTGCTCATTCAAACCCTTTCTGCGATATTCTCTCACGTATTTATGAGACTCACGACAAAGGCAAGATGCAGCCTAGTGATGTTGTTTTGTCGAAATGCTTAAAAGAGATGCTCACGCTCGGAGATCGACAACCAACCTATCTAATAATGGACGCCCTCGACGAGTGTCCCGATACATCAGGAATTCCATCAGATCGAGAACGAGTCCTTCAATTTGTGAAGGATCTCGTCGAACTTGACCTTCCCAATCTTCACATCTGTATCACGAGTCGCCCAGAGGTCGACATACGAGATGTCCTTGAACCTCTGACCTCGCTTCGAGTTTCCCTTCACCACCAAAGTGGTCAGAAGAAGGACATTGTTGACTATGTCAAGTCGATTGTTTACTCTGATTCTGAACGAATCATGAAGAGATGGAAGATGGAGGACAAGAATCTCGTAATTGAGACGCTCTCTGAGAGAGCCGATGGAATGTAAGCCACTCACTTAACGCTTACGATACTCGTTCAAATTGTCAAACAGGTTCAGATGGGTCTTCTGTCAGTTGGAAGTCCTGCGTCACTGTCTTCCACCAAGTGTCCGGCGTACGCTGAATGAATTACCGGAATCCTTGGACGAGACATATGAGCGTGTACTGAAGGAAATCAAGAAACCGAATCGATATCACGCTCATCGATTATTGCAATGTCTTGTTGTTGCTATTCGGCCGCTTCAAGTCGCTGAGCTCGCAGAAGTGCTCGCAGTTGATTTTGATGACCCAGAAGGGATTGCAAAGTTGAACCCGAATTGGCGATGGGAAGATGAAGAACAAGCACTTTTATCATCATGTTCTAGCTTAATCACCATTGTCGAGTCGGATGATTCACGGGTTGTGCAGTTTTCGCACTTCTCGGTGAAAGAATTCCTGACGTCGCCCCGATTCGCTTTCTCCGGTGGAGATCTGTCGGGTTATCACATCACTCTGGAACCTGCGCATACAATCCTGGCGCGAGCTTGCCTGAGCACATTGCTACGGCCGGATGAAACCACAAAGAACGGGGTTCAGAAGATTTCTTCTCTGACTAGATACGCAGCTCGATACTGGGTCACCCATGCACAGTTCAAGAACGTATCTTTGCGGCTACAAAACACAATGGAGATGCTCTTTGATGCGGACAAGCCGTATTTTGCAGCTTGGCTCAAGTTGCACAACATAGACACCACACCTAAATTCAGTTCGACGTTTTTCATATTCTATCCCATCGTGAAATCAGATGCAGCTCCCTTGTACTACGCTGCTCTCTGTGGATTTTACGACTTGGCAGAACACCTCATCGCCAAGTATCCGCATCAGGTGAACGCCCGTGGCGGCTATCTTTTCGTACCGCTGGTAGCGGCTTTGGCAGGGGAGCATTATGGAATTGCAGAGTTACTCCTTCGTAACGGCGCGGGTACCACAGTGGATGTCCGGGGTGACCAGGAACGGACTCGATTGCACTCAGCAGTTCATGGTGGATGCGTCGAGCTGGCTCGATTTGTCCTGGAGCACAATGCAGACGTCCATGCCCGTACTCCCAGTGGCCGAACACCGTTATTCTATCCGTCAGAAGGCGCCGCGTCACGCAAAGACCCTGATTTTCTTAGACGGTTGGCTGACGTTGCTCGATTATTGCTTCAGCACGGAGCAGATGTAAATGCGCGACAGCATGACGGCCGGACCCCATTACATATAGCGGCAATCAATGGCAGACTGGAGGTGGCACGGGTGCTGCTCGAACATGGCGCGAGCGTAATTGAAGAAGACAACAAGGGCAAGACTGCGTTCCAGGTTGCGTTGGCTTGTGGAAACCACGAGATTTCGAAATTACTGTTGGAACATGGTGCTAGGAGCTTGTGACCACTGTTCGGTGTCTGATTTACGATTATTCTCCCTTCCCCTTCCTTTCCCGATACATCGGAACCCCTCACCTACCACCTCCCGGGCCGGTCTCGAGCCCCCAGCAGGGAAGTATCACGCAGTTTGTTATGTTTTGTAATACAAGTAGGGAAAGGGAATGAATGGGCAGCTGAGGTAATACGGGTGCAAATGGAAAGAAAACTAGACTAGACTCCATTTCCGTTCCAAACAGATGATCCTGATGAAGGTCCCTAGAAAACACAGTAAATACAACATGAGAGATCGCATTATCATTATCAGCCAACTTCAAAAACGGCATAAGAAGAAATGAATGGGGTTGCGGTTTCTGGGCTCGCTCTGATACGGCTCTATCCGGCATTCCGGCGGCCGCGGCCAGTGCTCTGGCTTGAGGAATAACCTGAATGTCTAAGGACCCGGTTGGTTTGGAGAATGCGAGTTCACTGTTCTGGGTCTGCGATCGATCGGAGAGGACCGATATTTACTCCGTAGTGGGTCTTGAGCACGGGGTGGAGTCCGGTGCATCAACCTGCCACTTACTTTTTTGGACTCGTACGAGTGAAAAAGTCGAAACGTTGGAAAGGAACCTAGACCCCCAAAAAAGTTCACTCACAAATTAATTTTCAGGAAGAAAGAAGCATAAAGAAACCCTCTTTTTCTTTTTTCCAAAAAATTCAAATGCTCAAACGCCGGTGGATATTTTCCTGATGTAATTGGAATCTGGTCAAGCATATGCTCGGGCCAAAATGAAACATACTCGGTGCGCCTCAGTTATTGATCCATTTTGTACCATTGTGACCTCTTCCGACTGCTTGCGACCTGGATGAGGATGAGGTGACAAGGTGTGTGTGAGATGAGGGTATGCGTGCCCGGAATGATAGTACTCAGTGCCTCGAGGCCTGGAAGATCTGACTCTTTGACGCCCCCAATTTGCTGCGAGGACTTGCGACCATATCATCGTCGATTCATCGAAGGCCTTCAACTCCTGAGGTGAGGCCCATCTTTTCTCGGCTTCGCCGAAATGCGTATCATGATGTCTTGGACCATTTACTGTAAGTAAATTTGACGGCTTCCGCCTCTGAATCATTTCAGCGTACCTAATGGGACCCCTGAAGAAGACAGGCGCGTTGAGAACTTGCTGGCCTCGATTGGAGTTCGTTCTGGCCAAGTGATAGCGAATCCGTTGGCGACCAATCAATCACGAGGGATATCAGCCAACTGGACGCACCGCAGACCGTGGAGAAACAGTCAGCCTGAGTGGCGCCGACCGTCAAGTTGGGTGTGGTGGAAAAGGGTCTGCGATGTGAGGTCGCTTAGGTCCGCGGCGACTCTGAAAACGGCCACACATTTCAGCACCCTTGGCATGACACATGCCAGTGGCTCGGATCTTGGGTGTTGGCGTTCGGTGGCGCCGAAGAAGATAGACGCGCTGAGAACTTGCTGGCCTCAATCGGAGTTCATTCTGGCCAAGTGATAGCGAATCCGTTGGGGGCCAATCAATCACGAGAGCTGAACCATACCGTGACTCACCGCAGACTGTAGAGAAACAGTCAGTGGCCTGGTCGACCTTCAAGTTCTTGCCCAAGTTGAGCGTGGTGGAAAAGGGTCTCATCAGCAAAACATCCATTAGCTTGTTTACTTGTCAACTTGTACAAGTAGACAAGTATACAAGTGGAACAAGCTGTAGTACCCACTTTTCACATTTCAGTCATTTGTACAGCTTTTTGTCCTACTTGTTGTACTTGTCAACTTGTGACCATAAGTTGGTAAATGCACTTGTGGCCAATTCTAGGTTACTTGTGAGCTTGTTGGCTTTTCCACTTGTACAAGCTTGTACAAGCTTGTACAAGTCAAAACAAGTTTGTGGCAGGTTTCCTGATGCTGCGATGTGAGGTCGCTTAGGTCGGTGGTGACTTCCGAAAATAGCCATACTGTAGAATATTAAAGGCTGTTAATGCGAGCATAATCGAGTGGCGAGAGGGGGAGGGAGAGAGTGAGAGAGAGAGAGAGAGAGTGTGTGTGTGTGTGTGAAGGACGGGAGAGAAAGAAGGACGCAGTTAGACTTAGGTGAGACACACGCGAGAGCTTTAAAACGAGAGGTGAGCAAATGCGATTGCTTAGTTTCTCCTCCTCGAGATAGAGGGTATTTATATACATACTAGCGGACACCCGTGCTACGCACTGGGGGCCTGGGGCCCACATTCGCTGTAAATGGCACAGACAATGTATGAATTTGGTATGAATTTGGTGCAAGTTATAATACGAAATGTGCTAGCCCCCCACGCCGTTTGGAGCCGATGTGATATTATCAGATATCATATCTGCATCGCCCCTCGCGTCAGCCCTTCCTCGTGCCACTTTTTCGTCCCACTCGCTCCCTCGAATTTGACCACTGCCCCGACCACACGCCACAGCTCTCTCGACGCCCACTCGTCTTTGTACTCAAGTCCGCGGCGCCCTCGACGCCCATCTGGCCCTCAAAAGGCCTCGCCTCTGCCTCACGGCCACTCTCGTGGTCTCTCACCGGCACGCTGGGCCACCTCCAGTCAATTTGTTTGTTTCTGTCCTGGTTTCGTCCTTGGGTATCATGTTCTCTTGCTTAGATCTTACTTTAGAATTTCATTACTTACAATTGTGACTTACTCTCCTCCTTTGGTGCCTTTCATACCTTAGATTCTCGCCTCGCATTCCCTTCATCCCCGCTCTTGATACAGCTTAGTCTCTGTAAGGTGAGCGTGCGCGTTGGGCTCGAAACGGGCCAATTCGTCGGAGCGCCCACATTCCCATTCCGAAGCCTGCCCGCCCCCCGACACACTGCCTCGACGCCGCTCCCCGACGCCTTGCACCTTTGAGCCTTGTGACCACAGCAGGACGTGTTATGGGCACTGTGAGGAGCGGCGAGATGTGCTGGGAAGGCCGTGTGACGGGCAGTGCTATCTCGAGCTCGAGTCATCCAGCAAACAGTCATCGTCGGAGTCATCCAGCAAAGTCGTCGTCGACCAATCACAATGCGTGTAACAGACATAGCGCCTTAATCGTCGACCAATCACGACGCGTGCGAAAGCCTTCGCGCCTTATAATATACTAGCGGTCACCTGTGCTACGCACTGGGGGCCTGGGGCCCACATAAGCTGTAAATGGCACAGACAATGTATCTCGGAGTCAGCACACCAGCCTCAGCATGTGGGGACGGAGGCGTTGAAGACGTGTCATTGACCCGAGACATAACTCTATCTCGAGTCATGGCAAAAATAACATAATCGGAAATGCGACCTTAATTTATCGACCAATCAGAACACTCAAATCAGGTGATCATGGCCAATCACGACGCGTGCGAAAAACCATCAGCCAATCAGAACACTCAAGACTGGCGATCTTGGCCAATCACGACGCGTGTGAAAAACCATAGTGTTTTATAATATAGAAGATATAATATAGAAGATTGAGTACCTATTATTGAGTTTTGTAAGTAACGAGAATGGGTCGCGTCGGCGGCATCGAGAAAAGGTGTGTAAGCGAGGGCTGAGCTTGTACGGCCTTGTATGTTGCTCTTGAGCGTAGTGTGTATGTATAAGGTGAAAAAGAAAGGGAATATAAAGGTGGCGAGTGTTAGCGTAGACGGGTATCTAAGTGGAATGAGCGTACAATAGTTGTATGGCCAGCGACACGAGGCGGTGTATAAGACTAAGGGGAAGAGGGAAAATATCGAGAAGGGAGTGGAATAAGGAATGTTTTGGTGCCTTGATGTTATGTCTTGCGCGGGCGGTCGTTGGCGAAGACGGTTTTGTTGGCAGATCGATGAAGTAGCGGGAAGAAGGATGTTTGTACGTATTTACAAGGTCGAACTTGTTTCTGTGGGCGTGGCGGGCGTTCCGACGGAGCTGATCCAAGCGCAGGTCCGAGGTTCTCCTTGATTGATACATTTCAGCGTCCTCGGTACGAACACATGGCTCGGATCTTGAGTGCTGGCATTGGAGCGCGCGCCAATGGATAATGCTTGCGAGACGCGCTTGCGAAAGGCGGGCCGGCGATGTAGTTTAGGGAGATTATTGCTGATGGGATTGAGATGAGGAAAACAGATCTGGGCGCAACATGGCACAACTCGGTGATTTATAAAGAAAGGACGTTCAAGGACCATCGATAAAAGACGGCCTGGGACAGCGGAGTCGCCACTTGTCGCGATGGAGCGATGGCGATGAGAGTGGGTTCTCGCAGAGGGACCATGATCAACCGTGACACGCCGCAGGTATTTCTGGGGAGTGCAGGAATTAAAGAAAACTCGTGGGCATTACCTGGCACGACAATGAATGATTGTGGCACGCCTAGATCTCGGAAGTGCTCGGAATGTAAGGGCGTAGTACGACTGTCTAGGCTGAAGCGCTGAGAGCGGGAATGGCAGTGGATGGCGACGAAGACGACACAACAGAGACTGGTCACTGGGGAAGTGGAGGGCTCACTGCTCAGAGGAAAGCGATTACGTCAACGTTGACGTCGAAGAACATGATGGAGAGTATCACTGACAGTGATGGCGATGACCAGGATGGCAATAGGGGCGACTCGGATAGAGCCGACGATAGTGACGCTCAGGCTTGAGCTTGGTCTGACGGACCCTTTGCTGGCGAGCCAATACTTGGCGAGGATGCACCCTACGAAGTCCAGAGTGCCAGCTTGCACTACTCGGCTGCGAACGAGCTCACTGCCGCGGATGCCAATGTTGATGAGGTCGGACAGTGATGAACGGGAAAGGTGGCAGCGTGGGCGAGGGAGTGTTGGAAATAGAGATAAACGGGCTAGTAGGTGAGGGCACTTGGCGATCGCGCTTGCAGCGACCGCGGTGCCGAGGGGGGCCCCGAAGCGGTCCTCTGCAAGCACAAGGGCGGGTAGCGGCCCTTAACTCGAAAACTCTCCGAGTCTTCCTGTGAATCTTGTCGATCTCTTCTCTTTAATTCCTTCCCAATTCAACCTCTTGACGATAAACCGAGCACTTTCCGTCACGCGTTAAGGGTTATTAAGACCCCCCTTCGTCTTCTTCCATTTTAATCTTCCATCTATCCCTCGATCGATATCCCTCTCTATTCGCTTACATCATCATCCTCTCTCGCATCTTCTATTCCTCTTGCGTCTGAGATGCATCCCGAGATCGAGACTGATCCACCGTTAGGTGGGCTCGGGTCTCCGCAGCTGGCGGCCCGGACTCGCTCACGCGGTCCACGCTACAACGTCACACCCCTCTACTGAGGACAATGCCGCAGACGTCTCAAATTAAATAAACTCATTGCAAGGAATATAGAACACCGCTCGGACTGAGGGGGAGTGTTGGAGATTCAGCCGGCTCGCGGCTCGATTGGTGTACCATACCTACATTTGGACTCTTCTAGGATGGTTCATCCCCCTTCATCGCTGGCCTTTTCCCTCGTGATTTCAGCTTCCCTGTGATTTCTCTCTGGTATTCGTACATACGCGCTGTATAAATAGCCACGCAGCCACGCTACGAAACAAACAAGAGTTCTTCTCCTCCGCCATTTCCCTTACTATACCATGTACGCGTACCTTTCGGTTATTTCATCACAATTTCTGAATTTCCTTTGTCAGGTCCAACACCACCACCACTAGCAAAGCCAGCAGTGAGCTACTCGCTGTACTACATCCCATCCCTTCAATGATAACTGACGGTCAATCTAGGCGCCAAACCGACGGGGTTCGGCTTTAAAATAAAGAACAATACCGCTCAGGATGTGCATGTCACGCTTCCCGACAATAAAGTGGTAACTGTCGACAAGAATGATACCTCGAGTACCTTCAGTGACCATGGGAGTTACTATACCAAGAACTCCTCGGGCAACGCGGGGAAAATATTCTTCACTGTCACTAAAGATAGGGATGATGGTACTGTCACCATTTCTCCTGGAGTGGTGGACGGTGAGTTCGACGTGATCACTAGTCTGGGTTAATTCAGGTTGGTAAACCTTGTTTGGTCACCACTGCACACTTCAGCACTTACTTACACACGGCAACAGGCATTCGTCAGCCCACATCAGTCCAAATTCAGCTTTGGACACTAAATATGTCATCAGGGAAGACCCTCCGGAATAGCCCGCGCTAGCGAGAGGTAGTATACTTGTAACCAAAATAAAGCGTATAATGCCTCCATAAATGTCAATAGCTGTCAGGAAGACCTGCCCGATCACTTGGGGCGCCACCAATAACGTAAAATTTCAGATGCTCATACCCAAGGACTCCTCTGGCACACAGCTGCAAGTCACGACCACAATGATCCCACTGACCTCTACGGCCGAGTCCTCTCTGACCGAACTCATGGAGGTTAATCTCAACGCCCTCAACTTGCGTACGCTCACTGGCTGTGACACAATGTTAAAATTCAAGTGTTGCACCTCTGGGTTCCCACCTGTCGTTGATGGTGGGACAGCCGCATTGCGGATGAAGACGAGTGCAGGGTCAGGCGAATCGGTGCCCCTGTCGCCGATCTACCTGAACGTAAGCATAGCAGGTTTGCTCACCCATTCTTGTGCTTCCAGTGCATTTCGAGATCTTGCTCCTCCCCTATTGTAAGCGTGAAGGTACAAGTCAGACAGATTGAGACGAAGTCGAAAGTCGAGAGACCTGCATTGCTGACTAAGGTGTGGGAGGCCGAATGGACGAGAATAAAGACGAGAGAAAGGCGAGATAGCTTTCAAATGTGAGTCGACATGGTGGCGCGGAAAAGCATTCAAAGTCGGAAGGCAAGGGGCGAGGGAGATGAGAAAGGCAAATAAAAACTTCGAAATTGGGCGAGAGAAGATAGAAGACAGAGGGTAATATTGCGAAAGGTTGCTGCTCTACATGGGGCATTTTGGGAGGACTTATATACAATTTTGAGCACCTAGATGAGATCCTGAAACAAGTATCGTACCGTTCTGGGATGACAAGTGGGTAGTAAGTACGGTCGAGACTAACTGTATGTGTATAGTCGGTGGTGAGTGCGAGAGCATTGGCCGATGTGGGCGAGCTGTAATGTTAGCACGAAGGTACGAGTCGACGTGCTTGTGAGATCGGCAGAGTCGAGTTCCAAGGGAGGGAAAAGAGAGGGAGATAAGATGAACGAGGGGGTGAACTGAGACACGAGTCGAGAGACTCACGTTGCTGACTAGGGTGCGCTAAGCTGAGTAGACAAGATAAGAGACGAGAGATGAAGACGATTTTGAACGCAAGTCAGCACGGCGGCTCGGGTAAAGCGTTCAAAGTCGGACGGCAGGAGGCGAGAAAGGGAGATCGATTTTGAACGCGAGTCGGCACGACGGCGTGGTAAAGCGTTCAAAGTCAGAGGGCGAGAGGAGAGAGAGATGAGGAAGGCAGGCAAGAGTCTTGAAGTCACGCGGAAGGGAAGAGGAAGATGGGATTTCGTGAAGATTGCTTGCTCTACACGAGTTTTAGAGTGTTTATATACAATTTGTAAGCACCTAAAACGAAGTCTGGAATAATCTAAATCGTATCGGCCAAGTGATAGCGAATCCGTTGGCGGCCAATCAATACGAGGGATATCACCAAACTGGACTCACCGCAGACCGTGAAGAAACAGTCAGCCTGAGTTGCGCCGACCTTCAAGTTGGGTGTAGTGGAAAAGGGTCTGCGATGTGCGGTCGCTTAGGTCCTTGGCGACTTCGAAAATAGCCATATATTTCAGCACCCTTGGTATGACACATGCCGTGGCTCGGATCTTGGTGTTCGGTGGCGTCGAAGAAGATAGGCACGCTGAGAACTTGCAATGCTGGCCTCGATCGGAGTTCATTCTGGCCGAGTGATGGCGAATCCGTTGGGGGCCAATCAATCACGAGAGCTATCAGCTGAACCATACCGTGACTCACCGCAGTCCGTGGAGACACAGTTAGTGGCGCGGCCAACCTTCAAGTTCTTGCCGACTTCAAGTTGGGCGTGGTGGAAAAGGACATATGCAGTGGCTCGGACCTTCAGTGTGGGTGTTCGGTGGCGTCGAAGAAGATAGGCACGCTGAGAACTTGCTGGCCCCGATCGGAGTTCATTCTGGCCGAGTGATAGCGAATCCGCTGGGGGCCAATCAATCACGAGGGCTATCAGCTGAGCCATACCGTGACTCACCGCAGTCCGTGGAGAAACAGTCAGTGGCGCGGCCGACCTTCAACTGAAGTTCTTGCCAACTTCAAATTGGGCGTCGTGGAAAAGGGTCTGTGATGTGAGGTCGCTCAGGTCCTCGGCGACTTGGAAAATAGCCATACATTTCAGCACCCTTGGTTTGAACACATGGCTCGGACCTTGAGTGGTTGGCATTGAAGCGCGCGCCCATGGTTCGCGCTTGCGAGTCGGAAAGGCGGCCCGTGATGTAATTCAGGGAAATTATTGCGGACGTTCAAGCTCCATCAATAAAAGAGGGCCTGGGACGGCGGAGTCGCCACTTGTTGCGATGGAACGATGGCGATGAGAATGGGCTCTCGCAGAGGGGCCATGATCAACGTCCCGCAGCGTATTTCTAGGACGTGCAGAGATTAAAGAAAACTCGTGGAAATCACCTGGCACAACGATGAATGATTGTAGATCTCGGAAGTGCTTGGAATGTAAGGGTGTACGGTATGACTGTCTAAGCGCAAGCGCCGTGAATGTAAGGGCGTACGACTGTCTAGGCGGAAGCGCTGAGAATGTAAGGGCGTACGATTGTTTGGGTTTCGAAGCACCAATCATTTACATCGTTGAAAAAAAGAAAACAAGCGGAAGAATCGCAGAGTGAACGATAATGCCAGGAGTGGGTGAAAGACTCGAAACGGGTGGAGGACACCAGCCCACGTACTAAATACCAGAGGAGAGGAAAGGTTGTTTCAAGTGTGCAGCCTTGTATCTCGGGCCTCCGAAACATGATCTTGTGTCGTTTTCAATGGACTGACTAGATCAGAAGTCGTCATGTGTCACGGCCCAGTATAGACCTTTTTTTTTTTTTTACGGCCACCCCACTCCCCTGTACGTCGCCTACCTTGGGCCTGGCTCCATTAGACCATTATGCATTAGGCCTTAGGGGCTGCAATGGGTAGGTCAAAAACATACATAAGAGCTCAACTTACGTAGGATCACACAACCACCCAACTTGAACTACCTACCATCCGCTAAGTCGACACCCTTGAACACCCCTCACTATACCATGTACGTACTCTCGTTCATTTCATCGCAATTTCTGAACCTCCTTTGTCAGGTCCAACGTCATCAAGCCCAGCAGTGAGCTACTTGCTGTACTACATCCCATCCCTTCAATGATAACTGACGATCAATCTAGGCACCAAAGAGCCCGATTCGACCAAAAAGACGGGGCGTGGTTTTAAAATCACGAACAATACCGATGGGGATGCGTGGGTCACGCTTCCCGACGATACAGTGGTAACTGTCGCCAAGAGTAAAACCTCGACTACCTGGAATGACAGTGGGAAGTACGTTGTCAAGAACTCCTCGGCCGACTCGGGGAAAGAATTCTTCACTGTCACAAGAGATAATGACGATGGTGCTATCCACGTTTCTCCTGGAACGGTGGACGGTAAGTTCAATGTGACCACTATTCTGGCTTAATTCAAGTTGGTAAACCTTGTTTAGTCACTGCACACTTCAGCACTTACTTACACACCGCAACAGGCATTCGTTAGCCCACATCAGTTCAAATTCAACTTTGGACACTAAATGTGTTGGCTTTTTCCATGTTCAAATAGCTCAGTTCTCAATTTGATCGTGCACGTTCAATCCCACTGTATCTGAAAAAACCCTCGATTGAGTACTTCAGTGACCTGATTGGCCGAATGCTCTGTTGGCTATCCTTCGAACATAACCGAAGGATGAGTGTCACACCTACTGGTCCGGTCCGGTTCCATTTTGAAGAATCGGGACCTGCACGCAGAGAGGCTTAGAGCAGGCCCAGCTCGGATCCGCAGTTGTGCCTTGAGTTTCCCTCTTACTGGGTGCCACGGTGGTGCACATGACTTTTTGTTTGTTCGTCCTTGGGTTCATTCATCCATCAGGAAGAACCTCCCGCGCTAGTGAGCAGTAATTCCTGATAATTTGTCTCGGCTAGCTCGGCTAGCGATTATCCTAAATTGCGGTGCCACCAAGTAATTTATTGATATTAGCCGACCAAATCTGTGATAATAAACAAGTAGATTTTCGACTAATTTCTGATAATAAACGCTGGGATTTTCAACAATTTTCTGATAACAAACGACTGGATTGTCAACTAATTATCACTAGTGACAGTACGCAACAGCATGTGAGTCCCAATCCAAAGGTGAAACCGAAAGTGAAAACAACAAGATGCAGGTACAGATGATGCATCCTGACCAGAAATCTGTAACCCACCGTAACCTTCCTTTGGGGCGTACGAGGCAGGCGGGCGTCTACGGGGGGCGCGTGCAGGGAGGCATCCAGGCAAGCGAGCCTGTGGGTGTGTGGGCGTGCGGATGGCCAGGCCAACACGCGAGGCGGGCGCACAGTTGGACGGGTGGGCGGGCAGGCGGTCCAGGCAGGCATGAAAGGCGGGCGTGCGGATGGCCAGACCACCTCGGGAAGCTCTGTGATGAGAAACAAAAACAAAGGGATCAGACGAAATCTGAGGTGCGCCGTGACGCGCTTGTTCGATCAGAGTGGGCGGAAGGCGATGAGCATAGGTCTTGTTATAGATCAACTGGTCATCCATGAAATCGTGGATCCACCGACGAATGTGCTCCGTGAGGAGGTGGATCATTCTGCCAGAACAGGTAGAACATACGTTGACATATGGTGTAAAGATTAGCACGCTAACCCCACATGAAGGAACGGCTCACCACTCTTTGCGGCGGCCTTGAACTCGGGCGACTCATAGAACTTCTTTACAAGGCCCTCGAATGCCTAAAACGTGCAGGTCAGAACTGGTACCGTACCAAGGTCATTGTGATTACAGGGCAGTTGGTCCAGCTCTCAAGCGAGCGATCGTTGGAAGGCTCAACGGTCTCAGCTGCAGCAAAGTCAGGCAACCAACCTTGACATTTCTCACACGCATGGCACTCACCGGGAACGTATTGATACCCTCCGAGCGGCGCGCCGTAACTTTACTCATTTGAGAGCTCGATGGTGTTTGCTGGAGTGACCGAAGACGTGGAGGGTACGGGCATCGTCAGCGGTCCCGTTCATGTACTTGAAGCTTTACCGTACCTTTGGAAACGTCTTCGGGCGGTATTGTTATCGAACCTCCTGACCTCCTCCATGATCAGCTGTGGCTTGTTGATCTTGACCGCGAGTGCGGCGGTTCCTTTGTGCCGCGTGAACCTGAGCTGTGGAGCGAAACCTTCAGCTCCTGGGGTATATCTAAGATGATCTCGACGTTCTCATTGCATGCTGCGAGGCCAAGTGGCATTTCTTGACTGTCATTAAGTATGTCGACGCTGGCACCATGTCGGCCAAGCAACTTCACAACCTTCTGGTGGCTGGAAGCCGAGGCTAGATGCAATGGGCTCCAAAGGTCATCTTTCTGTACGCTCGCACTAACTCCCCGGTTTAGCAATAATTGCGTCATATCAAAATGACCGTGTCGTGATGCGCAGTGTCATGGAGCCAAGCTGTTGTTGTCCCGCGCATTCAAGTCGGCCCCTCGCTTATTGCTGTTTGCAAAAAGATTGGCCAAACGCGGATTTCAGCCACAACGTGGCAACATTGCGTAAATGGGCCACTCATCGCCCGTCAATCTTCCAGTTGGTGTAGAGCTTGATCTCATGCATGGATTGACTCTATTCAAGCTGTGGTGTCATTTAGAATGTCTTAGTTATAAAATCGTTCAAAATCCATGTCATTTAGTCGACAGGAAAATGTCGTAGCGAGCCAACTCCAAATCACACCATTTTTGTACCATTTCTCACTTCATCATGCATATACCTTGACCAAAAACACCTCATGAAGAGACCTGTTGTGTTGGAAAGTAGTTAATGATGCCAGTGCCTTTGCAAGCCGTTGTAGGACTGATGTGGCTTTGCATCTATCCCCCTCCAGCCACCGAGCAACTGCCAACAGCAGCCACATCCCAGCCAATGAATCAACTACCTGCCTGTGCCAGTGGCAGCTGTTGGACCAGACCCAAGGACTGAGGCTGACACCAATGCCCTCACCACCTCTTTCTACTGCCACAGCAATGTCAACACCAAGTTCATGACCTACTCAAGGAGGGATAACAGGCTTCAACCCTACTGCGGTGCCTACACTACTAGTATTTCGACCTCGAGGAGCCAGAAGTCGTGGTTGAGGAGTGTTTCTGGAGTTTGATGGGACTCAAGTGGGGCAAATTTGAAGCCAGGGCTTTGGAGGCAGTGTGCGGTGTGTCACACTTTGTGTTCCTCTTATTCACTGTTCCTCATCGCAGACCAAAGCTACATGTAGGCAGAAGCTGTCATCCTGCCCCATCATAGCAGCTCCAAGAGTTTGCGCTGTTTCTTTTGTCTTTATCGCCCTTCGCCCCCTTTTGATCTCAAATGGCTTACCACCCCACCATGCCGACTCGCATTCTGGTTGTCTCAATTTCCCCCCCCCTCCCTCTTCCTTCTGTTCACGTCCTTGGTTCTGCCCAGACAAGTTGCACTTTAGACAACAATGTGGGTCTTTCGACTCGTGTCTCGACTTATCAACTTGACATTTCAACAATCTTTCCTACTCGTTCTTGGAACTCAATTCTGCCAAACTCACAGCACACTGACACGAGGCGTCACGCTTACACTAAGCATGCTCATCAAGACACTGTTAAAAAAGAGAATGGGCACAGGTGGGAATGCAGGCAAGGATGCACTGAAGCAGACGCGAAGGGCGTCCGCGAGTTCGCGAGGAGACTTGAGGCTGGGAAAGAAGGTGGGGACAGAGTGAGCAAGAACGAGCAGACGCGAATACGAACGCAGACGGGCCCGGTAGCTCGCGATCGGCGTCGTAATCAAGTCGAAGGGAAAGGTTTTAAGGGATAGGAGAAGGCCACAAGACGAAGGCGATCCTTGAGGGCACGCAGAGAAGTTTAGAGGGGAAAACGCGAGGGGAAACTCATTATATTTTAGCACTGTAAACGAAGCCTTTAAGTATCGTCGTACTGTAGAAAGCTTCAGTGGTGATCCGGTAAGGAAAAGTGTCGTAATCTAGGGTGAAAGACATTCAGATCTAAACAAAGGCAGAAAGGAGATCTAGCTGTGTTAAGGGTGGGGATGAAGGGGATGAAAGGGATGCGAGGTGAGATCTAAGCAAAGGGAACACGATACCCGAGAACGAGGTCAGAACGTGAAGAAACGAAACAGGTGGAGGTGGTCCAGCGAGTCGGCGCGAAGATCACGAAGGCGGCCGCGAGGCAGGGGCGAGGCCCTTTGAAGAGTGAGTGGGCGTCGTGGGTGTTGCGTCGCGGAGTCGAGGGCAGGGGCAGTTGGGCGGCGAAGAGGCTGTGGCGTGCGGTCGGGGACAAAGGCGATCAAAGGGATGTGGGCGCGGGAACGAGGCGATAACGGGTGAACGAGGCAGAGGGCGGTGAGAGGCGTTGACGTGGGGATCGAGTCGGCGTCGGCCAATACCCCCACGATTCCGCGGTTTTCGCGATCAGCCACGCCGCTCACCTTACAGCACGATCATTGGCAGCACTGGCAGGCGCGAGAGGGTCAGCCAACATGGGAACATCGCAGGGTCGCTGTTGGTTGCTGGAGATATTGAGCGGGCGGCATATAGTACTGTAAGGTAGAAGGGACTGTCAATAAAAGAGAAAAACGAGCATACGTGAATATCAACATGGTCGGGACAGTCCAAATTGGGAGCGCTTTCCTCCTCCATCCCACAGGTGGGGCATCTGTCTCCCTTCTTGAGCCTTTCGAGGTATGCGTTGAGGGGGATGTGTGCACCTTTCAGCATGTTTCAGGTAGCTGGCAGTGATAGCAAGAAACCGCCGAGAATGGAGCAAAATGGGGCAGGAATTGGCATAAAATTGTTATTATCAGACTTTTTGATGTGAACACAGCAAAGATTAGGGTGATAGAGATGGTCAGTGAGAGGATATATGCAGCGGAAGATTGGTGATGTGAGGCGACGGGCTCTACACAAAGTTCACGTGTTGGTTACCAAATCCGCGTTTGGCCAACCATTTTGCAAACGGCTGTAAGTTAATATTCATTGATTGCCAGCGCTACAGTGCCATGTGACGTTCGAGGTGTCCTGGGAAAACGCCTGCCATCCTTTTCTTTCCCTATCGATATCGATATGATCGACCTTGTCATCCGCTAACTTGCTCTGACCCTCTATTTTCTCGCCTACATCGTGCAATCATGTCTCAACCCACGCCCTCCTCATCCTCCAACTTCCAACCTATTTTCAACGACGCTTTGAAAGCATACCAAAAACGCACAAAGCACAACCTCCTTGAACATCCCCTCGCAGCCCAACTTCAGGCCTGCAATTCTACCACCACGATCCTCGCCCTCCTTCACCAACAAGTCCAAGAGTTCAGTCAGTCTCGAACTAACGATGAAAGGTTGTCAAAATGGTTAGACCCGACAGTAAATGTCTTATATGCATTATCGGGGAAACTTGGAGAGGGTGTTGGTCTCGTATGCTTCGTTACTGCTCGTCTCACATTTTCCTCCTTATATTCATTTTTGTCAGGTATTTTCACCTGCCAAAGTCATTTTTGCTGGAGTGGGAGTCCTCCTTCTAGTGCGTACTTCCGTGATACCTTTGCGCGGGTCATTGACACATCTACACCTCTCAGACAGTTAAGGATGTCCGAGCGAGCCAAGACACCCTTGTTGACATCTTTGAACGGATCGAAATGTTTTTCCGACGTCTGGAAATCTACGTCGAGGTGCCTCCGACTGCAGAAATGTCGGATATTGTGATTCAGATATTGGTGGAAGTGCTCTCTATTCTTGGGATTGCAACGAAGGAGATCAAGGAAAGCCGGACGAGTGAGTGATACGTTTACAAATATGTTGCAGTCGACTGAACGATGTTGAGAAAAATATGTGAAGAAACTTTTTGGAAGAAGGGATCTAGAGGATGCACTGAAACGGCTAGACAAGCTAACACACGAAGAAGCTCGGATGGCCACAGCAGAAATTTTGAAGGCTACCCGTACAGTCGATGGGAGAGTTGCTGGTGTTGACGCTAGGGTAGCCAACGTTGATGACAGGGTGGCCGACGTCGATAACAGGGTGAGGGCGATCGACGACAAGGTCGCTGTCGCCATACATGGTGCGCCAACCATGCAGCCAATCACTGAAAATAATGACCTTGAATTACTTAGACGGAAGCGAAGCAAAGGAACTCCTGCAACAAACAGCCAACAACGTAGACCAAGTCAAACGTTCGTTTTCTTCTCATTTCATCAGTGCCGAGTTTTGACCTCACGTCCCTTTAGAGAGTCAATTGCGGGAATGTGTTCATAAATGGCTCTCCCCATCCGACCCTTCTACGAACCACAATATTTCGTGTGGAACTCGTCACGAAGGAACAGCAACCTGGTTTTTTCAAGGGAGCATCTTTAAGGAATGGAAGACAACAGGTTCATTGCTTTGGATCCACGGAAAACGTACTCCTTGTTCCACTCCTTGCCCGAAACCTTCTGATGACACATCATATTCTAGCTGGCTGTGGCAAGAGCGTTCTTTGGTTTGTATATTCTTGATCATTCCTTTTCCTTTCAGAATTACTTATGTCGTTTGTCAGTTCTACAATCATCCAAGATATTAAAGCCATGTATGAGGCTGGACAAGCCTCGATGGCTTATTTCTATTTCGACTTCCGGGACGCCAACAAACAACACCTGCATGACCTGCTCCGTTCCATGCTCATCCAGCTTTCTGCTCACTCAGACCCTTATTGCGACATTCTCTCACGTATTTATGAGGCTCATGACAAAGGCAAGACACAGCCCAATGATACTGTTTTGGCGAAATGCCTTAAAGAGATGTTCACACTCGGAGATCAACATCCAACCTATCTAATAATGGACGCCCTCGATGAGTCTCCCGATACATCAGGAATTCCATCAGATCGAGAACGAGTCCTTCAATTTGTGAAGGATCTCGTCGAACTTGACCTTCCAAATCTTCATATATGTGTCACCAGTCGCCCAGAGATTGACATACGAGATGTTGTTGAACCTCTGACCTCGCTTCGAGTTTCCCTTCACAGCGAAAGTGGTCAAGAGAATGACATCGTGGACTACGTCAAGTCAATTGTTTACTCTGATTCCGAACGAATCATGAAGAGATGGAAGATGGAAGACAAGGATCTCGTGATTAAGACGCTGTCTGGGAGAGCTGATGGAATGTGAGTCACTCACTTAACACTGCGATGCTGGTTCAAATTGTCAAACAGGTTCCGTTGGGTCTTCTGTCAGTTGGAAGTCCTGCGTCACTGTCTTCCACCAAGTGTCCGGCGTACGCTGAACGAATTACCGGAATCCTTGGACGAGACATATGAGCGTGTACTGAAGGAAATCAAGAAACCGAATCGACATCACGCTCACCGACTATTGCAATGTCTTGTTGTTGCTAATCGGCCGCTTCGAGTGGACGAGCTTGCCGAAGTGCTCGCCGTCGACTTCGATAATCCAGAAGGGATTGCAAAGTTGAACCCGAATTGGCGATGGGAAGATGAAGAACAAGCACTTTTATCATCATGTTCTAGCTTAATCACGATTGTCAAGTTGGGCGATTCACGGGTTGTGCAGTTTTCGCACTTCTCTGTGAAAGAATTCCTGACGTCGCCCCGATTTGCTTCCTCCAGTGGTGATCTGTCGGGTTATCACATCGATCTGGAGCCTGCACATACAATCCTGGCGCAAGCTTGCTTGAGCATATTGCTACGGTCGGACGATACGATCAAGAACGGGGTTCAGAAGATTTCACCTCTGACTGAATACGCAGCTCAATACTGGGTCTTTCATGCACGGTTCAAGAACGTATCTTCCCGGTTACGAAATGCAATGGAAGTGCTCTTTGACACGGACAAACCATATTTTGCAGCTTGGGTCGAGTTGCACGACATTGACACTGCTGCTAAAGCCGGTTCGCCATTTTACTTATTCGATCCCAAACAGAGATCAGACGCTGCCCCCTTGTACTACGCTGCTCGCTGTGGATTTTACGACTTGGCAGAACAACTCATCGCCAAGTATCCGCATCAGGTGAACGCCCATGGCGGCCGCTGTGTGGTACCGCTGGTGGCGGCTTTGGCAGAGGGACACTTTGGAATTGCAGAGTTACTCGTTCGTAACGGCGCAGGTGCCACAGTGAATGTCCGGGGCGGGTACGAACGGACTCCATTGCAAGCAATTGCTTTTTATGAATACGTTGAGGTGGCCCGGTTTCTCCTGGAACACAATGCAGACGTCCATGCTCGGGATCGCGAGGGCCGCACTCCGTTAAACTTTCTGCCCCAAGGCGGCGGCTCACGCAAGGACCCCAATGTCCCTATGCTGTTTGCCGAGGTTGCTCGATTATTGCTTCAGCACGGATCAGATGTAAACTCGCGACGGGATAACGGCCAGACTCCGTTACACGTCGCTGCACATTACGGAAGACTGGAGGTGGCACGTGTGCTGCTCGAACATGGCGCGAGCGTAACCGAAGAAGATAACAACGGCAGGACCGCGTTCCGGGTTGCATTGGATCGTGGAGACCACAAGATGATGGAATTGCTGTCGGAACATGGTACCAGCGGCTTGTAACTGCACCGTTCGCGTGTCTCATATACGGTTATACACCCTCCCTTCCCTTCCTGACACATCCTGTCATCCTGTGAGGTGAGGACAGCTGTTGAGCTTGGAGCGATTCGGAGCGCCCACACACCGATCCGAGCCACGACCACCTTATCTGCTATAGTCCCTTGCACACGCCCTCAATTTATCAGCCGCGCCCCTTTACTCTTTTCTTCCCACTCTCATCCTCCTACCTTCTCGCCCTTCAACCCCTTCCTCAACCTCAAAAACCGACCGTGCGCCGAAGACCCGCTCATCGCCTGAAGCCCCGTCGGACCCCTGCCTGGCCAACGACAAGACGCCGTCTTGCTCAAGCTCCCCGTGCCCAAAACTTCTCGATCAATTCCTCTCCTGGACTGCTCCGCTGGTATCTTCATTCTAGTCTACCCCTTTCGTACGCCCTTGTTTTCTCTTTTTGTTTTAGTTCTCTTTATTTTACTGTACGATACACCGCCCATTTGACATCGCCAACGACCAACGGCCACCTCGCAGCGCGCCCACGTCGGCCAACGAACAATACGATACGTTTTAGACTGATCCAGACTTCGTTTTGGATAGTAGCAATATGTATATAAACCCTCTAAAAGAGCTCGTGTAGAGCAAGCAATCTTCGTGGAATCCCAGCTCCCTCTTCCTCCTCTTCCGCGCAAATTCAAGACTCTTGTCTGCCCTCCTCATCCCACCCCCTCTCGCTCTCCGACTTTGAACGCTTTACCGCGCCGCCGTGCTGACTCGCGTTCGAAATCGATCTCCTTTCTCGCCTCCTGTTGTCCGACTTGAACGCTTTACGGAGCCGCCGCGCCGACTTTCGTTCGAAATCGACTTCATCTCTCGCGCATCTGGAGGGAGGGAGTGCGACAGGATGGGGAGCACGGGGTAGCTTGGAGTTGCTCTCACAGAACATGCAGTATGCGTGGAGGCGCGCTCAAGAGCCCAGAGTGCGTCTGCTGGAAGTGCTTCGGCATGCGTAAGGAAGCCCGCCAGTGGCATGTGTGCGAGCGATCGCGCTACGAGAGCGATACCGCCTTATTGTTTCATATCCCGATCAACGCCCACGGGTGGATTATTCAACTCGCGGACTAGCCATTATGAACGGTCCTGTCTTACATATCTGCGCGGCGTATGGTACTGTAGGTCAGGTGGCCTACCACCGGTTCCTCATAAGCGACAACGAACAACAGGGCCCAAGACAGGACAGCTGACAGGAAAATAATGATCATTGAATGCGTCCACAGCGCACCACAGAACGATGTGATGACGCGGGACCGTGACATCTTGGCGTATCATCTCTATATGTCAGAAAGAACGTGGCATCCCAGCGGTCCCTGCCGTCGTCTGATCATACTGTCAGCCTTTCTTTGAGCTTGTCACGGACGCATTATGCACTTTATCAGAATATGTAGCCGCAGTCCCACGCTGTTCGGCAGCCCACTGCACGGCAGCACGCCGCCCTCTCTGCATGTCCACAGCGAACCACATCACGAGATTCGCGGCAGTGCAGGTCCCAAACAAGAATGGGAAGCCGTCCCAGTTGTTGCCCGACTTGTTGATGATCGCCTGGATCACGTTCGGCCCAATCATGGACGACGCGCTGGTCGACAAACCGAATAACCCAAAGAACTGCATTCGTGGCGCCCCCATTTATCACTGTAGTAAGCCAAGGGGAGAGAACGAGGAAAAGGGATCGATGAGACACACCATATTATCGAAACCTGGTGGGCACAGCTCAGCCATCATTATCTGAGAGAAAGCGAGATACGGGGCTTGAAAGAGGCCGAACACGACATTATAAGCCCAGAATTCCCAGGCGTTGTGAAATCTACGGATTTTGTTCCACGTCATCTTATCAGAAGAACAGGATAACACAAAGGCCTACCCTAACTTGTTTGTCCGCATACCGATCATACCCCATAGCGGAATTAGGATCGTGACAGAGTTTGTCACGGCAAACTAAATCCCATTGACATCGAAATCAGAGAGAAAAGACCAAGAGCAATGAGAGTACCATCTTCTTCGTGCTGACCTTCCAATAACGTTGAATGTACCAAAAGCCGAGAGTACTTGCGGTTGAAGTGATTGCCTGTGCGAGACCAAGATAGGTGTTGTGCAAGAACGAGAAGGTGAATTTGTCGTTCTGGCAAATGGTCACTAGCGTGTCAGAAGTGCTAAAGCCCTAGTGGAAGTAGCCGGATTGGGTCAGCTTCATGGCACCATGAAGCAAGAGATCAACAGGCACATTAGCAAGGAGGAAGGAAGCGAACAGGTATATAAATGTGTTGGGCATTTTTCTATATTGTTTCAAGGCGATCCAGATCTAGTCGGGAATAAGATATGGAATCGGGAAGCGTAGGAAGCTGCGTACCTGCTTCCAACCAATTGTGAGATAGCTCTCTCCTTTGGGTAGTTTCGGCCCTGGCCGAGGCTGCTGGTATATGACTAGGTGGACACCAGTGAACATTCTAGATTGAGCACTCAGAGAACACTCACACCACCAGATCCCAACCAGGACCCAATAACCATTTGTCCTTTGATGCAAGTGAGCAGATCCTCAGTCGCATGCGATGCCGTTGAACCTCACAAGATGAGGACATAATTGTTAACTTTCGGATTACCTTGAAGTAGAAGCAGAAGTGACAAGTTGAGAGCCAATGCGACGATATAACCGATGTTGGTGTGAGTCTGCCGGACCAGGTCATTGCCTACATGGACATCTAGGATGAGAATGAAGGACCAACTGTACTGATGTTGCTGATTCTGCTCTTCTCGAGACTCTCCTCCCACTCATAGACCTCCACGGATATATCACCACGGTCGTACCTCTCCCTGAGGTCGCGTGAATGCTGCGTATTGCAGGCCAGCCGCGGAAAAATAGCCGCGTAGAATACGAAAGTAGCACCACACGAGATGAAACTGATCATATACAAAGCCATCGCGAGGCCCCAGCGGCTTGCAGCTATTCGTCACGGACATCAGTGTGCACACCCACGAGTAACACT
Organism: Russula dissimulans; assembly: GCA_022376545.1. Lineage (NCBI taxonomy): Eukaryota > Fungi > Basidiomycota > Agaricomycetes > Russulales > Russulaceae > Russula > Russula dissimulans. Next base: position 328,539 of record WTXJ01000033.1, read on the forward strand.
CCAGAAACCGTGACGGTCACTCACACGTCAAGCTCATGCTTGCGAATTGGGCTGCCCAGCATATCAGGGTCACGACCAAAAGCAGCCACTTGCCAAAGGAACCGTAGTCACCAGCGGATCCGATAGTCGTAAAGATCATCGTCATGACCTAAGATAGGAAATAATGAACGGCACCTAAGAAGGGAGTTCGAAGAAGTAACGCACCGCAAAGCTCGCCCCATTCGCAACTAAGACGATCGAGCTCACTTCCTTGGTTCCACTACCCCAAGGTAGGACGCATTTTCCGGAAGCATTAGCATCCAGACAGGATGAGCCTGGTCCACGGACAGGATCGTATCCTGCAGCAGTGGCAAGAGACTGAAAAAGTGTCAGAAAGTAGCCTTTGATATGTTGATTGTCAGCCCTTCGTCGGTCCAGCTAAAACATGCCTTGGAAGACACACTGATAGGACCAACACCCTAGAAGATACCACCCACACAAATTCTGTTCTCAGTGGTTATCCCAGAAGCTTACAAGCAAATCGACCTACGTTATCCCCGTTGTTATATACTGGAAACGAACTGTGAGCAGGACAACCATATAGAGACAAAAACAGCAAGTACGCTACGTACGGTAGTAACTCCATAGCTCCTTCCGAGTCACGATAGGCTCGTCATAGTCCTGTGGAGAAACCAGCGGGCCACCGTTTGTAACCACGTCGCCGTCTCTGATGTAGGCAGGTTGTTGTTCGGTAGCTATGATGTGCGACATGAAGGAATAACCAGACCTGTGATGACGCCTCAAGTACCAGACGGCGATATAAGCCCTGATCCTGGGAGAAGAAAGGTCTTGCAACTGCGTTCCACACGTCTCCTTTGCTTCGCCAGCATCGAAATGTTTGGGCTTGATCGTCGACCTGATACGAAAGGAAGAGCAATGGCCTCCTTCCCGGACCGGGCCGGGAAACGGTGTCTTGAGTTCGCGTCAATGCCGGACTGGGCATGGCTAGACACATCAGGTGGTGTTTGCCTTCGCAGTAGCAGCATAGAGGGGCCCTTAAAAGTGAGAGACAAGGTAAAAGATTGTCTAGAATCAGTCAAATCTTGTAAGAACCACGCAATGCGATAGAATAGGTAGGAAGTCAAATACCCAGATAGTACACCGTGACCTATCGACCCACTTGTTCTGCCATACACCTAAAGTTAAGTTACAACCATGGATTCACAACCTCCACTACACCATACACGTTAAGAATCGTGTCATCGCTTCGGGCTCATCCCAATGAGGCTATACATTTTCTGGTCAATGCGGGCCAGCATGGCAATACAGAAGAGGGAAACACGCACGAGGTGATTGGCACCAGGCATCTCGACGACCTCGAGCACCCGCCCGACCCGCCCAGCCACCTCGCGTTTTTCATACAACTTCTCCACCACCCACGCAGCACCAGCCATCTCTCAGAGTGTGTTCTCACCCTATATCACGACAACCTTGCACCGGGGCAGAACCCTCCCGTCATCCCTATCCAGCAACATGCGGCGCGACTGCTCGAAAGTGAGGCCGAGTGGCATGCCGTGGAGCAGTCCCTCAGAGCCCTGGATCTAGCCGGGCCACGAGACGGCCTCGAGCGCAGCGGTGCAGATCGCGTCGAGCGTCGCAGGGCGGCGTAGGGTACCACATCGGGGTGGTGTCGAGGAGGGTCGGGTCATGCGTCCGGCGCGCGAGGTCCGAATGGGTGTAGTACGTCGATACCCAGGAATAGAAGCGCGGGACGCGCTCCTTGAGCGGATGTATCGGCTCGACCAGATGGTACCTGCTGAGCATCGGAAGGCTGAATGAGCCCGGCCGCGTATCTAGAAGGAATGGGCCGAGATTGGGTGAGTGAGATGAGATGAGATGAGTCGCGCGAGATTGCTGGGAGGGCACTCTTACCGAAGATGGAGGGAGGGCTCGAGAGCCAGAGCGCGTCAGCTGGAAGCACGTCCGCGTGGGCAAGGAAACTTGCCAATGGCGTGTTCGCGAACGACCACGCTACGAGAGCGATCCCGCCTTGCTATTTTTCGTCCTAGTCGATGCTCACCGGGGAATGTTCTCTTTGTGGACTAGCCACGCGAGGAAGGGGACAATGTCAATGCCCTGATAAGCAAGTGCCTGGGCACACGTCTCTAAATCAGCACTGGCGAGGGAAGCGAGCTCGGTGTCGGAAAATGGTTGACAAGAATGAGACGGGTTCGGTTTGCCGCGATAAATGGAGTCACTGGGCCAAAGATGCCTGTGTGTACGAATACCACAAGAGACAACAACACACAATCATTGAAGTGACCCTGTCTGTGTTGTGAAGGATGCAGGCAAGTGCTAGACTCACGAGTGGAAACTGGCACCATGAGCCACGTAGTCCGCCCCAATTCCTCACATGACAAACAGAGAGAACCATTCTTGAGTGCTATCACGAGCATGGTGGTCGAAGTCGAAATATAGGGTGCGCATTTCTCGAACCCAAATCAGATACACAATCCGAAGAGAGCCAGGCCATACAGCTGGTAGGAGACACATTTCATGTAGATGTATCAAAGAGCAGCAATAAGGCTTCAGAAAAAAGGAAGAGTAGGCCCGCTAGCTAAAACATTTGTCTATGACAAGTGGTCACAAACCAAGATGAAAAGACCTCAGTGACGATACATGCGGGAACGATCTTGCATCATTGTCAGGCCTCGGCCGAAGAATGAACACAATGACAGTCAATATTTGGCCTTCGTGTTCTATGAGTGTTCAACGTTCAACGTTCAAGGACGAGAGGTTTCGAATTGAAGCTCACGCGCTCACGGTTGGATGAGGGTTGTGTGGTCGCGCCTGTGCCACGTGACATTCGCGCCTCACCTTCCGCTTCCACATCCACCCGCGCTCACACTTCGCACTTCCGTCGGGTTTCCTACCGCCGGTTCCTCATACCAAATGGTAAAGAACTTTACTCAATTAGGAATTGGCAGGTGAAAGGAAACCGATGTATCTATTAACTGCGCACAGCGCACTGCAGGGCCAAATACGCACGAAATCCTTCAGACGTGACGCGAGACATATTCGCGTATTCTCTCTACTGTCACCCCTCTCCCCCAGAGTATCGTAACGTCCCATTACAGAGCTTCAAAAGCCAAACATATACCAAACGAACGGAATGAAGGATTCCCAGCAGTCCTCATGCTATCAGCTGTTGATATGTTTGGCCTGATCATGGACGATGCACGGTTCGAGAGGCCGAATCCGCCAAAGGGTTTGCGTTCGTGGTTAATGTAGAAAGTGCGGGAAGAGAAGAGGAAAGGATCGGTAAAATGCGCCATGTTGTCGAAATTCTGTGAGGAGAGCTCGGCCATCATCTCATAGAAAATATAATATGGGGCTCGCCACTGAAAGAACCCAGAACTCGACTCGAGCGTTGTAGGTCCAAAGTTACCATGTGTTGCGAAATTCGGAAGAACAGGGGTATTGTGCTTACCTTCCTTCAAATAACGTGGAGTGGCTTCTGGCGCGATATGTTTTCTGAGAAGGGTCACAGTGGGCCGTTGCCTTCCCTCCGTCTCCTCTCACGCCACACATTTCTGAGCATTACAACCCATACCAACCATAAAGCTTTAGAAAGAATGGACTGGCAATGATATTGATCTAGCGTCGTTGTCAGGCCCGAGTGTCCAACATTGAAGGAGTTCAATTGATTGCCAGCGTTACACTGCCATGCGACCGTTCGAGGCGTCCTGGGAAAACGCCCGCCGGTCCTATTCTTCATCGATATCGATCTTGTCATCCGCTGACTTACTCCGATCCTCCATCTTCTTGCTTACACCGTGCAATCATGTCTCAACCCACACCCTCCTCATCCTCCAACTTCCAACCTATCTTCAATGACGCGTTGAAAGCATACCAAAAACGCACAAAGCACAACCTTTTTGAACATCCCCTCGCAACCCAACTCCAGGCCTGCAATTCTACCACTTCTATCCTCACCCTCCTTCATCAACAAGTCCACGAGTTCAATCAGAATCGAAGTAGTGATGAAAGGTTGTCAAAATGGTTAGACCCGACAGTAAATGTCCTATATGCATTATCGGGGAAACTTGGAGAGGGTGTTGGTCTCGTATGCTTCGTTACAGTTCATCTGACATTTTTCTCATATTCAATGTTTTTGTCAGGTATTTTCACCCGCGAAAGTGATCTTTGCTGGAGTTGGAGTCCTCCTTTTAGTGCGTACTTCCGTAATACTTTACGCGGGTCATTGACACGTCTACACCTCTCAGGCAGTTAAGGATGTCCGAGCGAGTCAAGACACTCTTGTTGACATCTTTGAACGGATCGAAATGTTTTTCCGACGTCTGGAAATCTACGTCGAGGTGCCTCCGACGGCAGAAATGTCGGATATTGTGATTCAGATATTGGTAGAAGTGCTCTCTATTCTTGGAATTGCAACGAAGGAGATCAAGGAAAGCCGGATGAGTGAGTGATACGTTTACAAATATGTTGCAGTCGACTGAACAATGTTGAGAAAAATATGTGAAGAAACTTTTTGGGAGAAAGGATCTGGAAGATGCATTGAAGCGGTTAGACAAGTTGACACATGAAGAAGCTCGGATGGCCACAGCGGAAATTTTAAAGGCCACGCGTACAGTCGACGAGAGAGTTACCGGTGTTGACGTTAGGGTAGCCAACGTTGATGACAGGGTAGCCAACGTCGATAACAGGGTGAGGGTGGTCGACGACAAAGTCGCTGTCGTCATACATGGTGCGCAAACCACGCTCAGCCAATCACTGAAAATAATCACTTTGAATCACCTAGACGGAAACCAAGCAAAGGAAGTCCTCCAACAAACGGCTGATAACGTAGACCAAATCAAACGTTCGTTGTCTTCTAATTACATCAGCGCTGAGTTTGAACCCACGTCGTAGAGAGCCAAATGCGGGAATGTGTTCATAAATGGCTCTCCCCATCCGACCCGTCTACGAACCACAATATTGCCTGTGAAACCCGTCACGAAGGAACAGCAACCTGGTTTTTTCAAGGGTCCATCTTTCAGGAATGGAAGACAACAGGCTCATTACATTGGATCCAAGGAAAACGTACGCTTTGCTCCACTCCTTGCCCGTCAACCTCTTACATACATTATATTGTAGCTGGCTCTGGCAAAAGCGTTCTTTGGTTTGTATATTCTTGGTCGTTCATTTAGAGTCACCGATGTCGTTTGTCAGTCCTACAATCATCCAAGATATTCAAGCCATGTATGAGGCTGGACAAGCCTCGATGGCTTATTTCTATTTTGACTTCCGGAACGCCAACAAACAACACTTGCATGACTTGATCCGTTCCGTGCTCATCTAACTTTCTGCCCACTCAAACCCTTGCTGCGACATTCTGTCACGTATTTATGAGGCTCACGACAAAGGCAAGACACAGCCCAGTGATACTGATTTGGTGAAATGCCTAAAAGAGATATTCACACTCGGAGATCAGCGTCCAACCTATCTAATAATGGACGCTCTCGATGAGTGTCCCGATACATCAGGAATTCCATCAGATCGAGAACGAGTTCTTCGATTTGTGAAGGACCTCGTCGAACTTGACCTTCCCAACCTTCATATATGTGTCACCAGTCGCCCAGAGGTCGACATACGAGATGTCCTTGAACCTCTGACCTTGCTTCGAGTTTCCCTTCACAACGAAAGCGGTCAGAAGAAAGACATCGTGGACTACGTCAAGTCAATTGTTTACTCTGATTCTGAACGAATCATGAAGAGATGGAAGATGGAAGACAAGGATCTCGTGATTAAGATGCTTTCTGAGAGAGCCAGTGGAATGTAGGTGACGCACTTAATATTTGTAATACTTGTTCATGATGGAAAATGCGCCCTTGAGCGCAACGGCCTCTAGTTTCGAATGACAGTCTGGTATGTCATCGTTATCTCGTGTATTAGTATCACATGTTATGTTTCCGCTGTTCGTATTCAATCGCGCCGCGTCCCGAGTTGTTTCGGACGTTCCATATTCGTGTATTATAGTACCTTACGAAAATCGGCAAAACTACATACAGTATTTACGTCGGCGTACGCTTACGAAGCCCGTAGCGTACTTGTATTTGTAGGTACAGCCCTAAGGGCTGAATCATCAGAGAGCATTTTCACCCCTTCCGCCGAAGTCGCTCACTCACCAAAAAGCCTGCGTTTGCATCAGGTTATGGGCCCTGACGCTGCCCATTGACTATAACATCTTGCTTAACTTCGTTCTTTAAACATGACGGACGATCTTCGTATCTCTATTGAAAACCTGGCTCCGGATGGCTCAAACTGGGTCGCTTATCGAGACCGAATGGTGTGGACAATCGAGTCTCGCGGCCTGACAGAACATCTTAGTGAGGCCAGTATAACTCAAGATTACATTGCAGCCGGCACCGTGGAACATCGAACGCCCCAAGCTCGATGGAACCAGGACAATGGCATCGTCAAACGACTGATAGGGGCTTCAATCCCTAACAGCGTATTCTTGCAAATAAGATCCAAAACGAATGCCAAAGACGTCTGGGACACTCTCAAGGCGTTATATGAGACACGTTCCGAGCTTACTAAAATAAATTTGTCGCAGCGTCTTCAGTCGATGAAGTGTGGTGAAGAAGACAATTTACGCACCCATTATGACCGCTTAAACGAGCTGCGAGAGCAGTTAGCGGCGTTGGGCAAGACACTTACTGATACCGAGTACGCGGCCATCATGATGGGGTCGCTGCCGCCGTCATATGAATCCATTTTGCATTCGATCGCCAGCACGGCGTACATGCAATCGATTTCTATCACTAGTGAAGTTGTGCATAAGCTTTCCACTGATACTTACGACCGCCGCCAAATCGAGAATGCAGGCAAAGTCCAAGATGAGGCGTTTGCTGCAGAAGCTCGAAAGAAGGGCTCGAAAGGCAAGAAACGCGATATCGAGTGTTTCAATTGCCATAAGAAGGGCCATGTCAAAGCTGAATGCTGGGCGAAAGGCGGCGGAAATGAAGGCGGAGGGCCGAAGAAACGCGACAAAACAGACGGTGCAGGCAAAAAGGATGAGGCAGGCCAGAAAAGCGCTGCTGCTACAGCTGAGGAAGCTGCGGATGAAGCCTGGGCCACTGTCGAAGTTGCAGATGAACGGGAGCAGGACGAATTGAGCCTGCAGGTCGCAGCGTTGGTCGCAAAGCAAAAATCTGGGGCAATCAGGGAAGTCTACGATTCTGGGGCGTCCAGACATATTTCGCCAGTCCGAGAGCGTTTTGTGACTTACGAGTCAATCACGCCTCGCCCCATTATGTCCTCTAACAGCCAAGTCTTTCATGCTATAGGCCAGGGGGACATATATGTTGACGTCCCGAATGGCGCGACGACCAACAAGGTGTTGCTGCGAAACGCCTTGCACGCGCCCGATATGGCGTTCACGGTGGTGTCGCTCAGCCACGTTATGAAGGCCGGATATCTTGTCGAATTTGATGACCCATCGTGTAATATCAAACGGAAATCTGATGGCGTTGTTATTGGCAGAATCCCTGTGAGCTCCAACATGCTATTCAAAGTCGAGCACTCCCTTGCGGCAGCCACGCCGGAAATGTCCGAGGACATTCACACGCTCTATCGAAGACTCGGACACGTTGCGCCCAGCACTATTCGCTCTCTCATTCGAACCAATGCCATTACGGGTGTCCAATTTGTGGATGACCCATCTGCCCCCTTTACCTGTGACTCGTGCGAGTATGCGAAGCAGACCAGGAAGTCCATTTGCAAGGAGCGGCAAGCACCTCTGGCTGAGGCTTTTGGAGACGAGATTCATACAGACTTATGGGGGCCAGCACCAGTTCAAAGCCTTGGTGGGCGAAAGTATTATGTTACCTTTACTGATGATGCCACCCGATGGACGCAACTCAAGAATCTACAGACCAAGGACAAAGCGTTCGAGGCATACAAGGCATATGCTGCATGGGCACAAACACAAAAAGGTGTGCACATCAAACGACTTAGATCCGATCGTGGGGGTGAGTTCAAAAGTGACAAATTCACTGATTTCCTTCGAAAGCAAGGGACAGAGCGACGCCTCACTACAGCTGATACCCCCCAGCATAATGGTGTCGCAGAATCCCTCAATCGTCGACTTGTTGAACGCACGCGTGCCATGCGGCATCAAGCCGGGATGCCAAAGAACATGTGGGCCGAGGCGGTAAAACATGCCATTTGGCTGAAAAACCGCACGTCGACCCGCGCCTTGGGAAGTGTCACCCCATACGAGAAGTTATATGGTGAGAAACCTAACTTCATAGATGTCCCCAAATGGGGGGAAACCGTCTGGGTGCATACTAAGAAGGGCTCGAAACTCGACGCGCGAGGTTTACAAGCACGCTGGGTAGGCTATGATACTGATAGCATGCACGCGTACAGGATTTATTGGCCAAACCAAAATAAAATCACTGTCGAACGCGACATGAAATTCCCTACTGTTACGCCCTGCGGTGCGTAAAGGCCAGATGTTGGCGGTTCGGTGTTCGGGTGCTTAAGCACGCTCTACGTTCGGGGGCTGGTCTCCCTACTCAGCAGTTCGGGCTTGGATAGCGGTCCAAGACTTGGTTCGAGAGCCTGACGCACACTGGTGCTGCTCTATCTGACGGTGCAAGTAAATGCGGTGTGTCCACGGTCTAATTCGACTACTAGCAGGTGCTCTGTCTAGTATCCCACACAGCCGGGGGTCGGTGTCACTGTCAGTCGTTTGTCGTACCTTCGCGAAGGTAAATAGGTCTTCAAGTAGTCTGAAGGGATTGGGTTCACACTAAGTCACCACACGGACTTAGGTATAGAGAAGAGAGGGTTCAACTGGGTATTATCCCTGAAGACTACTGCTTGTTGATACAGGTTCAACTAAGTCAGGCTTAAGGCCTAACTGTCTATCGTAGAGGGTTTTTATAGTAACGAGGCGTGGTCCGTGCGCGAAGTAAGGGAACTACGAAGCGAGTCTGGGGACTACTAACGAACGAGTCTGCAGGGTGAAACGAGGTGTTAGGTACATCAATCGTAAGTTTTAAGCGAAGAGATGATGAGTATGAAACGAGGTACTTTGAGTATCAATCGTACTGCGCAATCTATGAGTCAGTCAGTATGAGTCACGAGTCTAGTCTGTCACGGGGTCAGGGAGTCATGTGGTGGTGAGAAAAAGTGGGGGTCCGTTCCGGCGGATCGTAACATCACGCCCTCCCTAAGGCAACTCATTCCCACATGAGTTCGTCGGAGTCGCTCTCATAATCCTGTAGCGACGAGCGGGTGATTGGGGACGCGTCTTCGTCCCATCGTTTGAGGAACTCGGAAGGCCATGCGTGGGCCAGGCGAGCGAGGCGAGCAGCAGCGGGGGCGGCGCATTGAAGGCCGTGGTATTGGTGCCAGACTGGCACGTTGCATTGCTTTTCTTCGCAGCGGACATGCGGGGCAATACAGGTGAGCGATTCATGCTGCGTGCTGGCGCAAAAATAGCAGTGCCCATAGTCAGGGCACTCGATGGGAGAGTGGTCGGGGGCTGTCTGAAAACACTCGTAGCAGAAGATGGGCTTCTCGAGTCGCGGGTGTCTATACGGGGAGTAGCGTTTGTCGGGAGGTGTTTGAGCAGGGCGGCGTCGATGACGATTGGTGGGTCCTTGACCTGCGCGGATGGAGAAGGGGTAGGCTTTGTGCGGTTCTTCAGAAGCGGGGGGTTCTGCGAACATTTGTTCGATCAGGCGCGTGGCGGCTTTGGCGTGAATGAGGGAGCGGGTCGTCGTCATCAGCGCATCGTCGTTGCGCTGTTGTTGTTCGGTTAGGTCTTTTATACGGGCGGCCAGCGTGCTCTGACGATTTTTCTGTGCCCGGTAGCGGACGACTTCTGCGATGAGTCCGGGATCCGCCATATGGTGGACGTAGCGGTCGACGATTTCTGCCATTGTGGACTCTGGGTTGAACGTGGCTAGGTGGTCATCCTGGATTTCTTTGTTGTCGGTGAGGTTAGGGCGAGTGTCGGCGCGCCGCGCTCGCAGTGGCTGCCTGTAGGTCGGGTGCCCTTTGCCAAAGGTCCCTTCCAAGGTGGTGTCTTCTCCATCAAAGACGTACCGGATGTACCCTGCTCTGACGTCGCCTAGCTCTCCTGGCGCCGGGATCCACATAACGTAGTGTTCCGGGTTTGCTACTTCGTATCGCATCCACCCGACGCCTGGGTGGTCTGGGTCGTTTTCTTTTTCGGAGTCGCCCAACTCCGTGTCCACCCCTTCAGCTTCCTCGCGCGCTGCTACTTGGGTGTCTCGCCCTTTATCTTTCGTTTCGGGGGCGGCTGCTGGTGTCTGACCTTCGTCCTCATTGTCGGTTGAGACGTGTTCTGCTTGTTTTTATGGAACAGGCGAGTTCGGGACGGTATCCCCTTGAGGCGAGGGAACGGGCGCGACTTCGTCTAGTGCCGCGCGAGCTACGTGGATGTACTGTTCGAGGAGGTTATCGTATTTCCTAGCCACCTCGTACGATGACATAACATCTAGAATGGTGGTTGGCGGGGTTGGTAGTGCTGCGAGCTTCCCGGCGACGAATGCTGCTTTACTGTACCCGCCTCTCCGGAAGTCTGCTGGAAACTCCCCATGTTGGGTGTGGTACTCGCCCAGTTTCCTGCTATCTTCCCAGAGTTTTTGCAATCTCTCCGGCTCGTCTCTATGGCTAGTTGCACGCCAAGAGAGAGGGTGACGATTAAGATGATCAGCGCCAGGACGTACAGGAGGACCTGAAGGTCCCGATCGCGGGGGCACAGGGAGCGGTTCTGGTGAGGGGGTCGGCAGCGCTCCACTTGTCGAGGCAACTGAAACCTCAGTCGTGGCGGAAGCGACTGTGCCTCCGACGGGGATGAGCGCCAAGTGTCCGCCGTGTTGGGTCTGAAAGACGATGGTGGTTGCGGGAAGGAGGTCGTTTGGCGTGGCGGGGCGCAGCAAGGGTAAGCTGGTGGTGGTTGTTTGGGTGGCATCTTGTGCTTGGGACATGGGTCGATAATGGTTTCTGAGTGGGAGTTCGTTGGAGTGGGAGAGGGTAGCGGAGCGGATGGTTGCCACTTGTCCTTTCCTCGGGGTTCTTATACTCCTTCGAGGCGGGCGCTCCGTTAGTTGCGTTTCGTATGCATCAACAAGTTCTGATGCGTGCATGTCGGATCTGTCAATCCACTGATCATGTGCTGGGGCGTATCCTTTCCATCTTACGAGATATTGCAATTTTCTTCCTCGGCCGTGATGTCGCTTTCCGAGGATCTGTTCCACTTCCCATTCTTCTTCGCCTTCTATTTCGTCCGGTGGTGGTTCGATAAAATTGCGTCCGTGTTCTTCGGTCTCCGTGAAGGGCGTGAGAAGTGACGCGTGAAACACGTCGTGGATTTGCCATGTTTCAGGGAGACGGAGTTTATACGCCACCGGGGATATCTTGGCGACTACCTCAAAAGGTCCGTATCGCCTTGGGGAAAGTTTGGGGGAGTCATAAGGTCTCTTGATGTTCGTCCCTTCTAGCCAGACTTTTTCTCCTTCTTCGTACCCTTTGAACTTGGTTGCTTTGATCAGCCCTTCTTGCGCTTTGCTCATGGCCTCTAGGGCCTGTCTGCGGGCTGACCGAACGTGGTCTATTCGTTTGTCGAGTGTGGGTATGTTCGTTTCTCTCCTTGGTTGATGTGCGGTCGGGGTGTATCCTAATATCAAATCGTAGGGGGTCTTCTTCGTCGTTGCATGTGGCCACGAGTTTTTTGTGTACTGTGCGATCGGCAACCATTTTGCCCATTCACTTTGGTTGTTGCCGCAGAATGCTCGCAGGTATTGTTCCAGGCTCTGGTTGGTGCGTTCGCTTTGTCCGTCCGTCTGTGGGTGGTATGCTGACGAGATGTTTTGTTTGATCCCGAGCGTTTTGCATAACTCCCTAGTGAAGTTAGCGGCGAATCTGGGGTCTCTGTCGGAGATGATCTTGTGGGGGATGCCATAATGTGGGAAGACTTGTCTTGCGTATAGTTCTGCCACTTCAGGGGCATTGATGGACTCATTGCAGGGTAGGAATATGACCGCTTTGGAACAGTCGTGGTCGGTAATTGTCAGTATCGAATCATACCCGTCTGAGGTCGGTAGTTTGACGATGAAATCGACTGCGATCGTTTGAAACGGGAGGGCGTTTGGCTCGGCGGTGATTGGAAAGAGGGCGGGTTTGTTTGGACGGGTGTTTACCTTAGTCATTTGGCACGTTGCGCACCCTTTGACGTAGTTCGTCACAAACTCTTTCATACCCGGCCACCAATAGTATTTGGCCGTCATAAGTAAAGTTTTGGTGATTCCGGGGTGCCCTGCTGTTGAAGTGTCATGAAGAAGGGAAATTACCCCCCTCTTTACGTCGTTGTTTCCCACAACAACGAGTGCACCGTTTTTGGTCCATAGCCGTCCGTGCTTCGTAAGTGAATGGTTGAGTCGCCATCGTTTGATGGTGGCTTGCTGTATCTCCTGGTCTCGTATGATTTTGTCGTCTAAGTACTTGGCGGATAATTCTGACCCGTCGGGTAGTGTTGCGGCTCTTGCCTTAAGGATGGGGATGCCGTGGTCCACCAATTCCATGTCATTTGACTCATAACTGGAGTCACTGTTTTCGACAGTATTTTTCTGTCTGGTT
>WTXJ01000330.1:0-11227 GCA_022376545.1 Russula dissimulans
TGTAGGAGTCGATGTCTCCTCCGATCATCTTCAGTTCTTGGAACTTCTGTAGGGCGTTCAATTTGGCGTCTGAGTCGATGTATGCCGCCCTGAAGTCGTGTTCGAATGAGTCCCATAGCATATCGCTACTCTGGGGTACTCCATGGACCTTGACTTGGTCCCTGAGCCAGCGCCTCTTGGCGTTTGCCCATGCGTCTACGTTTGGTCCGACGATGTAAGACAGGCACAAAGCTGTCTTTAGGTATGGGACCTGGAAGGTTCTGTTTTCTCCATTGAGGAGCTCGTATCCCAGGAACTTGTCCAGGAATAGATCGGATTTGGCTCTGTTGCCATCGAAGATCGGAGGTGGGAGGCCCATAAGTCCTCCCTTGCCTTGCCCATTGCTTTGGGCTGTCTGTGCTGGTGCAACCATCGTGGCTGCGATCGTGTCCATTGGCACCGGTCCCGCTGAAGGGGCTGCCGATATTTGTGCCGGTTCTGGTGCAGTGATAACGTGCTGCCCCGTCTGGTGGTTGGGATCCGCTACATCCCACCATCCTAGTCCTAGGTCGTTTGTAATGTTGACCATGTTGGCTCCTCTGGTATGCCAAGTTCCGTCGTTGTCGTCTTCTAATAGGATGAACCACGCGTGTCCTGTGTGGGTCCTTTGTTGTTCGTCGGTGTGTGTGTAACTGTAAAGTTCAACGGGGTACCACTTGCTGTCGTGTTTGACCCAGTATCCAAGTTGAGCGACGTCTTTGATCCAAAGCGCTTCCCCTTGTATGTTACGGGGTAGGTCGTCTCGTTTCCTCTTGGGTGCGGGTACGTAGGTGTTGAGGTTCGGTGCAAGTGAAAGCGGTAGAGCTGCCAGCGTGTCTGAGGTGAAAGCCTGACTTATGTTACGCCCTGCGGTGCGTAAAGGCCAGACGTTGGCGGTTCGGTGTTCGGGTGCTTAAGCACGCTCTACGTTCGGGGGCTAGTCTCCCTACTCAGCGGTTCGGGCTTGGATAGCGGTCCAAGACTTGGTTCGAGAGCCTGATGCACACTGGTGCTGCTCTATCTGACGATGCAAGTAAATGCGGTGTGTCCACGGTCTAATTCGACTACTAGCGGGTGCTCCGTCTAGTATCCCACACAGCCGGGGGTCGGTGTCACGGTCAGTCGTTCGTCGTACCTTCGCAAAGGTAATAGGTCTTCAAGTAGTCTGAAGGGATCGGTTCACGCTAAGTCACAACACGGACTTAGGCACAGAGAGAAGAGAGGGTTCAACTGGGTATTATCCCTGAAGACTACTGCTTGTTGATACAGGTTCAACTAAGTCAGGCTTAAGGCCTAACTGTCTATCGTAGAGGTCTTTTATAGTAACGAGGCGTGGTCCGTGCGCGAGGTAAGGGAACTACGAAGCGAGTCTGAAGAGTGCTAATAGGTGAGTCTACAACTGAAACGAGGTGTCAGGTACATCAATCGTAAGTTTTAGGCGAAGGGATGATAGTTATGAAACGAGACACTTGAGTGTCAACCGTGCTGCGCAATATATGAGTCAACTGGTATGAGTCACGAGTCTAGTCCGTCACGGGGTCAAGGAGTCATGTGATGGTGAGAAAGAAAGAAAAAGCGGGGTCCGTTCCAGCGGATCGTAACAACAAGTACAAGTACTTTATAAGCTTCCTTGATGATTACTCCTCCCATGCGTGGATTGTGCTTCTACGCACTAAAGCTGCCGCAATCAGCGCCTTGAAGCAATTCCTGGCAATGGTAAAAAATCAGCACAACACCACCGTTAAAGGATGGATGTCTGATGCCAGCAGAGAGTACAAATCGGATGTCTTCTTAACAACCCTAAAAGACGTAGGAATAAAAATACTCCAGAGTGCCCCCTATACTCCTCAACAGAATGGACGTGCTGAACGATTAATGCGCACACTAATGGATAAGGCTGAGGCAATGCACCTCGAAGCCTGTATACCTGACTCGTGGTGGGAATTTTCAGTCCTACATGCTGTTCATGTGTACAATATCACACCTCTGCGTCGCCATAAATGGCTGACCCCTTATGAGGTACTAAAGAAAGACAAACCATACATTGCTCATCTTCGAGTTTTCGGATGCGGTGCATATGTGCACATCCCAAAGAAAATAAGAAACAATGCACTTTCACCTAAAAGTGAGCTTATGATTTACCTTGGTCATACAGAAGGAATCAAAGCATACACTTTCATGAGGACAAAGAACAATACTGTCTTCACAAGTGCCACTGCACTATTTGATGAGACGATCTTTCCTAAATGCACAAATGAACATACACGCGGGACTACAAGGGTGAATACACCCCTTGAAGATCAACCACCGATGGATGCCTCTGAAGACACCACTCCTGGTGATAGAGATGACTCTATCCAAACACCTTCTACTAAGGAGGGTTTACCAGCTCCCGATCTTGACGAAGATCCCCTGCACCCTGACATTTCAGTCGAACAGCAGGAAGATGAGCGTGAGCGTGAACCCTCCCCTCCTGTACAACCTGCTCCGCCTTTGCGTCGAAGCGAAAGGATACGGAGGGTACCTACTCGTCCTGGTAACGTCTATGGGGAAAGCAGACACACCACCGCTATTGAGCGAGACATTCGGCGGCCTGCTAATTGGAAAAAGATGACGGAAACCAATCCCAGTAGCACTGGAGAAGGGAGTACGTCAGGTCAGAATCCTGGCAGATCTAGACCCCCAATTGCACAGAGTGAGCCATTACCGCCTCAACCCTCAGAGGACGAAGTAGATGACCTTTTACGCCTACAAAGGGAAGGGGGAGTCGATTTTCTGAACTATCTGCTCGCCAAGGCAGTCCCACCAATAGATTCGGAATCACCAGACACTGCTAAAATATGAGAATGGACATTCAGAGACATTCTCAAGATGCCCCAAAAGGCACAAACAGAGTGGAAACAGGCCTGTCGCGAGGAGTTAGAATCCCTTCGCAGACAAAAAGTCTTTGAACTAGTAGATCCCCCTAGGGATCGTAAAATTATTAAAAACCGATGGGTATTTGACCTTAAGTCAGATGGCCGTAAAAAAGCCAGACTTGTAGCCAAAGGGTTCTCCCAAGTAGAAGGCATTGACTATGATGAAATATTCTCGCCTGTCGTGCGATTTGAAACCGTCCGAATGATGATTGCACTTGCAGCGCTCAAAAATTGGCATATCACTGGACTGGACGTCAAAACTGCCTTTCTCTATGGTGAGCTTGATGAAGAGCTCTATATGGAACAACCTGAAGGCTTTAAAATAAAAGGTCTTGAACAAAAAGTCATGTGCCTAAAGTGAGCCATCTATGGACTTAAACAAGCTGCCCTTGCATGGTGGAGGGCGCTCGATAAATCTATGAGCACGCTGGGCTGCAAACGCCTCCTATCTGACTCTGGACTCTTCATAAATGAAGATGCGTCCATCATTGCGATCGTCTATGTAGATGATCTATTATTCCTTGGAGCAGATAAGGATGCCCTCCTCCGCCTTAAAAAGCGGTTCATGAACATTTGGGAATGCAGAGACCTTGGGGACACGCAAGAATTCCTACGCATGCGCATACGATGGGAGTCCAAGAAGATCTTTCTAGATCAGACTTCCTACCTTGAAAAAGTGCTGCAGCGTTTTGAACTTCATAATGCTAAACCAGTCCCCACACCACTACCTGAGGGTTACCACCCTTCAATAAATACGTCTTCTGCTGACCCTGCTCTCCGTTCTAAGTACCAACAAGTAATAGGATCACTCCTTTACATCATGCTTGGAACACGTCCTGATATTGCATTTGCGGTCACAAAGATGTCGCAATTTGCTGCGAACCCCACTGAGGAACACCTCAACAGGGCACTATACATATGTCGCTACCTAGCTGGTACCGCTGACTATGCCCTAGTATATGACGGCTCTTCCAATGGTGGTTTGCATGCCTATGCTGACTCTGACTGGGCCTCTGACCCAATCACCCGCAAATCCACTACCGGGTATTTGGTGAAATTGGCTGGGACCATATTCTCGTGGAACTCACGTGCACAAAAAACAATCGCATTGTCCTCCACTGAGGCTGAGTACATGTCCCTTGCGGACACCTCAAAGCAGCTCATCTGGTTTAAGAGCTTGCTATTAGAACTCGGCATTACTATTGGGCCCATCCCACTATATGGTGACAATCAAGGATCCATATTTCTCGCCTCTAATCCTGTACAAGAAAAGCGCATCAAACATATTGATTTGCGCTACCACTTCATTCGAGAAGTTGTCAGGACCAAGCAGGTTGAGCTCTTCTTCATTGAAGGAGCTGAGAACATTGCCGACTTATTCACTAAAAACCTGGGACGTATCAAATTCATTAAATTTAGAGAGCAGCTTGGACTAGAGTTCTACAACTCATCCACCTAATGTTTCTCTTATCGCTTACATTACTACCGGGTATTTAGCGAGGGGGAGTGACGAAACGGACTGGTTACATGCATTGTACCACGTATGGTAGTTAGTATGTCTCCTTATGAGACAATGGACTTTGGCACAGCGTCCATATATGGTAATCCTAGTTTGAGCGATATTGTGGATGCCTTTACTCACCCCTTATTCCATATTGGACACATAGCCATCTAACATGTATATAAAGCACCTATGTAGAAGTGCAATACGTATCTCTCTACACCTCACTCATACTGCCTAAGTGTCTATCACACCAAAGTGAGTGCTTAAGCCTGTATGCTGCACTAGTTGCTGCGCAACAAGGGTCTCCATTTTGGATGAGGAACTTCTGGTACTTAGCTCCCTTCCATTTATATGTGTCTTCCTGTAGAACTTCTGTTTTGGTGAAACTGCGACTCAGGTTCCACCTAACCCACCCCTCTCCTGGGTGGTCGTCCTCTTTTTGGTCTCCCTCGTGACCCACCAGTTCAGGTGTGGCTTGTTGGCTGGTGGTGGTGTGTGGCGAGGCTGGGGTAGGGGTGATTTCTTCCTCCAGGGATCGGCTGGTACTGGCAGGTGTCCGAGGTGGGAGACCAGTCTGCCCCTCTGTGAGGGTTGCACCAGCTCCTCTTGCCCCTTCATCAGGGGATTTGGAGGCAGGCTGGACAGGTTCTTGGAACCCCAAAGCTTCACCTCCGGCACTGCTACCTTCCCAATGTACCAATGATCCTTCATGTACTTGGGTGACTCCAAGCCCTGGTGGTACCTGGAGCTCTTCGACACTAGGGATGCTTCCTCCCCTGCTTGTAGACCCATCTTCCCTCCGAGGGGGAACTCAGAGGATTTCGGGTGTGTTGGGACGAGTGGATACTACTGAGATGTGTGAGGGAGTGGGCAAAGGGGCCTTAGACATGTGGGTTAGTGTGAGTTGGGAGAAGGCTTGGGTGAGAACTGTGATGGGGTGATGGGCCTCTTCGCTGTCCATTGACCCTTCCTTTTGTATCCTTGCAGTTCTTATAGCCGTGGGATGTTCTTTGTGATATTCTTCAATCAGTTGTTGTGCGAAGATATCTTTTTTGTCTTGCCAGGTATTCTCTGCTTCGGGATATCCTTTCCATTTTAAGAGATATTGCAGTTTCTTCGACCTCCCATGTCTTCGAGAGTCTAACACCTTTTCAACCTCCCATTCTTCTTGTCCATCGACCAGGTCTGGTAGTTGCCCTTCATAATTAGGCCCGTGTTCCTCTGTCTCCTTGTATGGTGTTAGTAGACTTGCATGAAACACATTATGAATCTTCCACTGTTCTGGAAGGTTCAATCGATAAGCCACAGGGCTTATGACTTCTGTGATTTCGAAGGGGCCATATTGTTTGGGTCTGAGTTTGGTAGTCAGATGAGTCGTGTGGATGTTCTTTGCTTCGAGCCACACCTTCTCGTCTTTCTGATATTCTTTGAACCCTGTGTTTTTCTTCCACAATGATTGCGCCCTCTTCATTGCTTCTTGCGCCTCCCGCCTTGCTTCCTTTATCTTCGTGTTGTACCATTCTATTCTGGGCATCTCACTTGGGCACTCTGGCTGATGCGCTCTTGGCACATACCCCATCCATAGATCATAAGGGGTTCTTCCTGTTGTGGCCGATACTCGTGCATTCAGCATGTACTGCACGACTGGGAGGTAGTCTGCCCAGTTTGTTTGTTGGTAATTGCAAAAGATTCGTAGGATGTCTTCGACATTCTGATTTGTTCTTTCTGATTGCCCGTCTGTTTGGGGATGGTAGGCACTGCTGATGTTCTGCTCTATCTCCAGTTGGGAACAAACTTCCTTTGCAAAGTTACTAGTGAATCTTGTGTCCTGGTCTGAGATGATTTTGCTGGGTATTCCTACAAAGGGAAATACTCAATTTTTGTATTCCTTCGCCAGTTCTTCTGCATTCATTGTCTCTCGACACGGTATCAAGATGACACCCTTGGTGCAATCGTGATCGGTGATGGTTAGGATTGCGTCGTATCCATTTGAAGTGGGGAGTTTGACGATGAAATCCATAGCTACTGTCTGGAAGGGGTGCGCCTCAGGTTCTGGATTGATTGGGTATAACCCAGGGGTGTTCCTGTGGTGTATAACCTTATTTGACTGGCACGTTGCACATCCCTTTATGTATCCTTCGATGAATTTGCCCATTCCCGGCCACCAGTAATATCGCCGAAGATCTTGCTGCGTTTTAGCTCGCCCAGGGTGTCTAGCTGTAGGCTCATCGTGGTAGATTTCCAGCAAGCTTTTCTGGATCTGTTCCGGCCTTGGTACTACTATGGCTTGCTGATGCCAATAGTACCCCCTTCTGTCAAGAATCGCTGACACTCGACTCTTGATAGAGTTCGCAGTAGTGTCTCACCTGTCTTGGAGTGCTGATTGATATAGCTCAATCACTAAGCTTCGGGGTTCTTTGGAGGTTATCCAAGGGGAACGAGAGTGGTTTAGACAATGAAAAGGGTCACTCCAATAGGTGAGATGATAGTCAGCAAGACCAATGTATGATTAAGTCGAGCTTGGCTTGACTCTACAACTGCTGAAAGGTTTAAATACAAGTCTGCTACTTAGGGATTTGTAAGTAGCAAGTACGGACAATAAACAATCTTCTCAGGCTTGTCAGCTCTTCCTAAGTATCAGTAAGCCATCAGTAAGCTATGATATCATAGAGTGCGTTTTTGGGACTTTGGAACAATAGCATGGGAACCGTCAGTCATTCGATCAATAAGCATCCAGTCATTGGATCAGTAAGCATATCAGTATCAGACCACAGTAAGTCCCACAGAATGTCAGAACAAAGGTACCACACATCAGAACAATAGTGAGCCTAGGCATGCCACCGGCATCCAGACTTCTTGCAGAAGGCCCAGTGCATACAGGCATGTTTGGGAATGGGAATGGGTGTGGATTGAGAGGAGGGGGGATGAGTTCTGGGACCAGGAGGTGTGGCTTGCCCTGTAGATCGAGGTAAGTCCATAACATCATCTCCTCTTTAAGGTTGAGCTTTCCACAGCTCTCAGTCACCTCGATCTTGGGCCTCCCAGTCAATGTAATCATCATAGTCTTCTCCTCCTTCGAAGTGGTGATCCCCTTCTGCCTCTGCCTTCTCCCGGTCCTCCCTCTCCTTCCTTTCTTTTTCTCGTTGTTTCGCGCGAAAGAGTCCTACGATAACCCCCATGTGTGTGAGGGGGTAGGCGTCTTGTGCATGTTTCCTGGTGCAATTCCAGACCTCCTGACACATGGTCAGGTATTCGTCGGTCATAGGGAATTTATCTTGAGATAAGACGTGAGGGCCAAGTCGGGAGTCCTCATTGGGGGTAAGAGTTGGAGTCCCTCATCCTTTCCCTTTGCATGCAGCAGAGGATGCCACCATGCGACGCAGGGTTGACTGCCCTCTCCCCCTTTTTGGTCCCTTGGATCTAGCAGGCGAGTGAGGGCTGGAGGCATCTTGACTTCCCTCTCCAGGAAGCTGGCCACGAACTCCTTGGATGGTCTCCACCAATCCAGTGGGAGATGGATCGGTGGGAGCGGCAGGAAAGGGCTGCAAGGTTTTCTGAATGCGGTCTCGACTTTCCTGCTTCTTTACTTCCTCCCCTTTGCCTTGGAGGTATGCGTAGGGGCATCGAGGTACCTTGCCAATATGTCGGGGTAAAATTGCGCAGAGTCCTCCCGGTCGACACTTGTTATGAGGGTCGTGGCATTGATCCTCTGTATGGCCTGCTCCCAAGCCATGATAGTGGCAGTTTTCGAGGACTTTTGGCGTGTGGGGTAAATGGTACCTCTGCCCCATTCCCATGCTCATCAACCAATCCCCTCCTTCTCCTGGGGAGATCAACGCTTTTGGGTTCCTGTTGTCGTAGGCCTCTCTGATCCTCTCCAGGGCTTGGGCTTCGGTGAGGTACTTTTTTGCTTCTCGGATTTCCGACTCGACGTTCCGCCTCTTCCGGTCGAGTTTGACCCACTTGTTAGTGAGTGTCTGTGCTTCCTTGCTGAGCCGTTCTTGCTCTAGGTCGAGGTACTTCTTCTCGACTGCTGAAGACTGGAGGCGATACATTTCTGTGAAAATCCCATTGTCATTGACCAATTCTGCCCCTCTGATCAATGACCGGTCCCGGAAGTAATGCTCCGGTAGGAATTTCTCGAGGTCTTCTTCCTTGCACTCCCAAGGGAAGATCCTCCGACTAGGGGCAGGGTGGAGGCTTTCTCCGTACTCTGGTTTCCCTTTCCCCATGGTGCTAAACACCTTAGGGTCTCCGTTTTGGTTGAGGAACTTCTGGTACTTAGCTCCCTTCCATTTATATGTGTCTTCCTGTAGAACTTCTGTTTTGGTGAAACTGCGACTCGGGTTCCACCTGATCCACCCCTCTCCTGGGTGGTCGTCCTCTTCTTGGTCTCCCTCGTGACCCACCAGTTCAGGTGTGGCTTGTTGGCTGGTGGTGGTGTGTGGCGAGGCTGGGGTAGGGGTGATTTGTTACGATCTGCTGGAACGGACCCCGTTTGTTTTTTTTTTTCTCATTCATCTCACTATCACATGACCCCTCGACCCCGTGACAGACTAGACTCGTGACTCGTGCTGATTGACATATGTATCGTACACCACGGTTGATACTCAAGTACCTCGTTTCATAGCCATCACCCCTTCGCTTAAAAACTTACGATTGATGTACCTAACACCTCGTTTCACCTTACAGACTCGTTCGCCAACGCTCCTCAGACTCGCCTTGTAGTTCCCTTACTTCGAGCACGGACCACGCCTCATTACTATAAAAGACCTCTACAATAGGCAGTTAGGCCTTAAGCCTGACTTAGTTGAACCTGTATCAACAAGCAGTAGTCTTCAGGGATAACACCCAGTCGAACCTCTTCTCTATACCTAAGTCCGCGTTGTGACTTAGCGTGAACCCAATCCCTTCAGACTACTTGAAGAACTACTACCTTCGCAAAGGTACGACAAACGACTGACCGTGACACCGACCCCCGGTTGTGTGGGATACTAGACGGAGCACCCGCTAGTAGTCGAATTAGACCGTGGACACACTGCATTTACTTGCATTGTCAGAAGAGCAGCACCAGTGTGCGTCAGGCTCTCGAACCAGGACCGCTGAGTAGGGAGACCAGCCCCCGAACGTAGAGCGTGCTTAAGCACCGAACACCGAACCACCAACGTCTGGCCTTTACGCACCGCAGGGCGTAACATAAGTCAGGCTTTCACCTCCGACACGCTGGCAGCTCTACCGCTTTCACTTGCGCCAAACCTCAACACCTACGTACCCGCACCCAAGAGGAAACGAGACGACCTATCCCACAACGTACAAGGGGAAGCTCTTTGGATCAAAGACGTCGCTCAACTTGGATATTGGGTCAAACACGACAGCAAGTGGTACCCCGTTGAACTTTACAATTACACCCACACCGACGAACAACAAAGGACCCACACAGGACACGCGTGGTTTATCCTACTAGAAGACGACAACGACGGAACTTGGCATACCAGAGGAGCCAACATGGTCAACATTACAAACGACCTAGGACTAGGATGGTGGGATGTAGCGGATCCCAACCACCAGACGGGGCAGCACGTTATCACTGCACCAGAACCAGCACAAATATCGGCAGCCCCTTCAGCGGGACCGGTGCCAATGGACACGATCGCAGCCACGATGGTTGCACCAGTACAGACAGCCCAAAGTAACGGGCAGGGCAAAGGAGGACTCATTGGCCTCCCACCCCCGATCTTCGACGGCAACAGAGCCAAATCCGACCTATTCCTGGATAAATTCCTAGGATATGAACTCCTCAATGGAGAAAGCAGAACCTTCCAGGTCCCGTACCTAAAGACGGCCTTGTGCCTGTCTTATATCGTCGGACCAAACGTAGACGCATGGGCAAACGCCAAGAGGCGCTGGCTCAGGGACCAAGTCAAGGTCCACGGAGTACCCCAGAATAGCGATATGTTATGGGACTCATTCGAACATGATTTTAGGGCAGCGTACATCGACTCGGACGCCAAGTTGAATGCCCTACAGAAGTTCCAAGAACTGAAGATGATTGGAGGAGACATTGACTCCTACATCGCCACTTTCGACCGACTCCGAGAAGAGTCTGGCTACAGAGAGGACGACCTCGGAGCAATCGTCAAGTTTAGGGAAGGACTCCCACCGAAGCTCCTCCAAGAAATCATCACGCACAATGTACCAGCACCAACCACCATGAACGCGTGGAAAAAGAAAGCCAGAGAACGACAAACGGTGTACAAGGAACTCAGAAACGTCACTGCAAAGAAACCATTCCCCGTGCAACAACTAGCCCAGTACCTAGGGCTACGAAACTACCAACCGACACAACGACCAGCATACGGGCCAAACCCAATCAGGGAAGAGCCCACAGACAACCAGTCAAGTCGTCCCATGGATGTGGACGCAGGAAACACCGGCAGAAGGTTCGGGCCAGGACAATGGAGCCCAGAAAAGCAGGACCTCTACCAGAAAGGCGCATGCTTCATCTGCAAGGCGCAGGGGCACATCAGCCGCGATGCCCCCAGAAACCGAAGAAACCATACCAAGGGCAATCGAGTCGCGCCCGCACCGCAGAAGTCGCCGAACCAAAAGCGACCATCAGTACGACGAAGCATTGAAACAGATCGGAGGACTAGAAGGCGTCCTCAAAATGCTGCCGGATGACCCGAAGAAGTAAAAATCCGCACGATCACAGCGCTGCAGGTTTTTACCAAGCCCGAAACTAGCTGCCGTAGTTAGGGCCCTAAAGATACGAACGATGTACATAAAC